>JAEAOA010000900.1:2687500-3285000 GCA_016746295.1 Potamilus streckersoni | reverse complement strand
TTAAATCCTCCCTCAATTAAAGTTAGTTATTGTATTAACATACATACATACATACATACATACATACATACATACATACATACATACATACACACACGTACATACATACATACATACATACATACATACATACATACATACATACATACATACATACACACACACGTACATACATACATACGTACATACATACATACATACATACATACATACATACATACATACATACATACATACATACATACATACATACATACATACATACATACATACATACATACATACACACATACATACATACATACATACATACATACATACATACATACATACATACATTAGCACAGGGTTCCAATGTTAAAGAAATAAATTTTACAGGTTTTCCTTACTGGTTATACTGGCTATTTACAACCCCACCCCCTGTGTATATTAGATATTGTTCAAGGGAACCTATAATTCCCTTTATTTTGGTTTATGATGATTGATATGTGTAGTAAGAGTTATAGAGTATAGAGCTTGGCCCTACTTCAGATGTGCACCTTTTTAAAAAAAGTGCTAGCTTCACTTGGTCATTTTCACTATCTGGAGTTCAAAGGTAATTTGCACAAATAAAGAGCTAATAATTTTGTTTACGTTTAATATAGATCGGAATTCATTCATTGAATTCTTAAGTTGGTTTTGTCAAGTCTGATAAAATTAATTCTCCCTAGGTAATAACTGCTAAAAATAGTGTACTTAGGTTAAATCAGACTGACTTTTTAGCACCAAAGAGGAGTCATTTTAGTTAGCTGTGTGCTTATATCATGTACATTTTCCACAAGTAGAATATCCAAAGAAATTTCAGTCATTTCAGTCATAGTACATGGAAGTAACAGAGAGGTATACGAAATATCTCTCCGATGAACACGTTGAAAATGTAAACCACACCCGCCACCACTCACTCACGGTATTTGAATAATAGTGTCCTCAAGCTCCGCCAATCAAATGCTATGTCACCTCATTAATATGCATGGATGTCGTTAATAAATGAACACATCCAAAGCTGATATAAACTTACGTGCTAAGTCTAATCGAAATCTGACAAGAAATAAAATATATGTATTGTCAGCAAACCATACACGGATATACAACGCGCAATGAACGCAAAACCAGGTGAACAAAATCACAATGAGTCATGTTGCATTTTCTGAAAATAATTGCTTTTGAATGAAATGACATAAATGTTTAGAGTCAACTTGTCTTTTCTGAACTGGTCGAGCCATACCCGTTTGCTGCACTACCCCACTAAAAAGATCACCCCCTCCAAAAACAGTAATCAGAACTCAGTCAACATGTTATTTTGTTATTTTCTGCTTAGGCTTTGGGTGATACTTTTGTTGAATGCAAGCAATATTTTTCATTGGGTAGCAAACCTTTATTAAAAACAAAATCACAGAAACAATTGAGCTCTGCTAAGCGGGTCAAAATTAGAGTAACCTGTAACGTACAAGCAGCCAGAATTTACAAATCACTTATCCGTGAAAATTGGATCATGGTGTCCTCTTTTTAGTGGGTAACTTAAACCCTTTCAGATTCATCCATAAACCAATTTTCAGGAGTGTTGATGAAATAGAATCCACAATATCGGTGGAGTAAGAAACAAACCAACAGACATAACACTATCCTCTTTCTACTTTAATAATTATCCTTCAAGTTCCATAAATCGAGCTCCATTTTGATGAAGATTACAACATATCCATATTTACAGACTTTGAGTTTTGTACTCAATCAGTTAGAACAATGCATAATGAGATCGAAATACGTAGTAACCTTTAAAATAGGTATAATGCCATACGAAATGGGTGTTCTTTCCATGATTATTCGATTTGATGAAATCTTTGAAATCCTATTGGCCATTTATTTTTGTTTAAAGATTGGGAACCCATCGGTATAAAGCAGGAAATGATGATACGTTTTCTCGTGGTAGTTTAAAAAATTGCTAATGACCCACATATTAAAAATACCACTTTGGGGAATGAATGTGATTCGGATAATGGCACCATCTTAACTGTATGTAGGAGTGCCGTGATAAAATAATAATAATAATAATAATAATAATAATAATAATAATAATAATAATAATAATAATAATAATAATAATAATAATGACGACGATAATGATGATGATGATGATGATGAACGGCACTAGTTATGATAACAGTATGACCGTCTATAATTAACTGCCCCGAAAAGGTACGACCTGTCACTAATCTGTTGGCTACAAAATACTCCCTGCTAAAAGAAGGAATATTTTGAAAAGTTTTCTCATAATTTATGTGACTTAAAATCTTGTTAGTATACAGGTGTAAAAGCAAGTGTATAATTTTATAGGATTCATAGGCATAACTATTATATACATAAACTCTTGCAAGACTCCTGTTTCTTAATCGTATTTGCTTCACAATCCTTTCTAGTCTATTTATTAAATTTGATAATGTGTTCCTTCTTCAGGTTATCTTCTTTTCTTCCCGTACCTATTTCCCGTATCATTGTATTATTATCTCAAAGTATATGTTTGAAGCCTTTATACAGACAACAGTAGTGAATGGGGATCCTATAGCGGCAATGGGTGTTATCATTAAAATAGGGTGTTTTGTACTTTGGCGACAAGATTTTTGGCGACAAATGGCACAGCCGTGCCTTTATGCACAGCCGTGCCTTTATAGCATAAAGGAGAATTTTGTATTATCACACCCTGGGACTGTATAGCGTCAAGAGAAATTGCCCAGGTGGCATGACATCACGGTACTGAACACTTGGTAACAGTGTAGCAAAGAGCTGACCTAGTTGTCCTAAATACGCGCAGCTAGCACTACGACTCTAGGGAGGGACCTATAAAATAGAGACATAGAAACCGACATATATTACTATAAAACCTAGAGTTATATATAAAGCATTACATAGACTTGAAATATGTTGATGGTGTTCATAAATTTGCATATTTATAATGATGCTATAAATAGTTTTAATCAAGCAAAAGACTAACACTAAAACGGATGTGACTAAAAGTAACGCTAAAATGACGAAATTGTCCCAGAACTTAACCGAGACTAAACATGTCCCTGAACATTAATTTACATTGGTTTAGATTAAAATTAATACTAAAATTGCGACATTGTCCAATACTATAGTGGAAATTAAGAATATCTGGAACATTAATATTCAAGTGACTGTGACTAAAAGTAACGCTAAACATACGAAATTGTTCCAGAATATGACGGAGACTGAACTTATCGCAGTAGATTAAGTTATATCAGGGTTCCTGCAGGTCATGGAATCCTGGAAAAAATTTTGGAATTTAAAAAATAAATTTCAAGGGTCTTGAAAAGTTATGGAATTTGTCAAAACCTTGAAAAGTTTTGGAAAAGTCATGGAATTTGTGACAATGGAGTTAAAGATATTGATTACTTTAAATTTTATAGAGCACCGAGAACCGATTAAATAAAATGATAAAATTACAATCGATAAATGGTTTCAATTCATATAATAAGAGTAAGTTCTCCTAATGGAAGTATCACATGATTTCAGGTGTAGTTCACTAAATAAAAGAAAGCAACTGGAAAGTAATGTATTTTGTTAATATTGCAAATAGGAACACATACAAAGACTACTAAGAATTGTTTCCTTTTTTCTTTTCAATACAAATTACATTGATCATTGGATTATGACATGAATTACTACATAAAGTCAAAGTGTGCTAGCCCATGTAAACTTAAAAAGTACATATTAAATATATTTGTTGTTAACTTATTTCTTATTTTAAATTGAAAGATGTTATTCTTTATGTTCATTTACTTGACAATGCAAGATAGCGCGGTCCTTGAGTTTTATGAAATGGCCCTGGAAAAGGTTTGGAAAAGTCATGGAATTTATTTTTGTTAAGTCTGCAGGAACCCTGTTATATTTGCTTAGTCTAAAAGTAGAACTAAGATTACCAAAATCTCCCAAACCATAGTAGAGACTGAGAAATACTCTGGAGGATTGTATTCAGATTGCCTTGACTTAAAATATTCCACTAAATTTCAGAAATAGCGGACTTGAATGGAAACTGGTAACTAGTCAGATGTATTGGTTGTTAGAAATAGTTAAAGACGAAGTGTAGCACTAAATTCTGAAATTGCACCTGGCTTTAGCGGAGACTGAAAATAATCCATAGATAATTTTTTTAAATGTTACCAAGACTTAAAGTAGTACTGAAATTATCTAAACTCATACCGACCTTCGTGGAAACTGAAAAATTGTAAATAAAAATTAAACTAAGCGATAATATTACATCTATGGTAATTAGCATTATGGAACCCTACTTCTTTAAATAGAGCGTCAAATTTTATAGCGTTAATATTAGCATTAACTGACCCTACCTTGTACTATAGAGTCAAGATTTATAGCGTTAAATGGAACACCCTGGGACACTAACGGGAAGTTTGTATGGGAACAATAGGAATGGAACAGATAAGGTAACGTCTCATTAATGGACACATGCAACCGAGAATTATGTTTTTGTGAGTTAAACACAAATTATACAACAACTTAAAAAGCTTTTCAGGCAAGAAAGAATAAGTCTTTTCGAGACAGTGGACTGACCCTCTAAAAGGTTTTTATCGCGAATGCATGCTATCCTCACCACCGAAACGAGTAGCATAAAACACAACATATACTATCGCATCAACGAAATGAGCAGCACAAAACACACCCTATACCATCTCATCAACGAAAGGAGCAGCATAAAACCCAAATTATACCATCTCATCAACGAAAGAGAAGCACAAAAACACACCCTATACCATCTCAACAACGAAAGAGAAGCACAAAAACACACCCTATACCATCTCATCAACGAAAGAAGAAGCATAAAACCCAAAATATACCATCTCATCAACGAAAGAGAAGCACAAAAACACACCCTATACCATCTCAACAACGAAAGAGAAGCACAAAAACACACCCTATACCATCTCATCAACGAAAGAAGAAGCATAAAACCCAAAATATACCATCTCATCAACGAAAGAGAAGAACAAAACACACCCTATATCATCTCATCAACGAAAGAAGAAGCACAAAACCCAAAAGAGACCATCTCATCAACGAAGGAAGAAGCACAAAAACACACCCTATACTATCTCATCAACGAAAGAGAAGCACAAAATACACCCTATACCATCTCATCAACGAAAGAGAAGCACAAAACACACCCTATACCATCTCATCAACGAAAGAAGAAGCATAAAACCCAAAATATACCATCTCATCAACGAAAGAAGAAGCACAAAACACACCCTATACCATCTCATCAACGAAAGAAGAAGCATAAAACCCAAAATATACCATCTCATCAACGAAAGAGAAGCACAAAAACACACCCAATACTATCTCATCAACGAAAGAAGAAGCACAAAACCCAGAATATACCATCTCATCAACGAAAGAGAAGCATAAAACACACCCTATACTATTCACACCAACGAAACGAGTAGCATAAAACAAACAAAAATATACTATTCACACCAACGAAACGAGAAGCATAAAAACAAAAAATACTATCTACACCAGCGAAACGAGAAGCATAAAGCACAAACATATACAATATACACCAACGAAACGAGAAGCATAAACACAAAAATATCCTCATCAACGAAACGAGAAGCATAAAACAAAAATATACTATTCACGCCAACGAAACGAGAAGCATAAAAAAATACCATCCACACCAACGAAAGAGCAAGCATAAAACACACAAATATAATATCCACATCAACGGATGAGAAGAAAAAAAACACAAATATACTATCTACACCAACGGATGAGAAGAAAAAAATACAAATATACCTTTTACACCAATGAAACGAGCAAGCATAAACCACACGAATATGCTATCACACCAACTAACGAGGAATCATAAATCGCACAATATTCTATTTCATCAATGAATGAGCTTGCATAAAACACTTATATACAATTCACACCAATGAACGCACATGCAAGCACATGCTCAAACGTACGAGCGCACACAAACACGAGATTACTTGTTATAGCTGTCGCAAAAAGACTATAAAATCTTTTTACCATGCCAAAACCGTTATCATTGGTGATACAACAGATTCCTTGGAAGGAGATCCATGACCATATTCAAACAGTGGAGGATTACCATTGCCTTTTACGAGAACTGTGTCCATTGAATTTGGGACGACGTGTCGTGTGTGTCTTAGTGACTTGCTTTCTGGGATTTCGTTTACCGTCCGATAATTTGTGGACACTTTACGAACAGTACGTACCACTCTAAAAACAAAATATGAAAGTGATACCTTTAAATGCTCACGAGAAACTCATTCTCTTGAATGCTTTGCGCTTTCATCTGGATACTTCTAAACCTTTACGAGAAAACAAGATTCGTCAACTTTAAGGTACCGAAGAGGTGTATGAGGATGTGTGTGTAGCTTGTGACTTACACCCTCACTGGACATATGTACGTGACTGGAAAAGTGTGGGCTTTGAGGCTTGGAATAAAGAAGTGGCTAACTATGTCCGAGATTTGTAATCCTGAAACATTAAAACGTTCCGTGAGAAAAGTCACTTTTCCTTCTGTGTTAGTGACAATACCAGAGAAAGAAGTACAGTCTGTCACGGAGGAAAACCATTCTCTTCAGGACAGGACAGTCTTTGACCTTTCCTAAAGGCCATTCCAGGAGAACCTTTGTGTGACAGTACCAAACCATGTACAAACGTTTAGAGCATTACACACTGTCCCTAGGACACTACATTTGAATGACAAAAAATGTTGTCAAGTAGAAACTTGTTTATATTCCACGATAGTTGTGTTGATGTGTCTTTTAATCATGTACTTAACCATTTGGCTATTATGTATTTATGTCTTTCGTGTTATTTCATTTTAAAGTTTGCAATAAACGTGTCCTGAAAAAGTATAAAAACTCTTGTCTTGTTTGTCATCGTGTTAAACGAAAGGTGACATTCCTGACACTACTATGGCTACCTCTACTTTCTCTGCTCCCTCTTCTTCTAATATCAAAGTCATTGACGAACATTTAGATCGTGCTAGTTGGGATGCCTTGTATCTTCGACATCCCTTTAACATGCTCATTGCTGGACCTAGCGGTTCAGGCAAAACCGAATTTGTCAAACGTTTGATCGAACATAAACATCATTTGATCGATCGTCCACCTCAACGTATCGTGTGGTGTTACAAAGAGTGGCAATCCGCGTACAACCTTCTACGAGAAAGTCAAGGTGAATCCATTGTGTTTGTGGAAGGCATTCCGGTCGAAGACGACGGTATCGTGTCTGACCCCAGTCAAACCCATTTGGTTTTTTTTTTGATGACATGTTAGGAGAAGACGAAGAAGAAATTAAACTGTGGTTTACACGCAAAGGGCATCATCGTAATGCCAGTGTCATTTACATTACTCAAAATTTGTTTCAACAAAGTAAAGCCCATCGTACCATCAGTTTCAATGCTCATTACGTGGTCTTGTTTAAAAGTCCTAGAGATAAATCGCAAGTGCAAGTCTTAGCCAAACAGTTAGGAACACCTTGGCTAACTCATAAGTACGAAGATGCCACTCAAACTCCACACGCCTATTTACTCGTGGATTTGAAACCCACTACCCTCGATTGTTTGCGATTTCGTACCCATCTGTTTCACCACTGGTGTCAAGACGGAGGACCTGTCGTGTACTCATCCCCGTCGTCGACTTAAAAATGACCAGCAAAGAAAAAATAGTATAAAAACCTTGGTTACTTGGATTCTGTCTCACATATCGTTAACATGACGTCCCTTCAGTCTCATCTTCCCGTTAAATGGATTCGTGCCTTGTATGGCATTAGTCGCGAGAAAAATCCACAAATACGTGCTCGTGTATTAGACACCAGTGTCAAAAAAGTCTTACGATGGTTTACGGTGACAGCACGTCAATTACTGCAAGGCATCATTCAGATTCCACATCAAACCAAACGTTTTTTGACAGAAACAAAGTAGCCTTGACGCAACTAGCTGATCCTCGCATTGACACTCAAACCAAAAAGCAAATCATTTTGAAACCTGGAGGTAGTGGTTCACTAGGAGGTGTCATCATTCGTTCCCTCCTAAAATGGGATTCCAATGCACCCAAACTTGTCCCCAAGAAACAAGTCGCTCCCAAACGTACCCAGAAGAAAAAGAAAAAGAGCCACGGTAGCAAAACCAAGTCACCACCTCAGAAAAAGAAAAAGAGCAGCGATACTAAAACCAAGTCACTACCTCAGAAAACGAAAAAGAAAAGTCCACCGAAAACAGTTTCAACCTACAAGAGATCGTCTCCAAAAATGTCTTCTCCAGCAGTAATACCCTCTTCTTCTTTAGCAGCAGTGGCTGCTGATCACAAAGTACCTGCCCCCAAAATCAAAGTCCAAGAGAGATTAGGTGTGTTACAAAGTTTACTCGATTTGTCCAACCAAGAATTAGCTCGATTTAGCCCTTTGCAAACTCCTCCACGACGTGTGTTGCCTGTCATCAAGTTGATACGACGTAAAGACAATCATTGGCGACGCATTCCAGTATAAAAAGATCTGAGGTCCATTTTAACATCAGTGTTTTTTGTGCTGCTAATCACCTCAAGATGGCACCACCAAGAAGTGTACACCATCACCATCGTCGTTCTTCTGTGCTAAAAGGAAAAGGAAAAGGAAAACGTCAGACACGTCATCCTAAGAAACGCTTTGTTCAGCATCGACGACACCTACAGAAATGACACAGTCGTTCCAAGAAAAAAAGAAGCCACCAAAGAGGAGGTTTCTTCAGTCCTTTTTTGTTTACAGAAATATTGACAACTTGTTGGGAAAGCTTGACCAATTTGTAAAAGAGAGACAACAAAAACTTGGTCAGGGACAAAGGCCATATGGATAAGGGCTAACAAGGACGAACTATGAAGTTAAGTGGCTGTCGTGTACCCAAAGATGTATCGTTCGCCTGTTCCAAAAGGAAACAAGACAGTTTCGTTGTGCTAAAAAAGGATAAAAGGTCATGTACCCAAGTGATTGACGTTAGTGTACTTTTTGGTGTCTGCACTGGAAACAATTCACAAAAAAATGTCACCCTCCAAAACCCATTCCTCTTCTACTCCTAAAGGAAAGAAAAGAAAAGGACTACCTCCTCGTTTAGTCAAACATTGGGACATGTTGTCTGTCCTGTCCAAAGCTCCTTCACCCATGCGAAAAAAACTCATTCAAACCGCCTCGAAGGACGTCATTGATACCGTGTGCGAATGTTGTCTGAATGTTTTGAAAGGCACGATACCTTTGTCTGCACATCAGAAAAAATGCTTAGCCAAACATCGACACGTTTTTCGCCAAATGGTCCAAAAGAAAATTCCTATTCGTCAAAAGAAAAAGATGTTGGTGCAACGCGGAGGAATTGCTATTTTACCCCTGTTTGCACCCTTGCTGGGAAACATAGCACAACCCTTGTTGCAAGGAGTAATGGGATCACTTGGAACTATCCTGGGAGGACAAAGATAAAAGGAAAACACTGAAGTCAAAAGATCCCAGACGTGATTATTGAAATCTAATGGAAGGACGAAAACTGACTTTAGTCCCTTATAAACGATGGATGGAATACCATCGTTGGCAAGAACAACGGACCCCACAATTTCCTCCCAATCCTCATTTGACCGAAATGTCTCAGTTACAACACGAATTGCAATCGTTGATGGATCGTAGCGATTTGTCCGAAACGGAAAAATCTCAACAGTACGGTCAATTGTTGCAACGACTGCAACTCTTTCACCAAAAAGCATTAGACGAAACAGCTGTACCTTCTTTGAAAGATTTGAAAGCCCTGATGAAAAGTCCATCACCACCACCACCACCACCACTATCCTCAGCGGTTAAGACAGAAGCAACCCCACGGATACCTGAAGAAGAGGTACGAGAAGTCTTTCAAACACCACCAGCAGCTCCTCTTCCTAGTAAAATTGCAACGTCCTTGTTGACCCCTTCCCCTACACCTCAACGAGAAGAACTTAAAGCTTGGGTTAAAAAGAGGATGTCCACTCCTTCTTTGACAGAAGTAAAAAAGAAAGAAGGGAAACCAGAAGTGAAAAAAGACAAGAAAACCAAAGAAATTTCCTTACCACCATTACCACCTCCAACACCATTACCAAAACTACCTTCCACTTCGACTCCTGTGGCACATCGAACACGTAAAGCCGTTTCCAAACCACCCTCTCGCTCCATAGCGAAAAGCATCAGCGAAGATTGGATCACTTATTAAAAAAAAGAAAAAAGAAAAAATGGAGAAGGTCTTAGCTAGCATTTACTACGATCCATCTCATCCAGCTGGCTACGGAGGTGTTCAAAAATTGCATCGTGCTGCCAAAACAAAACTGAAAAGTGTCCGTTTACCTCAAGTGCAACGATGGTTACAAGAACAAGCTAGGTACACCTTACACAAACCTATTCGACGAAAATTTTCAAGAAGTCGCACCCAAGTGGAAGGTATCAATCATCAATGGCAGTCGGATTTAGCCGATGTCTCTCATTTGGCCACCTACAATCGTGGCTACAAATATTTGTTTTGTGTCATCGACGTCTTTTCCAAATTTGCTTGGGTCGTGCCTTTGACTTCCAAATCGAGCAGTGAATTAGTGCGAGCCTTGAAACTGGTGTTGAAAAAAGTGGTCGTCACCCTCTTCGATGGCAAACCGACAAAGGTACCGAATTTCTAAACCAAGCTTTCCAAAAAGAATTGAAGAAACGTGACATTCATTTTTTTACCACCGAGAATCCCGAAACTAAAGCCAGTATCGTGGAACGTTTTCAACGCACTTTGAAAGAACGCATGTGGAAATATTTTACGCATCAACACACTCTCAAGTACATCGACGTCTTGCCACACCTCGTTCAATCGTACAACCAATCTTACCATCGGAGCATTGGACGTGCCCCTCAAGAAGTGACTCCCGACAACGAAGTGACCGTCCCCGAGCGTCTGTTTCGTACGTCCCCGTCAGTCACTAGTTCCAAGAAAGGTAGACAGTTAGCCACAGGAGATTGGGTACGCATTGGCAAAACCAAGCGTACTTTCGACAAAGGTTACTTGCCCAACTGGACCACCGAATTGTTTCGTGTCACTGAACGAATGCGTGGTCGTTATCCTCCCGTCTATAAATTGGAAGACATGAACGGAGAAGTGTTAAAAGGAACGTTTTACTTACCCGAGTTACAACGTGTGACCAAAAAAGAAGACGACGTGTACGAAATCTAAAGCATTCTCTATCGAAGAACAGGAAAAGTGGTAAAACGACGTGTCAAAGAAGTCAAAGTACATTGGAAAGGATATCCGTCAAGTTTTGACTCGTGGATTGACGCTTCTCAAATCATTGACTATAAAAAGAAGTGACCATCATGGTCGTCAACACAGCCTCAGTTCCTACTGTGAACGCTTCTTCCCCAAGTTCTTCTCTGCAAGATCTACAAAAGCAACCCTTGTGGGTGTGGTGTGGAGAACGTGTGCCTAAAACGCAAATCGTCTTTTTCTGCCAAATCTTTGTGGTGTATTGTGTCATCGGTGCAGCCATTGCCAATCTAAGTTTACAACAAGGAGACAAACAATTGTGGATCATTTTACTCAGCAGTTGCATTGGTTACCTTCTTCCCAACCCGTCCCTAAAATATTCCTCTAACGGAAACAACAACAACGGGAGTCTGGTGTCCAACGTCAGTTCCAACATCCATCGTAACCATTCTCTTTTAGACACTCCTCTGACCTCCAGTGACTCCTCGGACACTAGAACCGTGGAATTATGAACAATCAATTTTACTTAACCTTACCCAGTGACAGTTCCATGGAGGTGTTTCCCAAAAACACCTTGTGCTGTTACACGGCCAAATTACCTCATATCATTCAATTTGATGACGAAGCCCAT
Organism: Potamilus streckersoni; assembly: GCA_016746295.1. NCBI lineage: Eukaryota > Metazoa > Mollusca > Bivalvia > Unionida > Unionidae > Potamilus > Potamilus streckersoni. Next base: position 3,273,043 of record JAEAOA010000900.1, on the reverse strand, counting down.
TGGGAAGTGGCTTTGGTAGAAATGATTCACCCTACACAAATCAAAAACATCGTTGAATCTCAAAACACTGTGTCCATAGAAGTTGAAGACGATCAAGTGCAACAAGTCATGGATGAACGTAGTGATAAAGCTGACTTTCCCAAAACAAAGAATCCTGTCACTAATCGAACCACTTACATGTTGAAAATTCCTTCAGGTTATTATTTTAGCGGTCAACATTTGGTGAACACCCTTGCTGACAGGTTCAATGCCATGTTTGAAAAAGCCTTGGAGAAAACTAAAAAAGTGTCAAGATTGAATACCACAAAATAGCTCGTCGCCTCCTGATGAAATTTTCACATGACACAGTCTTGGCCATTACATTTTGTCCTGAATTGTATCACATTTTAGGTGGAAACCCCGAAATGATCAAGAATCATCCAACCAAAATGCCACCCATAGGTAACAATTTGGATTTTGCCAAACATTTTCATTTTTCTGTAGTAATGAACCAAGGACTGAATTTGATTTTTGTGTACTCCGATGTAGTGGAGTACAACGTAGTAGGTCACACCTCTGTACCGTTACTGCGTGCGTGTCATTCCTTTCAAAGTGGATTCTGCCTCGGCTGCTGACGAAGAAGTTGGAAACACCTATCATGTTCACCGTGAATTTGTACATCCTCACTATTTACCTGTCAGTAAGTCGTATTTTGACACTGTCAACGTAACTATAAAAGGAGATCTGGGACAAAATATTCCATTCACCCAAGGGAAAGTCACTGTGAAACTCCATTTTCGAAAAAGAGTACTCTAAAAACTTTTTTTGTCAGTCATGTATCCTGTGTACCAAGGAGTTACTCGACAACGAGGGCATGGTTTAGGGGATATGCTCAAATCGGTCTTTCGTACTGTGGTTCCCGTGTTAAAACCAATGGTGACACGGGTATTGAACGCCCTGAAAGATGCTGCGATGACACACGGTAAAGAATTTCTCCACGATGTCATCATTGACAAACAAAACCCCAAAGAAGCTTTTTTACGAGCAGGCAAAAATGTTTTGCTTCAAACAGGCAAAGATATTTTGGGTCGACGAGAAAATCCTATAAATGCCCCGTTTCCTGAGGAGTCAGGCATTCCTGCTTCTCTGAAGTTCCAACAAGGACAAGGCAGAAAAAGACGACGAAAACACCCTTTCAAAGGACTTCATACTCTCAAAGCTAGAAAGGCTAAGAAAAGAAAAAGTGTTCGAGACTTAGACGTTTTTGATTATTAAATTGTAAAAAAAAACAACAGAAAATGATGCACCGAGAGTCTTGTGCCTGTTCCAAGTCAGAACTGGACCTGTTTGCCATGCCACCCAATATGATGACCATGCAAGAATCCCAATGGGTCGAATTTCATCCTGTTTCCTCTTTGACGGATTCCGCTCCCATCGAGTTTGAAATCAAAGGACATCCGGAAGATTACATCGATCTGAATAGCAGTTACTTGTATCTGAAAGTCAAGGTGCAAAAACCCGATGGTACCAATCTAGCAGATGATGCCAAAGTAGCTCCCGTCAACAATTTCATGCATTCCTTGTTTAGCGAAATGGATTTGTACTTGAATAACAAACTGATCAGCAGTAGCATGGATACTTACCCTTACCGAGCGTACCTAGAAAATCTCTTAACGTACGGAAAAGAGGTCAAGAACACTCATCTGGATGCTTGCGTGATTTGGAAACCTGACACACCAGAAAAGTTCGACGAACTAGATGAAGACAATAAAGGATTTGTTGCTCGTCAAAAGAAAATCGTGGGAGCCCATAATTTAGAACTGATGGATCGTTTGCATTTGGACATGTGGTTGCAGGAGAAATATTTGCTGAACGGAGTAGATATTCGACTGAGATTGAATCGTAGCAGTACGGCTTTCCACTTGATGGCTGAAGAAAATGTCAACTACAAAACCAAACTTCAAGAAGCCAGACTTTACGTGCGTCGCGTAGAAGTGTTACCTAAAGCGGGAAACGACATCAGTCACACCTTGAGCAGAACCACTGCCAAGTATCCGATACGGCGTGTAGAAGTGAAAACATTCACTATTGCTACTGGACTCCGATCCAAGATCGAAGATCATCTATTCCAAGGCCAGTTACCCAAACGTTTAATCGTTGGCATCGTTAGCAATTCAGCCTTCAACGGAGCCAACAATGAAAATTCTTTTGAGTTTGGCTACTACAAAGTGTCCAAAATTGAAGTCAGTCGCGATGGCAAGACTCTGTGTACCAGACCCTTTGAACCTAACTTTGACCAGAAGAATTACTTGAGATCGTACTTGTCCCTGTACGAAGCTACCGGTCAACTAGGAACCAACACCAGTCACGGCATTTCGTACGATGATTATGCTGGAGGATACACTTTGTGGGCCTTTGATTTCACTCCAGACCAAGGCAGTGACGAGGGACATTTCCACCCTATAAAATCCGGTCAACTGCGAGTGGAACTTCAGTTTGCAGAACCTCTACCTCACACAACGAACGTCATCCTGTATGCTGAATTCGATAATACCATAGAAATCAACAGTTTGAGAGAAGTTATTCTAGACTATTAGACACTATGGAGGACACTTATCCTTCTTTGAAAGTGGAAGAATCCATGGAATGGGAGGATACCGTGAAAACCGAATTCAAAGACGAAGACAACGAGAACGAGGTCGTGAAGTCAAGTTGGCCAGAACAAGAACAACATTTAGTCTCCTGTTTTGCTAAACACTTGGCTGATAAAATTACGGAATTGGTCAAGAAAGATTCCTATGGATGTCAAAACGTTCATCCTAGTCGAATTCAACACGATAAATGTCTCATGATGAGTCAAGAAGAAAAATTGGACGAGTATCTGGACGAAGCTTGGAGTCTCATTGCAGAAGAAACCGTGTTGCATGAGTGGTTTAAAGGCTTGTGTGATCATTCCTGTCCTCCACTGACTACTCGAGAGATCTATCACATCGAAGCTCTCTTAGCCCAGAGTTGGGAAACCAGGCGAAGAAATGGTTACTTGTCAGAACTTTTTATGCAAAAAGTCAGAATTGAATTGATGACTTATCATCACCTGTGAAGAAAAAAAAGGAGAGAAACAAAACAACCAGAAAAATGGATACCTGGGAACTTTATTACCTTTTGAATAACAGTTCGTATACTGCTTCTTGGAATCCTGTGGTGTGTGCTAAAGATGAACTCCCACATCGCAAAACTCAAAACCACCAAACTTATGTCATCAACACAGACGACAGTCATTTTCTAGGAACTCACTGGGTAGCCGTGTACTTTCCTCAAGTCAATTGTGTGGAGTATTTTGATTCGTATAGATTACCCCCTTTGGAAGACGATATCATTGACTTTATGAGAAGAAATGCCCAGACGACACGATTCAATAATGTGAAGTTACAAAGCAACGATTCCATGGTGTGTGGACAATATTGTGTGTATTTTCTTTATTATCGCAGTCTGGGACATTCTTTAGAACATTTAGTCACTTTTTTTTGGATCGTGACTCCTCTAGAAATGATGAAAAAGTAGATCGATGGTTTTGTGGCCGTTATGGTTATCTTTTGTCTTTAGCTAGAAAACGTAGTGTACATCAATGGCCTCATGATAGGAATCAATGGAAATCTCACATGATTTCACAACGTTGTCAACCTTGTCAAAAATAATTTGTATTTTAAATTGAAATGTTGTTTGTTCCTTGTTGCTTGTTAATTCTATTCATTTTTCGTTGAATAAAAAATGTTGTATTTTGAAGAAAAAAACGTGTCTGTCGTTTGTTTAGTTATAAAAAAGACCCACAGTTTGAATATATGCTCTATGACTTTCTCTCAATCCCTCCTCATGACATGAGCTATCCTCACGTTTCAAAAACTAAAACTCAGTGGGGATGTTTTCTATCCCGTCCGCGCTTGTACCATATAAGGCGAACGGGTCTCCAGTCTGACCATTCACTGTTGACTCGTCATCCTACGAAGATGCCTTCCAGACTAGCTAAACTCAACGAAGCTTACGTTCAATTACATCGTGTCAGGCTAAATCTGATACCGAAGCCTGAAGAGATAGAGAATGTCAGAATGCTCTCTATAGCCCAAGATCTCATAGATAATGTCTTTAGAGAGGAAATTGAGAAAGAAAAAGAAGAATGGACTGAGAAATACAGAATTCAGAAGAGGCAAAGAGAAGAGCAGCAACAGCAGCAGCAGCAACAATATCAACAACAAGAACCAGACAAAGGATTTGTGGACTGTCGAATAGACACCAAAGACTTCTCTTTCTCTTTTCGCAGAAGCAGACCTTATCGTGTAGGAAAACCTGCTGCCAGACGGGGTTGCAATCTTAGACAGTAAAATTCAACAAAGATTGCCTTTACTCTTCGTCAAGAAAAAAAAACAATCAGCCCTTTTCAGGGCTACCCAAGACTCTCGAAAAGATATACTTCTTTCATTTGCCTAAAAATTTTTAAACTTTTAGAAGTGTGACTATAAACACTTCAATTTTTAGGGGGATCAGTAAAACAAACAAAACCCACCTTTTTCTCTCTGTCTTGTCCAACAACATACAAAAAAATCTGTGTTGGTAAGTCAAAAAAAGTTAACGTGAGAACGTCTTTTAAGTCCGCGCGTTTCATATCATGGTAAAAATTTAGCGGATGTTTTCCATCACGTCCGTCCTCCAAGGATATAAACGTGAGCATACGTCAGTCTAGCTACCATTGTGGACTCGTCAAAATTTTATTTTGAGTAGTAGTAGACTACAAAAAACTCTCGGAACTCCAAATGCATCTGGAACATGCCAGACGTCTCCTGGACGAACTGACTATGAAGAAGTGAAACTTAAGGAAGAGGAGGATACAAAGAAGAAAGAAGAGGAGATAGAGAACCAGCGAGGATCCTGTTACACCCTATGATAAAACTTGTGTGTGTGAGGTGCTACCTGAGGTGAGGACACCTCCAGCAGCAGTTGCACCGCAGAGACCAAGACCTCAGGAAATGATACCAGTTATTCAATCCCGACTCTGACCCCGAAGACAAGAGGTACAGCAGGTCTTCACTATTCCACAAACAGAGGAGTGGGATAGTGAAGTAACTCAAGCTCCGTTTGCTCTGCAGGTAAGAACAATAAATTGGGAGAATGACTGGAGCCGATGATGTGTGTGCGGTGCTCGTCCTGGAAGATGTCAGCGTTAGCCAGGTATCATTGGAGTTCAATATAAACAGCTCTTTTCAGGGCTAACCAAATCTCTAGAAAAGAAATACTATTCAATTTGCCAATTTGCTAATTTGTCTGAATATAGTGAAGTGTAACTATAAACACTCACTTCAATAAAGATGTGTGTGTTTGCATGCGCGTTCGTTGATGAAATGGTATAGGGTGTGTTGCGTTCTTCTCTTTCGTTGATGAGATGGTAGATTTTGGGTTTTGTGCTGCTCATTAGGTTGATGATATGGTATATTTTGGGTTTTATGCTTCTTCGTTCGTTGATGAGATGGTATAGGGTGTGTTTTGTGCTTCTTCTTTCGTTGATGAGATGGTATATTTTGGGTTTTGTGCTTCTTCTTTCGTTGATGAGATGGTATAGGGTGTATTTTGTGCTTCTCTTTCGTTGATGAGATAGTATAGGGTGTGTTTTTGTGCTTCTTCCTTCGTTGATGAGATGGTCTCTTTTGGGTATTGTGCTTCTTCTTTCGTTGATGAGATGGTATAGGGTGTGTTTTGTTCTTCTCTTTCGTTGATGAGATGGTATATTTTGGGTTTTATGCTTCTTCTTTCGTTGATGAGATGGTATAGGGTGTGTTTTTGTGCTTCTCTTTCGTTGTTGAGATGGTATAGGGTGTGTTTTTGTGCTTCTCTTTCGTTGATGAGATGGTATATTTTGGGTTTTATGCTGCTCCTTTCGTTGATGAGATGGTATAGGGTGTGTTTTGTGCTGCTCATTTCGTTGATGCGATAGTATATGTTGTGTTTTATGCTACTCGTTTCGGTGGTGAGGATAGCATGCATTCGCGATAAAAACCTTTTAGAGGGTCAGTCCACTGTCTCGAAAAGACTTATTCTTTCTTGCCTGAAAAGCTTTTTTAGTTGTTGTATAATTTGTGTTTAACTCACAAAAACATAATTCTCGGTTGCATGTGTCCATTAATGAGACGTTACCTTATCTGTTCCATTCATATTGTTCCCATACAAACTTCCCGTTAGTGTCCCAGGGTGTTCCATTTAACGCTATAAATCTTGACTCTATAGTACAAGGTAGGGTCAGTTAATGCTAATATTAACGCTATAAAATTTGACGCTTTATTTAAAAAAGTAGGGTCTCATAATGCTAATTACCATAGATGTAATATTATCGCTTAGTTTAATTTTTATTTACAATTTTTCAGTTTCCACGAAGGTCGGTATGAGTTTAGATAATTTCAGTACTACTTTAAGTCTTGGTAACATTTTAAAAAATTATCTATGGATTATTTTCAGTCTCCGCTAAAGCCAGGTGCAATTTCAGAATTTAGTGCTACACTTCGTCCTTAACTATTTCTAACAACCAATACATCTGACTAGTTACCAGTTTCCATTCAAGTCCGCTATTTCTGAAATTTAGTGGAATATTTTAAGTCAAGGCAATCTGAATACAATCCTCCAGAGTATTTCTCAGTCTCTATTATGGTTTGGGAGATTTTGGTAATCTTAGTTCTACTTTTAGACTAAGCAAATATAACAGGGTTCCTGCAGACTTAACAAAAATAAATTCCATGACTTTTCCAAACCTTTTCCAGGGCCATTTCATAAAACTCAAGGACCGCGCTATCTTGCATTGTCAAGTAAATGAACATAAAGAATAACATCTTTCAATTTAAAATAAGAAATAAGTTAACAACAAATATATTTAATATGTACTTTTTAAGTCTACATGGGCTAGCACACTTTGACTTTATGTAGTAATTCATGTCATAATCCAATGATCAATGTAATTTGTATTGAAAAGAAAAAAGGAAACAATTCTTAGTAGTCTTTGTATGTGTTCCTATTTGCAATATTAACAAAATACATTACTTTCCAGTTGCTTTCTTTTATTTAGTGAACTACACCTGAAATCATGTGATACTTCCATTAGGAGAACTTACTCTTATTATATGAATTGAAACCATTTATCGATTGTAATTTTATCATTTTATTTAATCGGTTCTCGGTGCTCTATAAAATTTAAAGTAATCAATATCTTTAACTCCATTGTCACAAATTCCATGACTTTTCCAAAACTTTTCAAGGTTTTGACAAATTCCATAACTTTTCAAGACCCTTGAAATTTATTTTTTAAATTCCAAAATTTTTTCCAGGATTCCATGACCTGCAGGAACCCTGATATAACTTAATCTACTGCGATAAGTTCAGTCTCCGTCATATTCTGGAACAATTTCGTATGTTTAGCGTTACTTTTAGTCACAATCAATTGAATATTAATGTTCCAGATTTTCTTAATTTCCACTATAGTATTGGACAATGTCGCAATTTTAGTATTAATTTTAGTCTAAATCAATGTAAATTAATGTTCAGGGACATGTTTAGTCTCGGTTAAGTTCTGGGACAATTTCGTCATTTTAGCGTTACTTTTAGTCACATCCATTTTAGTATTAGTCTTTTGCTTGATTAAAACTATTTATAGCATCATTATAAATATGCAAATTTATGAACACCATCAACATATTTCAAGTCTATGTAATGCGTTATATATAACTCTAGGTTTTATAGTAATATATGTCGGTTTCTATGTCTCTATTTTATAGGTCCCTCCCTAGAGTCGTAGTGCTAGCTGCGCGAATTTAGGACAACTAGGTCAGCTCCTTGCTACACTGTTACCAAGTGTTCAGTACCGTGATGTCATGCCACCTGGGCCATTTCTCTTGACGCTATACAGTCCCAGGGTGTGCTAATACAAAATTCCCCTTGACGCTATAAAGGCACGGCTGTGCCATTTGTCGCCAAAAATCTTGTCGCCAAAGTACAAAACACCCTATTTTAATGATAACACCCATTGTCGCTATAGGATCCCCATTCACTACTGACAACTCTGTCTGCGTGGGTTCGAGTTTAGGGCTCGGCCCATGTTGGAATGTGAGAAAGCTTGCAGGTAGCTTTTCGTGGGTCGGTGGTTCATTCCGGGGTTTTCCCGGCTTCTCCCTCCACAATATATACTGGCCGCCATGTATAGCCTATCTTGTGCTGACAAATGGCGTTTAACTCTATAACAACAACAGCAGAAAACAAGACAGATGTACAAAAAGGAATTGAAAGTTGGTCAGTGGGATGGCTCAACGACCCATAGCTACGTATGTGCGGGGTATATTGAATGAAAAGCATAATTTGATTTGGTAACGTAGAATGAATATGGTGATAAATCACACTGAATATGGTGATAAATCACACACACACACACACACACACACACACGACTGTCAATATATGCATACTATTTAACAGCACATTATTAAAATCCTAGCTATATAGTAATATTAACACTACCACAACCAAAGGTAATTATCCACCATGAGACAAAAGAGTAAGGATGTTGCAAAAACTCCACTAATGAAGCCATGCAAAACAAAGATAAAGAACCAAAAAAGAAAACTCCCCACACGAAGCCATACAAAACAAAAATAAAGAACCAAACAAGAAAACTCATGCACGAAACAAAAATAAAGGAGCCCCTAAAAAGAAGAGAAAAATCATAAAATACAAGGTCCACATTATACCGCAACCGAAATCAAAAAAGCAAGACAGCGTAAACTGAGTCACCATCAGTGGACGTGTAGTAGGGACATTTTATATGATTCAACTGTTTTCCATTTTTTCTGGTCTTGAACAATAGCCATATGGGATAGAATCTACTTTGCAAGAAATGTTTTGCTTCTGCAGTCTAAAAACAATACACGTAGAATTTTCACAGCAAGCTCACCCGATGGCCTTAGGGACATAAATCGTTTGCTTTAACTGGGTCTCTAACTCCATAGTATTGTACCTAGTGTAAACAACATATATTGTGTTTATGTAAATTAATTAAATGATATTTTACAAGACTTACTAATTAGTTTTAGATTTTGAAAATGTTGATTATATTAGAGACAAGATAGTAGGTTAAGTTTCTCTATTAGGAAGAATAATTTATATATAGTTTTGAAAAAAATATATATATTCTATACTTGAAGTCTGATACACTTTACCAACCCTTACCTATAAACATTTATTAATAAATTATTTATTAATTATTTATTTTTTGAAGGAAAGGTTGAAAGTGAGTGAGTCTGATCAGCTATATTATAATCATTTATATTTTTTTCAAATCAACTTTTGGACAGCTCTCATTAGTGAGATATCAAATGTTTAGTTTAATGTAGGAACACAGATTCTGTGTACCAGAAACAATCAAGCCAGTTATATAAATATGATATCAGTAGTCTCCTGTGAAGTCCGCTAGGACTAAGATATATTAAGTTTCTGAATTTGAATGAGAGGTGGGAATTTGGAGACAGTGGAAAGTAACCATCAAAGAAATATGTAGCATAGACATTTGTTTTGTTTGCTCTACCAGCTAATTCACCAAAGTAGCTGCTACCAACCCATACATGACAACTACAACAGTGACACACCGGCTACAGTTTGGTAGAGCTACAACAGATGCAATTATCACATTGGGCTTTTTTTTGGCACATGAAAGCCAACTTTTAATCTTTAACCAGTAAATGGCCCTGAAAGGAATCGATTTAATACTTTACCAACTCATTTATAATACCTACCATAGATCACAAAAATCAAAGGTCCCCATGACCAACAAATCAGGCGGAAATTTTCGAACATTCATGTACGCATAGTACCCAAAAATGACAAACCTCATGAATGAGCAGGCAATACACAACTGATTTCCTTGATTCGTATGTGAGTAACACATGCTTGGCAATGATATCAATATAGGCAACAGGATCATATTGTCTTAATTAAAGTTAATAAATTACTTGCACTAGTATATCTCGTAACAGCTTTTGCCCAGGAACAGACAACAGCAAGGACCAGAGAACAGCGGACACGCCTATGACTGCGTCACAACAGCGCATCTCAATTCCTCCTCCTCCTCTTCAAGCCACACTACGGGTAGGGCACCAGCCCTATCATCTATGACAAAATTTACAAAATGCCCAACACTGGAAATAATTTTCAAAAAGCCAAACAATGAAAAGATTAATAGCTTCAAATAGCCTACCCTCAAATCAAGTTTCAAGAGGAATAAGCCCATCCTCTAACCCATAAATCCAACTCCAAATCATACTAAGGGATTAGCTGGCGGCACTGCCAGTGGGTCCCATAAGCCCATCCGGAAAAAGCACCTCATTCGATGAATGAGGTACACCCAACCAACAAATTAAGGGATTAGCTGGCGGCACTGCCATGGTCCAAAAAGCGCATCCGGACAAAGCACCTCATTCAATGAATGAGGTATACCCAACCAATAAATTAAGGGATTAGCTGGCGGCACTGCCAGTGGGTCCCATAAGCCCATTCGGAAAAAGCACCTCATTCAATGAATGGGGTATACCCAACTAACAAATTAAGGGATTAGCTGGCGGCACTGCCATGGTCCCATAAGCGCATCCGGACAAAGCACCTCATTCGATGAATGAGGTATACCCAACCAACAAATTAAGGGATTAGCTGGCGGCACTGCCAGTGGGTCCCATAAGCCCATTCGGAAAAAGCACCTCATTCGATGAATGGGGTATACCCAACTAACAAATTAAGGGATTAGCTGGCGGCACTGCCAGTGGGTCCCATAAGCCCATCCGGACAAAGCACCTCATTCGATGAATGAGATATACCCAACCAACAAATTAAGGGATTAGCTGGCGGCACTGTCAGTGGGTCCCATAAGACCAACCACAAACAAAAATAAGCCATGAACTCCCACCCTTTCCATTATAGGAGGTGGCTTTTCGAGGCGTTACCTTTCCATGAAGCTGGAGTGGGGGCATTCATTACTGCTCTTTCCTGTCAATAACAACTTATAAGTGTCAAAGATCAACTGGTCAAGCGTTCCGAAAACAACGCCCAAACACTGGAGGACAGAGAGCTCTGCCATCGTAGGGGGACTCTAGTCCTTTTAAGGGCTATAGACAGTCGTAAAGCACACAAGTGCAAATGCGACTTTAAAAAGTATCAAGTCAAGTTACAACAGATGCATCAAACAACAAACAATCTGCCTTCATCAGTCGACACGTAGGGAGTCGCATCGGTCTGATTCCTCATCCTATAGAGTACAATACATTCCTGCAGAGGGATATTGGAAAGTGAGAAGAACAAAAAAACAATCATACAAATAAATGCGCGTATGAAGTTTTTTCAATGTTTGGAACAATTCTTTTACTTGTGTAACTTCTGACAGTATAGTTATCCATTTTGAATACTTTTCTCCATCATCTTTATGCGACCATACACGTACAACTTCCATCTAGATTTGATGGGATAGCATATTCTGATTACTTTTAAAGATTACAATATCCACCGATGTAATGTGCAGTGAATCTGTTTTTAAAAGGCTAATATGAGATTGGTGAAATGCTATGGCACTGCTGTGCCCCTATTCAGTTATGGCGAATCGCTAATTTCAGCATAACCCAGTGATATGGTATACATCAGATCACTTAATGTCTGAGAGAAAAATTATTAATATGGTATAGCAGTGATACAGCATGCACGAGATGGCACAGCACGAGTACAACAAAACGATCAAACTGTATGGGTGTGATAAAGCTTAACTTTCCCTATCGCGGTTATAATTGGACACGAATTATATCGATGATAGGGCACGATTATTAATGAAGTTGTTTCACTGCTTAACTTCTTGTTGATTTTTGTTTCTTGTCACAAAAACATGTCAGTTGGCACTTTGCAAACTACAAGTTCGACCTTGCACACGAAATTCCTGCTGTCCAGACTTGTGGAACTTAAATTAAGATGGCTCCTAAAACATCCATATGTCTCCCGCGTTTATTTACTTCCGTTATAAAAACCCCGTTTTTCCAAAATCCTACAGCAATTATAGTTCTATATAATTATTTATTCCTCATGGGAGGTTCTCAGCTCCTGAAATATAAGACTATAAAAATAAATATATTAATACTGTGTACAGCATGCAATAGTTTCATCAAAATTGCCTGTTGGAACAGTGGAAAACTAATGCTCTTAAATCTCGGTTGTGACAGATGGGACAAATCGCCTACGAGGAAATATTTCTTTTCATGGCAATAGGGCAAAACCTTTACCTCTCATCTGACAATGCCCAATTTACCTCCCACCGAGCGATTCGTACCGAACATGTTACCCATCTCAATCTCTTTTGTTCCAGGAGTTTCAATCAAGTTATAAAAAAAACCCACGTCATTATCACAGTCTTATTACACCGGCGTTTACTTTGAAATAAACTGGTTATGCACAAATTATACATATGATACAGTCTTATCAGTCATACAGATATTATTTATTTTTTAAAAAAATCTTATCCATGAAAATCCGACAATTCCATCCACTTACAAGACATGTTAGATTGATGTAATGGCAACAAAAGGGGTAAGGAACAGTTATGCACAATATTGCCAGACTGGATTCTTTTCTTTCATTAAGTTCCTATGTAAAATTCCTGCAGAAAACTTCAAAGACGAAAACAGTTGTACAACTGGCTGGATCTCAGACACAAAAGATTTCTTCTCTTCTAAAAATTAATCATAAAGTCGACACCATACAACATAATTTCCAACGTAATACCGTATCAAACGTTTAGCACTCCGCATTCACTGAATGCTTTATACCAGTCTATAAAGAAAAAGTTTATCCTTTGTTTTCTTCGCAAGAGACAAATTCTGATGTAGCCTTTATTACTAATTCAAATCGTATATGTAATTAAACATAAAACCGTATTGTTAAACAATTTACCTTGACGTAAGACTTTTAAATCAATAATCCACTCATGAATTGAAATAATGTCATATAAAAATATATTTCAACATCATAACCATGACCTTTAAAAATAATTGACCAAGTCTTCAAGAAACTTCTGATATTACATCTAAATATACACACACCAATTCATTCCCTTCGTTTTAACAAATGTTGTGTATGTCCTTAGACCTTTCTTATTTATAGATTTAGATTCCTACGGGACTTTCCTACTGCAATCTTGGTAAACATGAGATGTTCCGCAAGCAGACAGTATTTATATCGTGCTTAACAGAATTAAAGAAAAATTCAAGTTGAGTCCAGATGATCTGACAGATTGAAGGATTAGACTCGTATGTCAGATATTGAGCCAAGAAGAGATAAAAAAAAATATAAAACCTGCTGTCAATATAATTTTTTTATTAACATATAAAAATTAATTAAAATAGTTACACACATGTAAAACGTTTGTTCAAATGACATATTCGATAAATTACGAAGATAATTAACAGTACACACATCAATTAGAAAAAAGAAAAGAAACCGCATCGCGACGCAGTATTTATTCAGTCTTTATTGTCCATATTTAAATTAATTTTTATCGCATAATTAAATTCTGATTTGTGCGATCACGAACACCTGTGTTGTTTGTATTTGTTTTTTTTGTCCAGAAGTTGCATTATAATAATTTGCTCTGTAGTGGATAATGGAAAGTTAGTGACAAGCCAATTATCCAGGCACCAATGTCTGACTTAGTGAAAATTATTAATCAAAAGTGTATTAGTTACCCATGTTAACAAAACTAACAGTAAACAATAAAATGAGAGAAGGACATAAATTTATAGCCTGAAAGTTTACTTCTTTAAAAAAGGGTAAGTTCAATGAAACACATACATTGCAATACTAAAGAAAAACTCAACAATCACCGAAGATGAATGTCCATTCATTAGAACACCATTAATTTTGACAAATGGTGTTGGCTTTAAACAAAATCTTGAGTTCCAAACCAGCTTGTTTTGAAAAGTAATAAATAACATCCTTCACAAAGAACCTAATTTTTCTAGTGACCTTTATTATGTTTAACAACTCATCAGTACACTCCTGGCCAGATACTGCCAAGCAAAAACTAGGTAGCACCTGGCAATATAGTGCCAAGCAAAAGCTAGGTAAACCTGAGTCATACAGTGCCAAGCAAAAGCAACGTAACACCAGGACCATATGGATTCAGTACACAATTAATAAAATCCGGTTCAGTACCCACAAATGTAGTCCCAGTCTAATTTTAGATCACTTTTTCCTGTCTCTGTGTTGTGGTGTTACAAAAGAATTAGATTTTGGCATTCTTGGTAAGGATTTAAAGGCAATTGTTTATTCTTTAGAATGTGAGCTTATGGTGTGGTTGTCTGTGAGTATTTCGGATACAGTGCACAGTTATAAAAAGGCCATGGTGATGATTCGGAAGTGAAATCTGTGTTGCGTTGCATCGTGTTTTGTTTACAATTCAGCCTCTCAAAAAAATGCAGGTCAACCCTTGACGAGAACTTCACCGTAAAGCCATCTTTGAAGGTATATTAGATTAACATATGATTTGTATTGATTTTCACAGTGGAAAGTTCAGTACTGAGAAAAAAATGTAGAGACTATATAGTAAAATTAATTGTGTTCTATGGCCATATATAGCGACAAGCAAGAGCTAGGTAACACTGGATCATTTAGTGACAAGCAAAAAATAGGTATAACAAATTATGAAGTAAAATACCTTGAAACCCTCTAACGAAATATAAAAAGTACAACGTAACAAGACATTCAAGTAGGACGTATAGTAAATTACTCCTTCGGTTCATCATCGATGGAAAAAAGGATGTACTAATTGCCCCAAAATTATGAAACTATAAAATGAGTTTTTCTTCTCCAATTCAGACTTAATAGAAGAATCGTCTTCACCAAGTGTCAAGCAGGAAAACTAAAAATCTGGATATTCATCTCCCACCTCCAAAATTGCAACATTCTGTAACTTTAACAGCATGAAATGAGTCACTGAAATTTGAGGATAATTCAGAAACAACTATGACAATTCAATATACTCCACCTCTTATCACATGCTAATTTCGAAAGCAAAACCTCTCGTTCTCACGTAAAACCCGCACGCACAAACCACAAATCCTTTCCGCTTGCACTGAAAGTCTGCATGCATACTTTACATCTATATTAAGTTCTTTTGCTTCTCTCGCCACTTTTGTTTGAGCCTCAGTGGTTCAGTGATTTGCGTGCTGGACTCACGACCAAAAGGGTGTGGGTTCAATCCTACCATTAGTCCAGCATGGGTCGGCAAAGAAGGAGTGTCCTTGGGCAAGGCAATTTATTCCAATTGCCTTGGTATTATATAGCCTACATGTGATGCTGTGTTGTAAACCACCAAACTAAACCATGCTCTTGCGTTTCAGAATGTGACATATTAAAGTGGACTGCTATTTTTATGTCGGAGGCAAAATGGTTTAGGTTAATGGGCTGAAAAGCGTTTAATACACTACCAGTTAAGATAAAAAGTATAACACACTGCGAACTAAACTAGATACACAATGCCAAAGGAATATTATATAAGTGTCACTGAGCTGAAGACAAACAAAAGTTATAAAGATACAAGTTTTACAGGGGTAAACGTGTGAGGCTTAAGAATAGATTTAGGAGTGCATAAAAACTTTAATATGCATCAAACTCTAGAATATGCTTTCCACGTTAAGTACTTAAGAACACTCACACCAAAACTTAAGTACTCAAATTTGCACTGTTGTTTAATTTGAAAAAAAGATGATTGATGGAGCCACTTTCTACTCTTGAAAATTTACACCCCAAAACCATCGATAGTAATCAATCAATTCAGCTCTTGACGATTTCCACTTACAGACATTCCATATGAAGCCAATTAGATCTTGAAGACTGACACCAGCCCATTTTCAGTTCTAGATTGCCAGCCAACCCCTTGCGGCTAGTAAACATTTATACGCAACTACTTTTAGATATTCAGGTCAGTTTTATATCGAGGGACTGGTCTTCTAAATTATACAAGTATGCCAGCAGAAAGTGAATGGTATAGTAGCTTATTATCAACCATCTTGCTACTTAACATTTATGCACGTTCGATTATTGTAAAACCATTCTGGCAAGCTGTATGGAAGCCGTAAATTATGACAGTAGTTAAAAAGTAAAAAAGAGAAGAGATAGAAAAAAACATGAAACAAAATACCAAAAATGTCAGTGACAAGCATATAAACATAAGAGTTACTTAAGATAATCGATGGCATATCGGAAATCATTGACAATGGAAGGTCTAAATTGAATAAAGATAAATTTTCTATCTAAATTACTCCAGAACATGAAAAAGACAAATCAGTGAGTATATAAAATGAATTATGGATCACAAAATGATAAATAAGTAACGTAGAAAGAAAAGAAACTACAATAATAATAATAATAATAATAATAATAATAATAATAATAATAATAATAATAATAATAATAATACAATAATAACAATATAATAATAAAAATAAAAATAAAAATAATAATAATAATAATAATAATAATAATAATAATAATAATAATAATAATAATAATAATACCTCACATGGAATGACGCTAGATTGTCACAAAAGAAAGATCAGATCAAGTCTACTTTTTAACTGCCGAGTGTTGAAATCATCTCTAAAATTTTTTGGGCGATAAGATTTTCAAAATTAGATGCAATGGTAGCTACATTTGATGCAAGATTGGCAGCATATTCAATTAGGTCAAACTCGACACCATTGGTGAAATCCCCATGTCAATATGACCATCCATTCTGGAGAATTAGTGGCAAGATTTTCAATATTTTCATATTGGACGTTTGCGGGACACCATTTACAGTTAAAACCTAACATATATCATAAAACGTCTTTTGCTGAAAATCCAGTGTCAATATGACCGTATATTTTAAAGAAGAAACGATAACAGGATTTTTCAAGATGGTCGCCATGGTGACCCTATTTGATTTCAGTTTGGCATCAGTTTCATCAACTACATACCATAATAAGTCTTCTGGAGAAAACATCATGTCGACTAAAATTTGCTTTCCGAAGTATTAAGAGACATTACGGTTTTCAAAACAGCGGACATATTTTGCGGTATCTCGGCATCATTTCATTCAGGAACAATTAGTTTGTCATAATTAGTCTTTTGGTGAAAACCCGGTGTTAATATGACTTTCTTTTATGAGGCGTATCAATAACACTATTTTTAAGTTGGCTGTCATGGTGGACATACTGATGTCAGCTTGCAACAGTGTAATTTTCACGTAGTACAAACTAGACATCGCAAGAAGTCTTCTGGTGAAAACTCAATGTCAATGTGACTTTCATCTAGGAGGAAAGTCGATTATCAAGATCAACTAGACACCATAAGAAGGTTTCTGGTGAAATTTGGTTCAGGGCGAGTGGCCCAAAAAGATGTCGAAGACGGCTGTCGTATCCTCTGTCCTGGATGTTAGGGTTGTTGTTTTTGTTGTTTTAGTTTTAATGTTGTTTTTGAATGCATGCGAGACCATAAATAGCGGCTAGTATAAATTGTGGAGGAAAAACCCAGAAAAATCCTGGCAAGAGCCACCAACCCACGGGAAGCCAATAGGCAAGCTCTCAGATAACCACATTGTCCAATACTGAATGTCAGATCGGCACCATTTTTCTTTTTGGGCAAACTAAACAACATATTAAATCTTTAAATGAAAAACCCCATGTAGATAGGGCCATCCTATCAAGCAAAATATAATTTTAAAAAATTTCTAGACGGCCGCTGCGGGATGTTAGAAGGCAACATTTTCATTTAAAACCTACCAGACATCCTAAGAAATTTTCTGGTGAAAACCCCAAGCGGATTTGACTTTGTTTAGGCGGAATAGAGATAACAAGAATTTCAAGATGGTAGGTCAGCACCATTTTCATTTAAGTACAACTTGGGACGAATAAAGAGCTTTCATTTACTTTCACGGGCACCAATTATAATGGTTTTGTATATAAACAGAACAGTTTTGTAGGTACTGATGTTTGTGGATATGCTTCTGTCAAAAATGTTATATTTATAGATATTTTCGTAAACTGATTTATACAAAAAGTAAAAAAAATACAAATTAAAACTTCACAACATCTTCCATAAGTATTAGCTCACAAATCAAACACTCGCCAAAACTAATCTCTTACACCGAGTTTTCAGCCGAATGGCCAGCATTAAATGGCGCTAACGCAGACATCAACAAACCAAGTGGTTACTAAGGCACATCTATATGACCCTTCAACAGAACCATTGTTTGAAACATGACACCATCAGTAAGTACCCTTAGATGATCATGGAAATAACACAGTGGGTAATGAGTAGAGAAATTCAAGATACGTGAATAATGTCACCATTCCATCTGTGAACCAAACATATGATCAACTGACACTTGCTTAATGCAAATAACACTTAATGGCAATTTCTGCTGTGAAGAAAAGCTCAACAAAATTCCAGTGAAACTAGAACGACGTTGGAATTACTCCTTAATTTGTGCGTGCCTAGTGCAAGTGCAAACTCCAACCATTACGCTTAGCTGCAAACACACACTGTCGATGAGACACAGGTGATGGTAATGGTGACTGTAATCAATGCATTTTATCAGTGGACCTATGTTAAGACTCAAGCCAATTCGTGCTTAGTGGATAAATGTGGCTGATGAGAAAAAGTACGAGACTGGACATAAGTAAACTGAACTTGTCTAATTTTGCATTATTGGATTTATTAAACGTTTTTGTGTACCAGAAGACTTGATGAATATGATGCTTATTGCGTAGTTTTACTGGAAAATGAGTATAGTGTGAGCTTTAGCACTGTGCTTTTATCAGTGCTTCAACCATTATCGGGTATTTAGCAGTATTGCTGTTCATTGGTTACAAATGTGTGAATAAAATGACTTATGCTTTCAGCAGTGTTTACGATTTAGAAGGAAATTTGCCACCTGTAATTAAAAGTATAACTGTTTGCATTAAACTTTATGTAGATCATTCCTTTAGTTCAGTGGTTCACAACAATTTCTTGCTGCAACTATAAACTGGCCATCAACATGACCTCTAGAATCACAGATCATATTTCAGCATTAAAAATGCAACAAAAATTGATATGATGACTTTTCGCGACCATATTTAGAACCACTAGTTACACTGACGTGGGTCGCGACCTAAGGTTGGGAACCGCTGATTCAGCTGGTCCAAGACTGGTCTAATCTTAAATACAGAGCATTGGAGTGAAAAAAGTGAAATTATTTCATGCAAATATTTGCAACAGCAGTTTCACCTGAATGAAAGAACGATGCAAATAATCATTTTAATCCAATTTCTGTAATTCATTCCAATATTCGTTCTTTCATTTTGAATAATTACTTAAATAACTTACTCTCTTTCTCTTTTCTATCTTTACTGGCTTCTCAACACATATCGATTTAGGGTGTCAGTGGAAATGACATTTATCGGACACTAATATATAAAAATGCTTAAGAAATTTTCTTTAATTTTTTTTTCTCTCCAACTGGGCTCAAATAAAACAAAAGCACTTAACAGACATTTGATTACAGTTATGAATCTGAATCGATAACCAACCGAAGACTTTTATCACTAGGAATGTATCAATACGAAAAAAAGGTGGCGGGGGCTTCTGCATAACATTCGTGACTCGAAATAATCAAAAGAACCTACAAAAACTGGTCCTCATAACAAGTAAAACTATGTCACGTGTATAAACTTCCATTGAAATTCTGCAATTAGTTCTAGGAGAAGAAGCGATACGAATTTGAGCCACAAGGAGAATGGAAGACGGACAACAGGCAATATCATAAGCTCTGGTCTGTGACCAGTAGGGTTAAGCAAATTGTTAACGTTCCATAAAAAGAGGACAAAGTGGATTTGATATCGCTCGGTGTATATATAAGGTCTACCAGACAAATCTACTAATAAGGCAGGCGATTTGGGGTTGAAAGACATCCATGTCAGCAATCTGCAAGAAAATAGTTTCAGGTCCTAATGAGTAACTTCATATGGACTAGATCAAGAGGGTGCATTGGAATATTTTGTATTAATAAAGGTGTTTATGCTAGAATGCGTGATTTGATTAAAAAAGGGCTGAAATCAACAAAATGCAAGAATATTGTACACTATATTTTCGTGAAACTCACACAATTTCATAGGGCTCCCACCCCTTTTCTCAAATGGGTAAGGGGGACTTTATGCACTAAATTTTCAGTTCTGGAATTGATCATTGCCCAGTATGTTTACTCTTTCAAATATATAACTGTTACAGGAGTTTCCCAAAGTTCAATCCACAACTTTTGTCACCTGTTGATACTTCACAGATCAGCTGGCTTAATATTAAAAGTTTTAAAATATGCACGCGATTATCTACTGTGGCTCTGATCGTTTAGTTAGCTGACCCCCACCCCAATATCGACCATAGTTTGCATGCAGTGACTGACAAATGGTCGGAAACTTTCATCTCCATTAAGACAATCTTTATTCAGAGATCACAGATAGCACATCCTAGTTTTTATTTGTCCACAGTTCAACCCACAATCATACAGACGCTTTAATTTAGTTCAGTATATCAGTCTTTTGTGCTTTATTCATTGTGCATGCAAGAACAAAACAAATTACAAATCTGACATGCAAAAAAGGACACTTTGTCAAATTTTGAATTTTAACTGTATCCATATTTTTCGGGAAATGTTCCATAGCAACTACGGTGAATGTGTAGCAATAAAATTCTTGGATACATCTATCAAGTTTAGTTTAATATTTTCAGGCAAAGTTTAGAAATAACGTTGTTTTTTTTTTCTATTACAGATTCTTTTAATTGTTTTTATTTGTTATCTATTAGTAACAATAGCCATACTAGCCTGGAAACTATAGCTTAAGTCTAATCAACACCTTGTTCATTAATGACAAACTACATGTCATAAGAAGTCTTTTTTTAAAACTGAAAACCCCATATGTATGTATGTATGTATGTATGTATGTATGTATGTATGTATGTATGTATGTATGTATGTATGTATGTATGTATGTATGTATGTATGTATGTATGTATGTATGTATGTATGTATGTATGTATGTATGTATGTATGTATGTATAAGCATCTATTATGGTGCAATAACGATTAAAAAAAATTCAAAATGGACACCATGAAAGCCACAATAGAGACCTGATAGACACATTTATCATTTCGGTCCAGAAACATATCATAATTAATATTTCCGTGAACCCAATGGCAACAAAACCATTGGTTTATAATAAGTAGCCATAACAAGATTTTCAAAATGGACACTACACAATTCATATTGAGTTTCTTTTAGGACAGCTAAAACTTCATTATAAGTCACTGAATGAAAATCCCATATTTTTAAGATAAGTATCAATCATACAATTTAGTTGGGGGGGGGGCCTGAGTGGCCGAGTGGTCTAAAGCGCTGTCCGTTACGGATCACTGCCATCTCACCTCTGTCTGCGTGGGTTCGAGTCTAGGATTCGGCGAATGTGGATATGTGAGAAATCTTGCCAGTAGCTTCTCGTGGGTCTATGGTTATTTCCAGTGATTTCCCGGTTTCTTCCTCCACCAGTAATACTGGCCGCCATGAATAGCCTATCGTGTGCTGAAAAATGCCGTTAAGCCCAACAACAACAACAACAATTTAGTTTTCATAACGGCTCCCATGCTGGCCTCATTAGATGTCAGATCGGCATCACATGATTTGGCAGCCATCTTGGACTTCAGATATGTACCATTTTCATTTTGCACTAATGACACCAGAAATCGTTTAGTGAAACCCCAGGACGACACAAGCATCTGTTTCGAAAGAGTAACAAGATTGTCAAGATGTCCAGCGTAATAGTTGCCATGGTAGTTGGTAGATCAGCATCATTTTAATTTAGAAACAACCATATAGCTTTCGTCGACAGTACATGCCAATCACTGAATATACTACTCGGTGTCATTTCGGGTCTCTTTGTAGTTGCGTTGTTGAGGTAAACAAACTACTTTCTAAAACAAAACATGCAATGAAAATCGCCTAATATATTTTCAAGTACAACATATATTTCGTCATTAAATACCGACATTTACATAAAATTATTTTCTGTTTCAAATGAGGAAGGAAATTTCCCCTAGATTTTCAGTTTTAGAATTCTATATCCAGATCCAAAAGCAAAACTATAAATGGTTTATTAGAACTTAAAAGTTATTTTCGAATGTACTGCTACAGCGTTTGAAGAACGATCAGCTTTTAGTCAAAGAAGAGATCCTAAGTGTGTGATTTTGAATAGAAATGCCCTTGAAGGAAATGCCGCTCTACTGGCCTAGCTTGCAGAAATTGAAGGTAAGACCATTTCGTCCGTTTGACTGCTGAGTAATGAATCCATTTCTGTTAATGGCATTCTTCAGTAATATCAGAATATTTAAATGTAGCTGCTACGGCGTACCATATGGATTTCAGATCAGCACCATTTTCATTCATGAACAAGAAGACATCACAAAAAGTCTTCTCGCGGAAACAAACGTTCATAGGACTTTCTCTTTGAGAGAAGTAGTAATAATAAGTTTTTCAAGATGATTGCCATGGTGACAGTACTGAAGATTAGATTTGTGTCATTTCCTTTTAGAATCAACTAGAAATCTAAAAAGCGCTTTTGTTAAAAGCACAATGTCAATATGCCCATCCCACTATGAGAAGTAGTTTTCAAAACAGAGATTGTCGCGGCAATGTTGGAAGTCAGGTCGGCACCATTTTCGTTTTCGACCAATTAGTCATAATGAAATCAAATGACAAAATTGGCAGTTTTCAGTGTTTTGACTTATATCTTGTGTTTAATCATCTAGGCATTTTAAGTCTTTTTAATTGCTTTCATGTTTTAAGTGTTTCATCAGTAAAATAATTTTCTCCCTTGTTTAGACACATCAAAGAACAACATAAAATAACATGAATATATTTAAACCATTTACCATAATTATATTCACACTTTCTGATTTTAAACCTCTCAAGGCAGAAGTCAACACATGGACCATGACATTAAATATGTAGTGATTAATCGTAAGTTTCCTTTGTAATCAAAACCATTTTTCTGCTTTGTAACGTTCGTTGAAAAAATAAAGGTGCAACAGAATCATTATTAAGGGAATAAACAATAATATTGTAAGAATCCTAGCGTATCTACTACTGCATTTACGCTTCAGTTTATAGTTTATTGATTCTTGTTGATTCTGGAGAGTCGTAATTGGGAATAGATATTTCAACACGAGTTTATCCATTTGATGTAAAGCATTCGCGAGACTTTATGACAGCATGAATTTGGTTTGTGAAATGGTCCCGCCCTAGTTTCTGATTATAGGGAATTATCAGGTTAGTTTAGGCATAACGGTTTAGCACTTTGAATTAGGATTAACTCATTTTGTCGGACGTATCGGTCATGCTTCGTATTACATGAGGTGAAGTACTAATATTCGGCTAGAAAAGGCTAAATTATGAATCATACAAATGAGACTAAAAGATGCAAGTGCGAAATTCGAGGTTCATGATGTGCCACGACATTAATGGCAAGTGTTGTGTATATGCGCGTTTAAGAATCTCTCTGACTGCTTCATTGAGGTCTATGGAAATAGGGAAAACAATTGACTTCATGCTCACGCTGATGTTTGATCCAATTGGATCCACTTGCGTTAAACAATATTAATACTGTCTATCTTTGATAAAGCTGATTTATTGCGCTATGAAATAATCTGTATTCAAAAAGAAAATGATGATCATTTTCAACTGGAAATCTACCGAATCAAGAAAGATCTAAATGACTCATGATTAACTATTAACTACAACATTTGCGTCAAAGCCCCTTTAAAAGCACAGAAGCATGCCTATTCCCAAATGTTTAAAAAAATTAAGCATACTTTTTACGATCTTTTCGTTTTAAAGGGTAGTTAAGACGAACTTATTTCTTTTTTTGGGACTGATATGGAAAGATATTGTAATAAAATTTTGGAGATGCACAGTTGGTTATAGCGCCCCGTTTAAGCAATTCTTAGATTAGTGTGATTACTTGTTTGATTATTGGAATTCGGTGCAGTAGAAATATTCCTCAGACCGAAATAATTAGCCAATTACTAGAAGCGAACGTCACAGAGAGAAAGTGTTAGTGAGTTTTCATGATGCCATGGTCAATGAGTATTGAATTCAGACGCAAACTGCATGACTGTCCCTGGAAGAAATAATGAAGTCCATATTAAAATCTAGTGGTGTACATTGGTGTTGTGACTGCAGTGGCAGTATTTACGGTAGGAAACCCGTAAATTACAAATGGAATAAACAAGAAGGGACACGGCAGATACCGTTATGTCGCCATGGTGACAAATGTGATGCAGTTGTACTGGCATGATGTAACTTGAAACCACGGATTGACTGGCCTAAGGTGGCGTAGTTAAAATAGTTCCCTATGTTAGAGGATAGTTGTAGAGTTTTTACGGCTGACGATACGGAAAGTTGATTGATATTTAGCAAGTTGTGAAATCTATGGCCTTGCATTGATTAGAGTAAAATTTATGTATGGAATGGACACGTCGGGCTTTTTAATTTACAACTGTAGCTGTATAGAAGTCTTGGGAAATTTAGGGTAAACTTATGACTTCCAGCATAGACCCGTGGTTTGTAACAATATTTTGAAGATAAGGTTCTCGACTGATATGGAAGGATATTTTAAACACAGATGTTCTCGACTGATATGGAAGGATATTTTGAACACAGAGGTTCTCGACTGATATGAAAGGATATTTTGAACAATGAGGTTCTTGACTGTTATGGAAGGATATTTTGAACAAAGAGGTTCTCGACTGATATGAAAGGATATTTTGAACAATGAGGTTCTCGACTGCTATGGAAGGATTTTTTGAACAAAGAGGTTCTCGACTGATACGGAAGGATATTTTGAACACAGAGGTTCTCGACTGATATGGAATGATTTTCTAACACAGCGGTTCTCGACTAATATGGAAGGAAATGGTTTGAGTTTTTCTGATTTTTTAATGAACTTTGTCTATTGGACATGGTGGGAGAAAAATAAATATATACTACAGGCCACTAGTTGAGAACTTTGTAAAAACTGCGGAGATTTGTTAGGTTCTGTCTTTCTAGAAGACCAGGTCATCTGGTTTCAACATATAAAGTCCTTATCTAGCCAATTGTGGCAGTCCTGAGGATGTTTTATACTGGAAGACCAAATTTCAGATAAAATTCATGTATGCAAGTACAGCTTTTATTTATCCAGGTTATGTCTTGATAATACATGTTCAAACTTCCTCAGTCGTTCTACACGCATATACATAATGTATTACAGATTCAACATGGTTGCTCAAAGAACGACTGGATGATAACTTAATTTTCCGATGTCGATGTGATGCAACAAAAACGAGTCTTTTGGCCCATTCTAGCACCCTGGTGATGAAAATTGGACGAGCTCTGTTTTGAATAGGAATTTAACAAGGAAGAGATATGCCGAATCTGAAAATGTTGAAGATCATCGTTTACTGTGCTCTGACTAAAACGTTAATCGGGCGATATGCATAGTAAAGTGAAATCGTCTGCAAATAATCTAATTGGTGATTTCAAAGTTTCGGCTGTATTATTAACGTTTAAAAGAAATTGAAAGTAACCTAATACTTATCGCTGAGATTCTCCTGCTCTGACTTGTTCAAGATCTGAGAATTTATTTTCATCAATGACTCTTTGACTACTATTAGCTAAGTTATCATCGATCCATGACATAAGATTTATATTGGTTCCATAACTTATTAAATTAAGTATTAATCCAATCGGCCAAACTCGCTCAAAGGTTTGAGATATATCAAATATATAAAGCATAAACTTTGGGTCAGCCAATAGCAGGGAAGATTGTATGGTTCATATCCATAAGCTGATATGTGGAATATAAAGCTATCGTCATAGTGGATGTAGATTTACATATATTTCAAAACCAATCTTGGACAATTTAGCTAACTTTACAAAACAAGAATATGTGTTTTTGAAACGGAACAGATCTGTCATCTTTCTTGTATAAAGGTACCTTACTGGACATTTTCCAGTTATTGGGAAATCTTCGCAAATTTAACGACTTTAATAAAATAAAAGTATTTAACAGAAATCATCAAATTGAAAATTTTATTTTCTTATATAAAATGCCGCTAATATATGGAACAAAATCTTTAATAGCTTGTAGTGTGTTATTTATGTTCATAGTTTCTCTTTCAGTTAGCTGGATTTGATTTAATGTGTCGGAAATTTATGTCTAAGAAAGATAACTCTGTTTTGCGATCGTCAATAGTGGAGATCAAGCCAAACTGATTATTATTAGACTGATTGTTTTTGTAAACTTTTAATAGACCAATACAGAATCAGTAAGATGGAGGATAATAATTGCTGTCAATCAAATACATTTGGCAGTAATGAATCTCATTAAATTCCAATATTATGGATTAGTTATATATTTTTCGGACAAACGAACATCCATGGATTTGAAAAAAAATTTTCATGCTTCTTTTTTTCCCCCGTTATTTACTCTATTTTGCTTCATGTTAAATGAAGAAGGCTATACTATTTTAATGCCTTTTCCAGACTGTCTGTTAACCTGAGGCTCTTTAGTTAAACCATAGTTTGTTCCCTAGACTAATTGTAACTAACTGAGAGAGAATTCTCGTTGTGAAAACATTTATATATTAAAAAATAATTCGTACATTTCTCGATATATTTGCATGAACTAAAGGACTCATTCATGTGTACTTATATTTTGATCTAGTAAACAGTCCATAACTGCCTTTTAATGGAATCCAACTTTTTTCTTGAAAGAACGAATATTGGGATAATCGAGTTTTATACTAACAAATGAGTTATTGTAATATGTTCTTTAACAGTTAACGTACCTGATTCAACTAGATCATAAACTGCTGATACAATAACTGGCCCAATCAGGGTTACTGTGTGCATAGAAGTTTTTGGGTTCACTTTTTATTTTAATCTGATTGTTTTGCACTAAACAATCGTGTAGTTTATTGTTCATTGGTAAAAGAAGGTTGATATTAGATCGCAAATAATAATAATGTCCGAAGATAAATCTCTAACAGCATCAATAGTGGACGGAAATGTAACCCAACAATCAATAATTTAATTTGGCAGTCTGTATACAGTGTGAGTGGATAAGTGAAGATATAGCTATAATCATGTTATCTCACTGCTGATATATTCAAGCTCCTTTCTTTCGCAGTGTAAGTTTCCAGTGTCTGATATTGCCACACACACCCTCTCAAACTGGTGTATATCCTTTCTATACCACTATAGTTCGATACTACATCCCCGTTGGTTTGTACCCCCCTACCGATTTCAATAAATAAAACGCTTAACGTGATAAAAAGTGCACATAACTAAGTCAACTGAATCATTGATTTATAATTTCTATCCTGACTGTGACCAGAATGGCACTAATACTGCTATCCCCTTGCACCTTTCATGCTTAAAGGACTTTCCATACTAACACGATGCCATATTCCGTGCACTATTGGGTAGTGTTTTTTTTCCATCCGACAGAATAATGACGTAATTCATCAGATTCGGTAACTGCCGGATAATTCCGTAAATTACCATAACGCTGAGTTTGGAATTATATTTTTTTGCACACATGAACATATTAACGAAACCACTTGTTAAATTCACGTGGAAGGCAATTCTTTTCTCATTGTTTTCCTTTGCTTAATTCGACACTGTAAATATCGGAAGCAGGCGACATATGTATGTACATCTTTAGTCGTGCATACACCCTATTGCTGAAAATGGACTTGTCCAGGAACTGGAAATGGGTCTTAGGCATGTCCGTCTATAATATTGACAACTTCCGTTAAGCATGAAACGCGAAGACAATGACGGTGTTAAGGCCATTCTACTTACAGTCTGGTTAGAAAATAAAAATCAATGAATGAATTGACTAAGTTCTTGCACTTTTTATCAAATTAAAGGTTTCCGTGATTGAAATCGGCAATGGGGTATAAACCAACGAGTTAGTAGGCTCGGACTATAGTATTTTGTCTTGAACGATATCATTAACGTGGACTTTCAGTAAAGCTAATTATATAAATTCGTTTGATGAAATGATAGTTCATCACCTTTATTTCTAATACTTTTAACATTTATACGAAATACTGAAACTTGGTTTATTTCAAAAACTGGGTTATTATCATTATGAATGTGGCCCTCGCGATGAATTCTAGTATTAACAAATGGAGTATATTCATTATTTGCTGATGAATAAATGAATTGTTATGCACGTGCATACAGCTTTAACAAAACAATATAATTAGCGAAAGAATACCCACGAAAATTTGAATATGGATATGAATTTGTTCAAACCTAGTTTAAATCGATTTAACGGTTAGCTGAAATACGTCTACATTAATTTGAAAATAACTAAATATAAGTTTGATGTTTATCTTACAATTTCGTTGAGAATACAAACGGAAATTAGAGAAAGCAAAAATGAATTAAAATCAAAGAATATGAACTCACTAAAGAAAGGGACTCCGCAAAACACGGTAGACACACGAAATTATAAGATTAAAAACAGATATGTTAAAACCAGAAGCGTGAAAAAACAACAGAAACAATACATGTTCACGTAACTCAATTACAATGTATTGCTGGATACGTGTTGGTATTGTTGTTTCAGATCTGGTACCGATGACTACATACAGCACTGTTTGGTTGCGTTTTCAAACCAGCTACACATGATAAATCAGCATAAGAACAATCAGTTCAATTAGTTATTGTATCTAAAGAAGGGCAAAATTCATCTTCAGAAATAAGTACGAATAAGTACTCTCTTATAGTTCATTACAACATTCTTTTGGAAAAGACCATTAAGGTGTGATAGATTCATTAGCAAGCATAGGATTCGTTCATGCCATCAAATTAATTATTGCAATATCAATAAGTCGACATACAATAGATTATTCGATAGCAGATTGAATTCTACGGCGAAAAAAAAGGCTCAAGCAAATAAAATATCGAAAAGCAAATAAAATATCGAAGGATTACTACATTTCATTGATATTAAGCAATCAAAAACATAACTCTAAACTGACTTGAACCATCCGAAATCTATTCAGTTTCATACATATAAATGATAGAGAAAATACTTACACTTCAGACAGAGAATGAGATTAATTTAACATTGTAAAAGATCCACAAAAGTAAGAATGATTTGGACGCACATTACATATGTGTCAAAGAAATAAAAAAACAGCTATCGTAGTTTTAAACTGGGCAAAGGTTAACATAGCTACTGTTTCAGGTAAGATGGGTGAAGCAGGTGTTGGTTCAGGAATCGTACGAAGAACTACATAATGTACAATCCTTCAGTGGATTTGACGCAACTTGACTGGGGTTCAATAAACTCGCTTTCAAAAGAAAGTTTTAAAACATGATGAAACAGTGACCTCTGCCATTACGCTACACACTGTTAGTGAAAAGATAAGTTAGGCAATAAGTGCAAATGAGATTAACCACGGCGGATTTGATTCTAACAGTCAACAGGAATAACGAGTATAAAAGATACAAAGCAAGAGAGACCTAAACCTGGTGGAGAATAACACAGATAATCAATGCAAAGAAGAGCTGAAAAGGACAGTTTAAGATGGGGAAAATAAATTGATGCATAAAATAAACAACAGACTATTATGAGACGAAATAAAACAGAAAATGAACTGTCGTTATCTGTATTAATTCAATCTACATAAAGGACAACTATATAAGGCTAGAAGGATCATTATATATAAATATATATATATATATATATATATATATATATATATATATATATATATATATATATATATATATATATATATATATATATATATATAACCAGTCCAACTGATAATAGAAAGAAATGGTAATCTATCAATTTCACTGCAGATAGCTGATATTGTTTCTACCACAATGTTTCGAAAAAACTGATCCCCCACATATTATATTATAGTAATAAAAAAGCAATATACTGTTTTAATTCCTAATGCCAATTATTACCTGGATATTTAGATGAACAAGGTCTGGGAAGTTATAACTGCTAATAACAACAATCAAGTGCCTGCAAGATTACCTAATGTTCTCGAAACTTCCAATTACTAATCATACAGTGTACCTAACCAGCTAAAACTCAATTGTTATGCTAAGACACACACACACACACACACACATACACGCATATATATATATATATATATATATATATATATATATATATATATATATATATATATATATATATAGAGAGAGAGAGAGAGAGAGAGAGAGAGAGAGAGAGAGAGAGAGAGAGAGAGAGAGAGAGAGAGAGTCAGCTACTGAATCTGTTACAGTTTGTGGGTCTTTAACCTTTTTTTGTCCATATGGCATCTGAATATGTTTAGTCCAAAATTAAATACAACGACTGTTATAGGTTGTAAACATAGGATGTCTTTAAAACTCTAATCTTAAGGAAGTAGAGTCACTAGCATAAGTAAATACATTCAAAAAATTCTTTCAAAAAACTGTTTTGCACTTTCAGCAAATCTACAGTATTGGTTTATCACTGCCTTTCAATTCTGAAATAGATCTTTATGCCAAAGTTTCCAATTTTATTTTTGAGAGCGCAGTGTTCGTGCAACTTTTTTTGCTTGTGCTGCCTATGTTTGCTTAATTATTGTTCATACGAGTCTTAGGTTCCAAAAGAAAATGTACTTATAGACATAAACAACTTGGATAGGTTCGTCTTAATAATACTGTTTTTAATTTTGTTCAGTTTCGTTTACTAATATCTGCTGTGTCAGAAGACGAAATGTATCTGCATAACAAGTTTCATCATATGCAACTGGCACAGCATCTGGAATACTCCCCTTTCACAATTAGTAAGAACCTTTACCTTTAAATCATTGATACAGTACGGGTTGACCTCTTTTACCAGCCTTTTGATTTTGTGACTCCATTAAAAGTCTTGCTTCCTCTATATATGAAGATGCCCTAAATATTAGTATCTACTATGAGTATATAATTCCAAATTTCTTCCTGAGTTCGAGTATCTGGTGTAGACACAAACACCTAATAAATTTTGCCCTATTACAACCATTGTACCACTGTGGTGGGGTGTTCTGTTTCTTATTATCTGATGATGATGGTACTTTGAATATTTAAGTACAAATCTCTTTATTTGAATTTTAATATAAAACAAGAATTTAATTTACCATTAAGTTAATATCTTTCTCTAATAAATAAAAAACCTATTTTTAAATTTTATAAATTTAATTATTTTGCACCTCTTTTTCAGGAGAAAATAGTTCCACGGAATACAACAGGAAAGAGAAGTAGTAAATAGGGAACAAACAGAAGAGTCGCAATAACATCGATGACAACAAAACACAAATTTTAGAACCACTGGACGTGCTTTTAAACAGACATTCAATACTTTATCTAATGCTATACACACCTTGCAAAAGGTACGAGTCATAGCAAGCGAATTACCAAACATTCAGTACTACTTGCAACCTATTGATCAGATGATAAAATTCGGTGATGTTTGGATTCAATGCTGAAAGGGAAAACATAAATCAAATAAAATATATCAGACTCTGAAACCTAAACCTGAACAGTTACAAAATATTTTTGAATGATGAACTCTCTCAGTCAAAAATGGAAAAGTAAATATGAAGATATAAAACGTCATTAATGATTTTAATAGAGTGCTGTATATCTTAAGATCATAGCTGATAATAATAGCCCTACAAAGTTGTATTTGGACAGAGATAACCAAGATGATGGGGAACACAAACAGTATAAAAGGTGAATGATAATATAAAACCATCAACGAAAATAACTTAGTATTTATGTTACTTGTTCAAACAACAAAACGATAAAAGATGTTACCGATCTGGAGTTTTACCTAATATTACAAGCTGAGGTTGAATGAACGCTCTAAAACAGAAACAAAAGACTGTTGATCATGAACCGCTTGAGTGTGGAGAAAGTGCTTAACTGATTAATACAAAAGTTTATACCGGAAATACATGGATTCTAAACTGAAATGAACAAAACCTTTGCTGTCAGTGGAAGAATCGATACTATTAAAACAAAATAGAAGAAAACATTGAAACATTAAAAACTTAGTTAAAAACAAAAATGGGTAGAGAGAATTTTTCACTGGTTGTTAGAATGGACCAATTAAAATAGTAAACTGATAATAACAAAAAGGGGTTTTATGGAGAAAAGACAATTGTCTGCATGTATATTGCGTTAAAAATTAAAAATGGTAGACTATCCAGATTGCTTTAAAATATTTGCGCATCAGGACAACCAAAGTTTCTCTTAAAAAAAGAAATAAAAGATAAAAGCGATAAAAGGGTCATCGCATATTTTAAAATTTGAAATTATACTTCAGTATTAACCACTATTAAGGTATTAACTACTGTCTATTAACTTTTTGTTGAACACAAGTTATACGCAATATATACTTCAAGAAGTTTTACATTAAAATAAAAATTTTATCAACATCAATGCTGAAATAACTAATGGCCTACTTTTCTCATTTGATTTCATGTAAAGAATCAATTTGTAGCAAAAACATCTTTAAAAAAAGAACATATATAAGGCTTAAAGGAACCAATCAACATACAAATTATGAATATACAAATTGCTGAAACGGCGCAAAGATCCACATGTGTCGTGTACATATCCAAAGAAACATCAAACAAATTGAACATGTCTACATTAAGCTGTTTCTCAATAATCATACTGACATGCTAGTCTGCAATGGAGTGCAGCAAATAATTGGTGGCTAAAATACCCAACCAAAAATAAAAGTTTTAATGAACGTATGAATTCGTGCTCACCTCAAGAGTAAGAACTTCACATTCCAACATTTCACATTTCAAGTATCTTCTACACGTGCTAGAAATATTAAAAGAACAATAGTTTTGAACTACATCATGTAGTTCAAATCCAATAGTTTTTGGTGCAAATTTCGACTTAATTCAGTAAATGAGTATTTTGGGGGAATATAACACTAATTTACTTGTACCTACTACTTCTGCAAATGTATATAATTTAACTGCAAGATATAGTCTACGAAATTTCATAACAAATTCTACACGAATGACTTCTAATACCAAAACCTTGCTATACCATCACTTATAGATACAAGAAATTATGCTTTAGTTAGCTATCTGTGATTAAAAAAAGAAAGGACCAACTTATTAAATTATTATTTTACTTCAGTTTTAACTATTAATGCTACTAATGTTCTTCTCCCTACTTTTCACAACATATGTTCTTATACCCAAAACGAAATTAATATTACTGAAAAAAATTAAAGATACTTTTAATTCCATTCCTGTCAATAAAGCCACTGGGCCTGATGGAGTAAGTCAAAGAATGCTTAAATGTGTCAGTGAAACAATATCAACACTCCTATCAATGTTTTTTAATTGGTCATTAAAAGGGGAAAAAAATTCAGAGATAAATGGAAACTTGCGCACATTCTTCCCATTCCTAAAAAAGTGACAAGCACGAGATTGCCAATTATAGACCAATCTGTCTATTTAGATGTGTTGCAAATATCTTTGAAAGATGTTTTTCCAAAAAGTATATAATTACTTTCATAAAAACCGTCTTAAAGATTTCATCCTGGTCACTCCAATGTTTTTCAACGTATTGAAATGCATCACAGTATTTGCAATTCATTAGAACACTCAAAATTCTTGCATTCCATTTTGTGAGCTATCAAAACTTTTGATCAGGTCTGGCACAGATGGTTATTATTTAAAGTGAATGAATACGGTATTTCAGGTAATCTGATAGAATGGTTTGAAAGTTATTTAAGAGATTTAAAACAAACGGTGGTTTTGCACGATACTTATTCATTGGAAATGACTATCAAAGCTGGTGTGCCACAAGGATCTGTGTCTGGACCACTCTTATTTTTAATTTATGTAAACGATATTGACGATGGTATGAACTCTCTCACCCGTCTTTTTGCCGATGACTCAAATCCGCATTATTCATCCCCTCACTGTCTTGAAAAATAAAACATGTCGTGAGTAATGATCTAGAAAAACTGCATAACTGGCCCACGCAATGGCTCTTAAAGTTTAATCCAGTAATAAAACAAAACAGTGGCTATGATTTTCACGAAATAAACGTAACAAATAGTCCCGAACTTATTTTTGATAATATCGAACTTACATATGTGGATTCTCATCACCATCTAGGATTAATACTGTCATACGGATAGTATTTTAAAAACAGCATAATCTTAAATAGCTAATCTACGAAAACTAAAAAAAAAATTAACAAGTAAAGTTTATCAAAACTGTATGTAAATTATATTAGGCCGATCTTGGAATATGTCAGTGTAGTCGGGGACGGATGCTCGTTGGTGGATTCAGAAAAATTGGAAAAACTACAGCTTGAAGCGGCAAGAATAGTCACATGACTTCCAAAATACGCTAGTAGGCAAACTCTATTTGAAACAGGGTGGGAAAGTCTGAATTCTGAAGAAAAAGACAAAAACTACTAACACTCTTCAACATTAAAACAAGCCAAACTATAGACTATCTCGCTGAATTATTCCCTCTCCCTGTGTCCATATTGTGACAATAAAATATGATTAAATAAATAAACCACGTCGTTTATTTCAGATCTGAAAAGCTAACAGCGTAAATTTCGACTTAATTCTCCTTTACATTACAGACCCATGTTCACTAGTGAACTTACAAAAAGTTATAGCTTTTACATGTGTTACCAATTACTGTAAAGTTTGCTGTTTTTCGAAGGATATCAGGTTTATTGGCTTGGGTGGTTACTACAACAACGAAAAGACCCAAAGAACAGCTATTTAATTTTAGAAACAATAGAACTGCTTCGCTAATCAACGATTTTTCTTACTGAAGAAAGTGCCATTTTTGCACCAAGAACATACCCCACCCAAAAATTATTATTATTATTATTATTATTATTATTATTATTATTATTATTATTATTATTATTAATATTATTATTATCATTATTATTATTATTATTATTATTATTATTATTATTATTATTATTATTATTATTATTATTATTATTATTATTTTCTGATAATGCAAAAGGTAAGATTATGGCTCCAGTCTAGTAAGACATGTAACGGATAAATACAGAATGAGGGAACTTGTTCGAACAAATAAGATTTTACTAACTTTCTATTGGAATATTTCAAAATAAAGAGTTTGGGGCCCGAGTGGCCGAGTGGTCTAAAGCGCTGACATTTACGGACCACTGCCATCTCACCTCTGTCTGCGTAAGTTCGAGTCCAGACTCCGCTAACGTGGGTAAGTGAGAAAGCCTGCCAGTAGCTTCTCGTGGGTCGGTGGTTCTTCCCTGGGTTTTCCAGGGTTCTTCCTCCACCATTAATACTGGCCGCCATGTATAGCATATATTGTGCTGAAAAATGGCGTTAAACCCTACAACAACAACAACAACAACAACAACAACAACACAATAAAGAGTATGTTGACCCCAACGGAAATTGGAACCCACAGGAGGTCTAAATTATTATAGCAGAATCATCCATAAGTATCATGATTACGACTCTATGGTTATAAACATAAAGAAGCAAAGCCAACAAGTCTTGTAAAACGTATCAAATAATTTAATTATCAAAGATATAAAATTAAAAAGTAAAAGGAACTTACAGTATTATGAACTAAATCCAAAATAATCCTAAAAAGCTCTATTCAAATCCAAAACAATGCAAAGTTCCCTATAAATTTCAGATAAACAAATATACTTGTCCGCCAACAGTCCTGACGTGTCAAAAGTGCATTGTTAACGATTCACTTGAATAATTTACAACAGTCAGAAAATATTATAGTCCAATGAGCACTTTGTATTTCCACTGAATAATCGAACTTAATGGCTTCCTCTATTATCTAAATGTAACATACATGCAGTCTTCATGTCACAAATATATAATAAATATGAACGAGAAATTTGTCGAAGGACAAGTATTTATATACTGGCGAAAGGTTAAAACGCGTAGTATGCCCCTTATTTTTTACATGACCAATTGCAAATATTCAACATCGTAAAACAACTGACATAATAACCCATCCAATGGGAAATTACTTAATTCTTCCAAGAGACCACCTGACCGACCTATCCAATGGAAAAAGCCCGAAACTTCACTACATAGTTACTAACAAATGTATTAGTAGTAACTGAAAACACGTATGCAAGCATCTCTTTATTGATTCTGTCTTAAAATAGAACCAATGCAGGTACAATTACTACAACTGCTACAATATAATCTCTATAATTTACACTCATGAATAAAATATACAAAAATGATAAATATACATAACATTTGTATAGCTTTTTACGAAGTTAACGTCAAACACTTCTTATATGACAGTAATCGGCAAACTCAAAAAGTTCGTCTTCTACAAGTAGTAGAAATTAATATAGTATTATCCACTCTGGTTGAGGTCCGCCTTTCAAGAGGTATATATACAAGACAGGTAAACTGAGATACGCGATCTGCACAATACCACTTTATCTGCGATTTGTTCAATACGAGGGATGTTACCATCCAATTGCAATTGTGGGTCTTATATGTTAGTCTCATACCATTTTAAATCAATAATGGAACGCTCTACCCTGAAACAGGCGACCGCATGGCAGCTTTGGCCGCCATATCCGCCCTTTGATTTCCCTTAATGTCAATGTGGCTAGGCAGATAACATATTACCTTACAGCAGGAGAACATTATGCCTCTGCAATACCTGGGACAACAACAGTCTGCCAGACCTGAAATTCTGTAAGGCTGTCATAAGAGGCCACTAAGGCAGAAGCCGGAATAGTATTGTGGTTAGCAACCCACAGACTCCAACACTAGTCACCCGCAGTCACTTACAATGGCGTGTCCATAGACAAAATACTTTACTGCCTAAATAGCTTGTTTGTGCTGATGTGCAAACACCAAACAAAGTCAGTAGAGAAGGACACGGTCCATCTGGGTTTTTTTTAACTATACAGTTTTGCAGAGAGAGAGAGTGAGAGAGAGAGAGAGAGAGAGAGAGAGAGAGAGAGAGAGAGAGAGAGAGAGAGAGAGAGAGAGAGAGAGAGAGAGAGAGAGAGAGAGAGAGAGAGAGAGAGAGAGAGAGAGAGAGAGAGAATCACCATATTTTCGCACTAATGCAGACAAATAACCTTCAATAGCAACAAACAAGCAAGAAGTTATTTCAACACACTAACAGAGACTAATGCAAAATTATACAAAACACATGATATATTTTTTTTCCTTTGAATATGTGCCAAATCACTAAATCTCAGTTGTGAGAAACGGAAAGGTAGGGGTTATGAAAAACTCTGTGTGTGTGTGTGTGTGTGTGTGTGTGTGTGTGAGAGAGAGAGAGAGAGAGAGAGAGAGAGAGAGAGAGAGAGAGAGAGAGAGAGAGTATTATTTACTACTCTAACGATTTTACATCTTAGAGTTTTTGAGAAACTCACGGTAGAATGCTTGTATGTGTCTGTGTTTATGTATGTATATAGACATTCCACTTTATCTTGTACATCGATACTGTGCGAAAGAAGCATAACAAAATTAACATAATTTGAAAACTAAGAATGTGCAAGGTGGACACACATGTTTCTGCTTTCGTCGTATCATTAAAAGAAATTGCTTCAAAAGGCGGCATCTAATTACATAGTCAAACAAAAGCCATAAGTCATTCATTTTTTAAAAGACAAAAATAATACATTACAGGTTTCTTCATAATTAGGGTTCATATAAGATTTTATTTCAGTCGATTGGGCTCTTTATCGAAATTCGTTATGCAAAGGCCAACCTCTGCGTCCAACATAATCTTTTTTAAAAAATGTGTGTAAATCAAATTTTGCTTATGTCTTCTAACTATAAAATCTTATTACTAAATATGGTCTAAATCTATTAGTGATTCTAAATTTATTGAACTGAAATGATTTTTGATGCAATGAGAAAAACCCCTACTAAGTCATCAACTTTGTTTTTCACAGAAAGAGGTGACAATGCTTAGAGTAAACGAAATTAGAGTAAACGAAATGCGCGACTGACGGACAGACATTGCTATAAGATGTGGCTCCTCCCACTCATTTTTATAAATGATCTGGACCCTAAAATGACATTCATGTTGTCAATATAAATGATCTGGACCCTAAAATGACATTCATGTTGTCAATTGCTTATTTGGTTTACTGGCTGTATAAAAAAGATGTACCTGACCTAAAACTATCGATATCTTCAATAAATTATTTATTTTGCCAAATATATCTACATATAATTTCTACTGTTATATTACTAACGGATGCTAAAAAAGTAACCCAAGTATTCAAACGAACAAGCCCGATTAACTTTTATAAAATATCAATAATTAAATAATATAATTAAATAATAATGAAAGTCGGACACATGTGATTATATGTTAGACGTAATTAATATATCAATCCGATATTAGAAAATATGAACCTAAAACTTTTTCTTCCGTCAAACACAGTTAACACCTTTAACAAAAAAAATCGCATTTGTCGCAAGTCCTGAAAGTACAGCAATATCGTCGTGTTCCTCTGCAGTTCCGGGTTTGTTCCCTGTTTCGGCACAAACAAATGGGATGTGTTCATCCATCCAAGAGCTAATAGAGTCATTCCAGTATTTTTATTTCTTTAGCCTCAAAATCCGCCTGACACTAATATCTGAGAAGTGAGCAAGCTGAACAAATTTCAAAACATTGTTGCAAAATGGAATTGGAGTAATTTAATTACATTTTTTCCACATGGCATAAGTGTAGTGTTCGTTTTATTATATAAACAGTTTAATTATTCTAATGGCAAAAAGCGCAGAAACAGTCTTGAATACAAAGTTGTGCCAAAAAACATCAAAGTTGAATAAAAGTCACAAGCATTTATAATTTACATAGACTGCTGACTAAATTGTGCCCAAAGATCCACAAGTATATACAATCTAGGGCAAGGTGACATTCTCTCGCAAAATGTAACCATCGCACAATTAATCTTATTTTAAAATCCTTCAGCGTCTCTCTAATCGAATCTAGGACAAAATACTGGTCATTACATAAACAGAAACGTACAATTTACAAACTGCGACATTTTAGCGTCATAATTACAAATACATGGCCGACTTTATTTTATTGATGGTAACACCACTTGCAATTTTAATTTTAGACCAAGAGGTAGATATAAATATGCAATACTGTGGCAGAATCCATTAACGGTGCATTAGTGGGAAGCAGACTTTAGGGTGAAACAGGGAGCCTGACACAGTCAAGGTGATCTAGCTGATGCTAATGTTAACCATTATTTTACCTTGAAATTCTTGCACATCATTTGTTCAAGTGCCTTATAATGACCCTGCAGGGGATGAATTTCCCGTAATAGTTACTTCAATATAGAGCATATAGCTGAAAGAGCAAAAACTGGTTGTCGATCTGTTTTCAGACATGACATTGTGCATTTATATAAAAATTAGTACCATGAACAGCATATTTTCCGTCTGCTCTTTTTAAAATAGTTTTTGATTTAGACAGTAGAATAGTAAGTAAGGTTTATTGACCGGCGAGTCTTACAGACATTGACCTTTATCCGGTCAAAAGGAATAAAATTGAAGTTTTCGCTATGAAGCAAAATACTTACTGTGGGAGAGGTAATCCTTGACAGACATTGAAGCAACCTGTTATATTAAAGGAGTCAAATAAAGGGGAGGACTGACAGAGTAAAGAGAATTATGGAATGTTAGTAGCGCAATACATATCAGTGTATTATGATGTGTAATGGTTCCACTGATTGATATTGCAAGATTCAAGTCCCAAAACCACATATCATTTTCAATCCAGTTCATACCAAGAGGCCAAAAAAGGTGTCCATGACCGCTATTTGACCTAATCTGGACTAAAAGCAAAATGTGAAAGCCAATAATCGGGTACTATGGGTTGAATAAATTTCAAAATTTGAATCTGTAAAGTACTGAGAATTACTTAAAGGGTCGAAACAACTGCTAAAACCTTTTTTTGTAGAAATTTTTTAAAAATAAATGTTGCAATATTGTATGGCAAATCAGACGTTTTAGTATCAGCCTTAAACAAGTGAATATAAGAGGCTGAATTATGTCACTTTGCCCCACATTAGATAAGTGTATGTATAAATTCTTCAAAGATTTTCCCTATATTCTATAAATAGAAATCTACTTGAAGCTAGTTAATGCGGGTAATTATTTTTACAAATCTGAATGACCATAACGTCAAGATCACAGACAGTAATAATGTTTTACATTACAGTGACATCTGCATATATCTTGTTTAAATAAAGTATCAAAACTAAATACAGAACTAAATAGCTGGAGGTCCTCGTAGAATTATACTTAACATTCCAGTAAATATTTAATGCAAGTATAGTGAGACTACTATTACAAAAAAGTTAAAAGGTGTTTCTTCCCTTGAACAGAATTGAAATAGGGCGCAAACGAGTACCTTAAAGAAGTGGTCCCAAACCTTTTAGTCGCCGCGGACCGGTCAACGTTTGATAATTTTACCGCGGCCAGCTAAGGTGGAGGGGGGCGTTGATTGTTTGTATTTTAGATTGTTCTGATTTAATAATTTTAATTTAATTGTATTTAAACATGCCTTCAAAATAAAATACAGTTACACCATAAATGAATATAAATAAATATAAATAAAAATGAACATAAAGTGAATATAAACCCAAGAGAAATACACAACAGTAAAAAAAAAAGGAAATAATTTAATGTACCTTGGGCAGCCCGGTACCATTGGATCCACGGACCGAGGGTTGGGGACCACTGCCTTAAAGCAGTACGTACCTTTACCACAATTCTAGTGAAGGTCATCATACAACAGTAAACAAAATAACAAAAAGTTGCAATGATGGTAAGCTATATAATATGAAAGTTAACAACGTGGCGATGAATGTTTAACTACATAATATAAGTTAACAGTGGCAATCAATGTTAAGCTAAACAGTATGAAAGTTAACACAGTGGCAAGATTTGAATTTTTCTAATTTATTTCTTTTTAAATTTTATTTCATTTTTATATCACTAATTATAATTATTATTATAATGATGACTCTGTTTGCATGGGTCTGATATTTTGTTAGAAACATCGTGTTTACTTAAAACGTAAATGTAACTTGTGTAAGCACGATTTTCGCATGAAGGTTCTGTCGTTGCAAGTAAACAGTCTGGAAAAGCTATGTTAATGACTGACTGTGTCCAAGTCATTACTTGTTCACGCTTTTGTAATACCCAGATATGATTTCAAAATCACAGTGTCCGTCGTGCGTGTGTACATGGTGTGACGTATTAGCTTCTTTTAAATGCTCAGTTACCTGTAAGAAACATTTAGTCGTAGTCAGTCAGTCGTGGTCATATGTTGAGAGTCACATCACAACATCTTATAGTTTCTAATAACTTAAAAGGTTTTTCTGTGCTGGAAAGAGTTGTTCGTTTGTACGAATGCGGAACAACATGTGTATTGTTTGCGGTGGTACTTCATCTACTTTCATCTACTTTCTAAATAATAATTATTTTCCTTGGAGAACAACACTACTGGCTTTGGATAATGATATTTGCTGAAATTATTTCTAAATTGGAACAAAACAATACGAAGTGTGATTCACGGTGAAAGTTCTGGACATTTTGTGTTAACCTTCGTCATCATCCGCCATCATGGAACGGAATTGAGATTCAACCTATCAATTTAGAACTGTTTATTCACATAACATACGTGTTTTCACAACTTTAGAATAAACTTTTAGATCTTCTTCGTACATCGTAAGTTTTGTTTCATATGTTTACCTTTTCTCCGTGATTTCTAGGGAAATAAATTACTTTTGTTAAAATTTACAAAGTTTGTTGTCTTCGCTCTTTCTTTGTGTTAGTTTGAAAGAGCCGATATGTAACACTATAGAATATGGAAGTTAACACTGTGGCAATAAATGCTAAACTATATAGTGTCAAAGTTAACAATGGCAATAAATGTTAAACTATATAGTATGAACATTAACAATGGTAATGAATGTTAAACTATATAGTATGAACGTTAACACAGTGACAATGAATACTAAACTATATAGTATGAACGTTAACAATGGTAATGAATGTTAAACTGTATAGTATGAACGTTAACACAGTGACAATGAATGCTAAACTATATAGTATGAAAGTCAACAATGTTAATAAATGTTAAACTATATAGTATGAACGTTAACACAGTGACAATGAATGCTAAACTATATAGCATGAAATTTAACACTGTTAATGAATGTTAAACTATATAGAATGAACGTTAACACAGTGGAAATGAATGCTAAACTATATAGTATGAATGTTAACGCAGTGGCGATGAATGTTAAACTATATAGTTTGAATGATAAGACAATGGTAATGACTACACAAATTGATAAAAGTTAACGTACAGTGGTAATGAATATAAAACTTGAAGCATTGCTATTTAACAATAGCAGAAAAGTGATGGTTCTTGAATGACAATGATGCTGACCTAATATTCAATGTGGGGGCCTCAGGTAGCTGAGGGATACATGGCGCTTCCGTTTACATTTCACCTGCCATTTCACCTATATTTGCGTGGGTTCAAACCTCAGACTGGGCTTTTGTGGGTAAATGAGAAAGCGCCAGTAGCGTCCCGGGGGTCTGTGGTTTTTACTAGGGATTTCATGGGTTCCAGTTAAAAGAATCGCCATGTATAGCCTATCATGTGCTGAAAAATAGCGCTAAACTAAAAACAACAACCTGCAAGCGTTAAGTGACCATGATTATACCCAACAAGCCAGCAGCCGCATCATTCCATCCTTTCTTTTTTTTCTTCATTCATTTAGTCAGTCATTTATCTGTTTCTCCATGATAAAATAAAAATATATCTATAGGACTAACTCCTCCAAATTTCTGAACCAGATACTGTAAACTAATGGGAAAGAAATCAGAAACTAGGATTGGAACAAAAAGTGGTCAGTAGCCTGTTTGCTGTTTTTTCTTTATAATGACAGGTGTCACGTCCAGTACCAGATTTACCATTGTGATTAGGTGTGCTTAAGCATAGGTCCCCTGTTGTCCAGAAGGCCTATATTGCCAAAATAAATTTAAGATGAATTGTTCAAAAGTGTGTTGCTATTTTAACTACTTATAAATTTTCTGAGTATATATGCCTGACTACCTGTGTAGGCCTACTGGTCCTACCTCCTTGAGGGCCCAAATAAGAAGCCTTGTAACTTAACTAGCACAGAGCCCCATTTGTACTAAATACATCACTGGTCACGTCCTATTACTTTCTAGGTCTTACACATGGAAAATAATACAATTGCCCCAATTACTAAATACAACCATTCATATTTTTCCAGCATCACAATACGATGAAATATGTACCTATTTATTATGGTCACCATGACAACGTGGAAATATTGGTATTATCCTGAAACGACCTTTTCTTTTCAAATTGATTGGAAATTGTTCGCAAATATTATTTTTAGTGCCTTCTAAATTTTGTAAAGAAACTGGTATTATTTACAAATATTTAAAATTATTCAACACCAGAATGACCGCTATCAAATATAATATCGTTGTTCATTTGGCAAACTTACCTCTGTCAAATTTTATTAAAATGGTCGAAAGGTTTAAATAGGTTAATTAAAATTCCATAT
Source organism: Potamilus streckersoni (assembly GCA_016746295.1). Lineage (NCBI taxonomy): Eukaryota > Metazoa > Mollusca > Bivalvia > Unionida > Unionidae > Potamilus > Potamilus streckersoni. Next base: position 3,229,211 of record JAEAOA010000900.1, on the reverse strand, counting down.
TTGTGTAATGGCGGCCATGTCAGCTGGAAGATGTGCATCATTTCTACAAAAACGTTACTGGTATACATGCAAAGACTGTTTTACTCAATTAATCAAAACTGGTGTAGTGTGCCTGTTTGAAATTTTGTTTTTCAGTTTTATATTACTGCTCACCAAGGTCAATGTGGAAAGCGAAGGGCTAATGCTTGTGCAGATTGATGTGTATGCTTTATCAATGAATGCACTGTCAAATTCAATAAAACTTGGGTGAGTGACTTTAGAGAAGTCATATTAAGTTATTCCATCATGTTCTATTTCAGCTGGTGGGTATGTACACAACATTTAAAAGACTCCTTGGTGTGCTTTAGATCTCTGACCTAACATCACCTTAAAAAACAAAGGTGACGAGAACTAACATGGAGATGATTGTTGGCATTTGGTGTTTTACAGCACAGCAACACAAGTAGGTTATCCAGTGCCAAAGCAATTGGAGTAAAGTGCCTTTACTCAAGGACACACCAAAGCAGACGACCCGTGTTGATCTAACTGTAAGGTCTCACTGGATAGTTTCGTATTTTAACACCTCCCTATTTTTTAAGGTAGAAGGCATGAACCTATTTATCACAATCCCAGCATTCATAAATTCACACATAAGCCAGATCTGTCATTTTAGTTTATATTTACTATGAGATAGTCTTGAAAATGGGTTGAAATATGGTTTATATTTACTATGAGATAGTCTTGAAAATGGGTTGAATTGTTTGGTGACTTACCTGTCACAATTAGATTAGCACTGGAGATCAAATGCGTAACTTGGGCTAAGCCGACTTGGCTTACATAACAGCCAGCCGACTTGACTTAGATATTTACGTATGCCTGCTGCAGAGGTAAATATTTAAAAATCGAAATGGTTGAAGTGATGAAAAGTATGGTATTTTGTTAATAGTACTAGCGAACTTTGTTCATTCATAAGGCACATACTGATTCTTTTAGCTGCCTTGTCACAGACAAATATTCAAAATAGTTCTTTGCTGTTAAAAATGAATGTAAAAAGAGGGGTTGGTGTCAGTATTAAAGCCACCAGTTGTATAAGGATTTATCCTGATTGTCTCATTTCAAACTCTTACATGCACGCTTTCTACAAAAATCATTAGTTTGTTTTTATTTGCATCTTCAGTGTAAAATTATTCTCAGTTTTCTGCAACAGGTTATTGTCGGATGAAAATTCACCAGCTAAACTGTCCAGTGAGACTTAAGATTCAAGACTGCATCCTTTTTGGGGTCTCAAGTTTGGCAAGTAAATCACCAAGCCACCGCTGTAATGGTCTCATAAGTTACGTCTTTCAACATGCAGCATAGTTCATCGAGATTAACATAGGACATAACCACGCCCATTCATTAGCATTTGCACGTCACATAAAATAACGTATTCTTAATGCGACAATTAATGCTATATGACTTAATGATGATTTGGAGTACAAAGTGAAATTATCAGGAAAACTTTTGACATTTTTATGACCATTTAAATTTGCACATGGTTACAGTCCAATCTGATCTGAACGTCCAATTTTTCATTGTTCCTCTTATAATTTAATACTTCACACATTAATTATTAATTTTAACATACTAACCGAACACTTTCAATGTTATAATAATATTCATCAAAACTAGTTAGAATTTTGTCCCTTTTTAAAATGATTGCATCGACTTTTGATGGCGAATTGACATCATATGAATACAGCTTAAATTATTTCGTGCTGAAAGGCTCGCAGATATAAAATAGGCCCTATATGCCCTCTTACATGTCGCAAGAGTTGGCAACCACGGTGGCCCAGTGGTTATTATGCTTGATTTGTGATCGAAAGAGTACGAGTTCGAATTCTACCATCGAATCAGATCCAGTCGGCCACCATGGTGTGTCCTTCGGTAATACGATATACTCCAGTTGCCGTAGCACTCACAAGACATAGTTACATTGATATGCCAGAAAACACCGAAGCAAATCAAAAGACTCACTCAAAATTTAGTTTTAGCTGGTCACCTTGATTGTTTAAATGTAGTTTATCCCTAGCTTTGGAGAAATATATTCTGACATAGTGGATCAAGGTTACTGTAAAAACCAAATTAAAGCTTTATGCTATAACGCTCCTGGATTATATTTCATCAACGTTTATCAGGCACACATTAAAGACATTTAAGATATCAGTTTTAAGTCAGACCTAAATTTCAGTCAATGAGATCACTTTTAGACTTACCTTTAAATCTTAACCTAAGTTCTATTGATGAAACTCGGGCCAGGTAAATTTTCTTCTGAATCAATGCAGTAGCTTTTGAGAAATTTCCATTTTGCAAATAATGTTTGAAAATAAGTTGCCAAATACGATGGCAGTTCCAAGATATCTGTACAATTTTTGAACCTCTCGATAAGATACTGGCACTCTCGATTTATGCTGAGGAGTTTGTGAAATGTTTCAATTCCCTTTTTGAATATCATGGATCCATCATTTTAGGAACCTGGTGATACATTTACATAATGATAAACTTGTTTAATTTTAAATTGCCATAAGAACTGTAAAATTTTATAAAACTAATAAATAAACTTTAAAATACCTTCTAAACATCCAAAATTGTAAGAAAACGTGAACCGAATCTCATCTGTGCGGGGTCCCCCAAGAAACGGAATTATTAATCTTAAATACGGCACAATAAGAACGATTTTTATTTTATTTTTTATAAATGTCCACAGCAATATAGTTTGTCGAAAGTTTTGTAACTAATTTTTACTTGTTTACATGTACTGTAATTGTTTGTATAGGATTCACAGTTGTAATTATTATCAAAATGAATTTTCAGGACACTTTCCTGTTAATGTCAATTTGAAACTTGTGTTGTTCTCTGTAATGCACGGCTAGGAAATTGAAAAAAAAATTATTTGTTTATCAAAATTGTATTTGACTCTTTCTTGGCGGCTATGCGCAAAAGCAAACAGTAGACGTAGTAACAGTAGTAGTAGCAGTAGTAGTAGTAGTAACGGCAGCAGCAGTTAAAATTATTCTGGCAATACTGCCGTGTAAACTACCAGGCATGATACATTAAACACAGCTATTTTAAATATTCCCCATAAACCCCGTTTTCATAAGATCAGAACAGTTTACTGTAGTGAAGAATGCTGATTTACATGTTGCTATGGCAGCCATTGAGCTAATTTCCTTAAGTGGCAGTTCGAGTCATCTGCATGAATAACCTCATAAGTCGGTTGTAAGATTAGACAGTAAAAAATTTAAATAACTCAAGATAATTTTTGAAGAAAAAAAATTGAATAGATGCCAAGATTTACCATAATTTACATTTCTTTGGAAGAATTCCAATATTTAAACCTACAAAGTTTGTATAGATGTTACATGAAAAAGCAAAATGCAAAAATTAGATCCACAAAACGCTCCAACATTTTTCTTTTGTTTAAATAAATCAATTCAACCTTAACCTCAAGGAAGTTTTCCTTGGATACGAATCCTTAAACAGCATTTTCTCTGCGTAACGGCACCGCTGAATTAAACCTGTATTTTAATGCTAAACTACAAGAGATAAAAACTGATCTGCATGCACCGTAAGAGGTCTGGGTTTAAGATATTCAGAGTTTGGTATTTCTTCGCAATGAGAGAATTAGATAGCCTAAAAAACGAGACAGTGCCAAGAGAAAGTTTTATTTTGAAAATGTCAATATGATAGATTGTTCACGAATGCAGCCTGCACTGCGGCATGCCTGCAATGCATCTGCTGAATTCTGATTCAAATTGTACATTTGGCATCTTGTCAAACCTTGCACGGATAAAATCAAAGTTTTGTACCAGATATATCAGAAAAAAGCAAAACAGTTCAAAAGTGGCCTCTCAAGCAAGGTGTCTGCATTATAGTGATTAACATTTAAAGAACGTTATGTGGATTTTTTCTTATTTTTTTTCTTCCAAAAAATAAATTAAAAAATATCTTAAAATATATCTATCATTGATAACTACAAAAACCGAGTAAAATAGTAGGTCACATATTACACAACTAACCGATATGTATTTAAATAATATCCTCCACTTTTTTATAAACAATCCTAATTGTGAAATTTCAAACATTTTTATTAATACTTTTTAAATGAGAAAAATCTGAATCATAAAACATGAAAAATAAAGTTTCTGCTGACAAGTAACCAAATATCAGAATTTAATATGAAAATAATCAGGAATGAAATACTTTTGAATTTGTATGCATGACGAAACTTCCAATGTCAGTCAAAATTTGAAAATCCAGTATTAACTTAACGTTTTCTTTAAAGTATCTTGTGTGCTGCAGCCTAATTATAACGCTCTTGCAAACACTTGGTACCCTACACCAGTTGTCCCAAACCTTTTAGTCGCCGCGGACCGGTCAACGTTTGATAATTTTACCTCAGCCCGCTTAGAGGGGGAAGGAGGGCGTTAATTGTTTATTTTTAGATTGTTCTGATTTAATAATTTTAATTTAATTGTATTTAAACATGCCTTTAAAATAAATACAATTACACCCAAAATGAATATAAATAAATATAAATTAATATAAAGTGAATATAAACCCAAGAGAAATACACAACCGTAAATAAAATAGAAATAATTTAATGTACCTGGGGCGGCCCGGTACCATTTAATCCACGGACCGTACACAATCACAAACTCTTCAACGCTGAAATTACTTCATCGTTCTATGGCAAATATTTTTCACACTACTCCCTTCGAGCTCAAACTCTTCCTTTGAGCCCTAATATCCATTTTGTATACAAGACGCATGCGCTTTAACTCTTTTTGAACTTTGACAATCAGTTTGCACACTATAAAACTACTAACCATATAACTCGAACTATTCTTGTTTGTTCTAGCAAACAATTTGCGAACAACAAAAGCAACAAATCTCAAGGCTCAAATTCTTTCCTTGTGCTCCGGAAAACATTTTGCACACTCTAAAAGCACTAAACTCTGGTCTAGAAAACATTTTGCACATTACAAAAGAACTACACCGCTCAAACTCTAATTGTGCTCAGGCACACATGTTGCAAAATACAAAAGCGCTAAATTCAGGTCCATCAAACATGTACACTACAAAACAACTAAACCCGCAGGTTCAAACTCTTTCGTGTGATCGGGCAAGCACACTACAAAAACACTACAAAACGATAAAACATTTGGATTTCAACTATTGTATGCTCTAACGAACATTTCACACTCTTTAAGCTGTGTAAGATCCCTGTATACCACACCCATTTCCCCATGTAAACCCCTAAGTCCAGATCTACATGTCTAGCCACCCTCCCCTCCCGCAATGCCTATTTGCTCCCCTATATACTATTAATGTCCTGGGTTCTATGCATATTTGAACATTACAGATCACCACCCTGGTCGTGGTGGACACATCTGTTTGTCTTCTACAAAACAGACATGCCTTTACCACTCCACCTTCCCCGTCCTGTTGAACATGCTTATTTGTCTTTAGAAACACGGAGAAACGGTGATCCAGTCGTTAGTGTGTCAGATTCACCACCGAAAGGGTTCGGGTTCGAATCTTACAATGGGACCAGCCTGGGTCAGCTATCATGGCGTGTCGTTGGGAAAAGCACTTTACTCCGACTGTCTTGATACCAAATGACCTATTTAGGTTGCTGTGCCATAAAATAATAAACCATAATCGTTTCGAGACCACAATGCAAGACTGTCCCCATGTGCTGTTGACCAGTTTCTTCTGCTCCAATAACTTATGAGCTATTCTGTTGTTTTTTTTTTAATAAGCATAATGAGTAGCAAGATGACAAAAATAATTCGATTTAATAACAGTTTTAATGTTCTATTGCATATAGAAGGCTCAAGTTAGAGGAAGACATGATCAAGTTGTCTTCCCCAATTAAAACTGATCTCAACAACGTTACAAACAGATAAAACTCCAAGATTTTAGTGAGTAAACAGGTGCTCCGTAGATATAATTACTTCTCTGGCATAAGTCATTAATTTTACACCATGCTGAATAAACCCTACAATAAAGGTCAGAGTGAATAGTTTTCACGTGCAAACTTATCTTCATTCCATTATGAAACCACACCGACAGTCTGATGGCAATGTGCGATGATAGTAGAGCCTTGACATGGTTTTTAAAATGCTAATAAAAAAAAACAAATTTGAAAGGTAGGTTGGGTAGGTCAGTGTGAACCAGTTTGGGAATGCGATATACGCCAATCTCAAAATGCAACTGCACTGCATTTTTGTTTAAATGAAAGAGTGCTGGAATTAAAGTTCTGACACGGTTTTGGACTAATATTGAACAAATACTCGTAAGTGGATCACAGCAACCAAATTTTGTTTTGCGACATATATACACCACAAGAAGGACACGTATTGCAAAGTTTATCTAAATAAGTATTTTTGTTCTAAAGTTACAGCCCAGACTAAAATTAATGATGAACCGTCAGACAGATGCATTTGATGACGTGATGAAGAGAACTGTTTTCTTGCTAAATATGGGATCCTCCAAAGCGACTTGGAGGTCTAACGGACTTAGAACCCTCAAAACGACTTGGAAATGGATAACTGGATCCGTTTGACTACAAAGACATGTGGATTAGTGTAGAAGGGAGTTGTTTTAATTTTACTGTTCATTTGCCAAAACCTTAATGAAATATAGGCTATCTGCATATTCTGCTGCATAAATTGCTAATTAATAATGAAAAAGTAGAATTCTAAGTAAAAAGAAACGTAAATCTGCAAATCTGATAATATGTCAGACGTGCTGTTCGCAATGCTGACTACACAAATGCAGAGTTGAACAAGTGCAGAGGACTGATACCAGGACAAATGCTGTATTATTTTTCGTTTAACAACTTATGAAAGTCAATATATTGTTATCTAACTGGTTTCACCCAAATTCATCCATTCCATAAGCAACCATCACATTTGAAAACAGTTCTCACACCCTATGCTGAATACCAGTCACAAATCCTCAAGTTGCAAGTTTTTACTATATCTTCATCAAGCAAACTACAAATTTTTACAAACTTTCTTAAGGACTTTCTAGCTTGGTCTTTCAAGCATAATTGAAGAAATGTGTCTGCTTCTTTCAATTTCAAAACATTTACAGCATGTGAAAAAACAACATAAATGGACCATATGTTTCTTTCTTTAGGCAACCCAATTGATACCTTTGCGTGGTTATATTTTCTTAGATTCAATTCCAACATATGTAACGTTTTAATGTAATAAAAAAAAGATTCTCTCTGACGACAGTTCCTTAAATTCATTCCAAATAACATTTAATGTAAGAACACATCTGGAACATTTTCTTCAACAGGTGAAAATTTATTCTTTGAAGTGATGTTAGATAATAATAATTCCGCTTTTAAATTAGACACAGACCCTTTTAAATCTGAACCAGTAATAATTTCCCGGGATTCAGAACATTTATTTCAACAGGTGATTGCACACAACCACATGTGCATAATGAACAACTTCTAATTAAAGTGAGTAAACATAAGCCCCTAAACAAGCATCCTTTATTCGTACACAATTATCACGGTATTTGAAATAAGCATTAAAATACTGACTGGAAACAGAACTGTTGCAACTCTAAGCAGTTTCATGTTGCAGGTGTGAACAGGTTGCATGCTTAAAAACCGGTTCCCTGTCTTAAATCTCCTTCACAATGATCTAGCCCAAAAGGTCACCACTACCTGTGTATAATTAAATTATGAAATTATTTGCAGATAACGACAGGCCAACGCACAATCAAAACCTGCTCTCTGAATTTATTTGTTCATTGAAAAAAAAAAAAAGATTTACCAACTGTACTCGCTTACAAGTCCACTGTAAACAACATAGACCCTGATATACCATCATATAATGCGTTATCAGATCAGTGTCTATGATGTTCTACTGATTAATTCTAACATCTGACAGAGATCTGTGTGTGCAGTTCGTGAATGTCTCTGCTTATAAGCGAGTGTATACGGTATACACTATTTATAGTTTACATCCGTTGTTGACTTTGACAATGTATCCACTATTTTTATAAAGTAATTTTGGGTGTTAAGTGGACAAGTTTATACGTCATAAATAGTACGCGATATTTTTTATCTGAGCAGTTTCAAAAATTATATTTACAGCATTTGGTAATTATCAAGCATGATAACCTTTGAAACTAAAATAAGGATGGTCGTGGTGGGTGTGACCATAAAAATCCATACGAGGAATTGGAATATTAGTGTACCTTTAAAGATCAAAAATTGAGGCTTACATTTAAACTTATCTTTTAATCTTTCGAACATGAAAACCCCACTGAGTAATTAATATATTAGATCCCTTCCCTAATTAGGACATAATTAGAGCAATAACTCCCTAACTGCAGTTCTTTGAAATTGCAAACGAGGAATCCTACATTCTTTAACTGTAACCCTTATCTGTGACCATTTTCTACTTATAATTGCTGATATAACATCTCCATGATAAATATCCATGTATAAAGTAAAAGTTTAATGAAGTTATGTGATTGCAGTTCAAACTTCTGTACCATATCAAAGGTCTCTCTCTCTCTCTCTCTCTCTCTCTCTCTCTCTCTCTCTCTCTCTCTCTCTCTCTCTCTCTCTCTCTCTCATTGCTAAATGACATGTAATGGTCTTTTCTCAACGTTTATAAGTATTTGTGATGAACTGACCGTTTATAAAATATAATGGAAGAAACTGAAAGAGCAGAAGGACCTACTTGAAAATCTCTTCATATGATTTGCCGGTTTGACAGTCAAAAACAGGAGGTCCCTATCTTCTGCATCTTTTTTATTTAATGCAAAATTGTTAATAAGAAAAAGATTCCGTTTTTTTTTCTCATCACAATTCGTGACCGTATGTTACACAAACAAATATATCGTTTTCACTTGAATGGACCGTATACACTTCTACATTAGTGGCTGGTCGACTTGTTCAATAATGACGTCATACATAACGGAAAACAGCCTAATCAAAGGAGGTCAAGGTGTGGTGAAGGGTGGCGTAAAGCAGTTATTAATTTTAAGCAATCTGATTCTCATTAATTTTAATAGTTCTACAAAATGCATGAAAACTTTACACTTTGAAGTTTTTTCTCCACACTGACCTTAAACATATCTGAAATGTTTTAGGTTTGTGCTATTTTTATCAAATTTCGTTACTCAGACTGTCTATGACTTCTAGTACCACTTGTTTACATAAAGGTGGTTCAGTGGTGTCACTAGGGTTGGTGTCATACAGTGCGGTAACTCATGGTGTCACCCCCATAGACCTCATTCCTGCACAAAAATTCAAAAAATTTATAGACAGTCATTTTCTTGTCACGCCTTCTGATGGTGTCATCCGGTGCTGACCGTATCCCCCACCCAGTGACGCCACTGATGTTCCTATAAATAAGTCACCAAATACAAACTGTTTTTATGATAAAGGTCTGCAAAATGTACGAAATCAGAGTGATTGCTTTTTTGACAAATCCTGACAAAATACCCAATTCTAAGATATTTTCCTATTAAATTTTATTTAATTTATTAAGCCCATCAAACACACTTTTGTGAAGAAATCTTTTCCAATTTTCATTTTCCATTTCAACACCAACGGTCAAGCTATTAATCAGCGAACTGAGATCAGGCATCGCATTCAAATAGGTCTTGACTGCATAAAAAAAAATGAGTAGCTACGCTTGACGTTCAAAGATCAGCCTTGTTACAAAGATCCAACTGTATAACGCATACATTCTACCAGTTTTGCTGTACAATGCAGGCACGTGGACGCAAACAGTGGAGATGACCAAGAAAGATTAATACATCTGGTCAACGGTGCCTCCGCAGCATCCTTCACATCATGCATACACAACATATCACAAAAGCAGAGATCAGATACAGAAAGAAGCATTCACAACAGAACCATCACGTTTTGACGCTTGTGGCTCTTTGGTCGCATTGCCATGCCAAGGTACTCCCTAGCATGAATCATAATCGTACACATGAAGCCGCAAATAGAAAACCAGCACGGGGGTGGAAACGCCCAGTTGGAAGACAGACAAGAATCTGGCTCCGAATGGTAGAGTAGCACTTAAAGGAGTTCAACCTCGGATTGCACACCGGATAGCAAAAGGCGCAAGTTAGCATACACTGGAGCTGAATCGCATCTACTGCAACGCTGCCTACGGTACCACGCCAATGACGCCGCCGGTTATGCTAAATGGAAGAATGGATTCATTAGAAATAGAGTTTAACATTAAACTTGGTCCAAATTTGTCTCATCGTGGTCAACTTTTCAAATCTGTGCAATTTTTACTAATGGCAGTATCCGATACCACCTCAGCCCTTTTTTTAAAAAAAAATAAATAAACCAAACTAAATGGTCTGATGAGGAACACCCCAAACAAGTCTGATCAAAATCTGCTGACCAAGACATTGCAAATAGCTTTAACTCCTGGTAGCTATGAAAGTTACGTCATTACTAGAGTACAACCTTTAACACAATTTCCTAAGAGTATATCCTAATTAACAGTCTTACAAAGCTCAATCAACATTAGTACAGTTGCTCAATGTGTTCCAAAGTTCACTCTTATGAAGTTTCATAACAATCGCTCAGCTCTTCTGTGGATTTATGTTATTGTTATTGTTGGGCTTAACGCCATTTTTCAGCACACGATAGGCTATTCATGGCGGCCAGTATTAATGGTGGAGGAAGAAACCGGGAAATCACCGGAAAGAACCACCGACCCACGAGAAGCTACTGGCAAGCTTTCTCACATATCCACATTCGCCGAATCCTAGACTCGAACCCACGCAGACAGAGGTGAGATGGTAGTGATCCGTAACGGACAGCGCTTTAGACCACTCGGCCACTCGGGGCCCCTTCTTCTGTGGAATAATTTCGACTGAAAGGAAAGTAAGAATTTGTTAAAAATGAATAAAGTTCTAAAATAATTGTTAATGCTCAAGCCAAGTTAATAACAAAACAAAAGAAGTTTGACGCTTCCATAGGATGATTATTCATACTGACAATTCTGTTTCGGGAAACGATGTTTATATGCACATTTTTGTTTTGTTGTTGTTGTTGTTGTGCTTTTTAACGTCAGTTTTCAGCACTAGATAGACCATACATCGCAGCCAGTATAACTAGTCGAGGAATAAACCAGAAAACCTCCAAGAAGAACCACCCACCCACCGGGAAGCTACTAGCGAGCTTTCTCACGTACAAAGATCGGTTAAGCCAAAGACTCGAGCCCACGCAGACAGTGGTGAAAAGGCAGTGATCCGTAATGCAGAGCGTTTTAGATCACTCAGATACCCCAGACCACCATAATTTTGCAAATGTACTATGGCTCTGACATGTTTGTGTCTGTACATGCATACATTCTTCTGTCAGTCTGTTTCCTTGTAACCTTAAGTTATGAGTCTCAAATGAGAGATGGTTAATCATAACACGTATAATGTTTCACCATTCGGAATAGCCTAGACTATTTCTGCAAGTACCAATGCCTCAGATGAATGTCATCGCATCCTAATATAGAAAAATTACATATCTTTGTTGACAAACATTTCTCAGCAAAAAGAAAAACCCTGCCTATTTAGGCCACCCTGCATACTTCTAAGTTTGGATTAACTGTAGAACTGAGCGAGATATTCAGAATGGAAGATAAAACGGTTTGATCATTCCTAACTTTTGTGTCAATCCTGTCTCGTAAATAGCCAAAGTGGTCCGAAGCTACTGACCTACATTCAAGGTATGATCTGAAAGAATGACTTCGAATTGTTAATTGTTTCACATGAATGATAAGATGTCATCAAAAGTTTTAGATCAAGATGTAGACCCTGAGAATTAAGACTTATGGGATGTGGTGGTGATTCTCAAAAGCAACAAAATACAGCGTTGTTATTTGCAATGGCTTCCGTCTCTACCGAAATTTATAAAACACAAAATAGTTGCGCTATTATCAAGATATTCCCAGATATTAAATGTTAGATACCAGTTCTTCCTGAAGAATCTTATAAATCAAAATCTCATTGATTACCAACATACAGTGCCTGGCTCAATATTTTATTCACTCTAATTACCATATGATTAGAGCAGAATGCCAACAACGGCTATAATTTTCAAAAGCTGTCTAAAATGTTTCTGAGAAACATGCATTTCCAGATGCGCAACAGAAAGGGTGAGAGTGCGATTCCTACCACCTGCCTAGCTGTGGTGCGTCCTTGGTCACTTCTACTTCAATTAACTAAATAAATACTTTCATTGCTATGCCGTAAAGCAAACCAATTTAACACGCATTTCTAATATCTGAAATCTAAATGAAAACACAAATTGCCATTACTTTGCCTGTCCCCACATACCATATATACTGCAATATGATACAAACGTACTGAAAGCATACTTACCATATAATCTCTTACAGGATGGGTCAAACTGCAAACTTCATAGACCCAGTCTTGCCGTCGCATACTTCACTATCAGTTTAGGGTCTTTGATGTCTGTTTTACCGATTACTCTTAACAAACTGCTGAGACCTGGATCTGCCAGCGCATAATAGGACAGGTAATCTGAGTCAAGAAAGTTTACAACGGCACACACCATATAAGTGAAATCAGACGGTATTAAGTATGCTTGCTGTAGTTTTTTATCGTGGTGCAGAAGTTTGGGTTTGAGAAGGATATATAAGGTATACAAATATTAACATTTTGGCAAACAGCCCATTGTTTGAAATTACTTCCCAAGATTTAGCCTTAGTCAGGGCAGAAGTTCACAACTTGTTACATCAGAGAAAACTCCACATTATCATCTTATCAATCTGGCAACAATTTCATAGATATTTCTCAAATTGTAAATTTAAATTTCAGACAGTTGATCAATCAGTTTTAAGTTGAACCTGAAACTAATCTATATGCTAAATTTGGAACTTAAGTTATAGACAAGAAATGTTTTGTCAAAATTCAGTCCTGTCCATGTTTTTTTTTTTAATTTGTTTTTTGTTGCTGAAATTCTGGAAACGAGAAAATTCAAGGTTCAACTAAAAAAATTAACATCAGATCGGGTACTCGAGATAACTCATTGTCACCGAAATGTAGCATGAAAAATGCCACAAAAGTCAGGAAAACCAGAAAAAAATCAACTTTTTTAATAAACTTTAAAAAATGTCATCATATTTTAAATTTTTAGCTTGAGTGTTGTAGAGTTTATGATAAAAAGTAGTTTTAGAATATAAGACACACTCACTGATAATACCATATATAAAATGTACAGCCAGGCATGGTTTATCCGACTTTCCTCGACAAAACAGATTTTGTTTGGATAATTACCGGTAGCATATCAATGAAATACTAAGACGCACTGAAACAAATGACCAACAACCAATTATATCACTGGTAAAAGTGGAAGATATCACATAATTACAAGTGCAATGGAAACTTGCTGGACACCAATTTCATTCAGAACTAACCAGGAACCATAAGAAAACTTTTGATGAAAACCCCATGTTAATATAACCATTGATTCAGAAGAATTAGTAATAAGATTTTCAACGTGCTTATTATTGCACCAATAGTGAATGTCTGCAGAGCATTAATTTCATTTAGGACCAGCTAGATATGATGACATTTGTTCAGGTGAAAATGCTGTGTTGATATGACGATCAAATATACAAGGGTAGTCATAAGATTTTCAAGGAGGGCAAGAGTGGCTACAATGGATGTTCGTTGGCTGATGTTATTGGTTTAACACCATTTTTCAATATATGACAGGGTTATACAAGGCAACCAGTCTATTGGGTGTAGGGAGAACACGGGAAAACCCTGGGAAGAACAACCGATCCATGGAAAAATACTGATATAAGGCAAGCACTTCATACTACTTTGCCACCCCAGGCCCTCACGTTGGATGTCATTCAGGACCAACTGTCAGAATGGGGTTTTTTTTATTCATGACTGCAGTTGGCTTTCCATTCAATAACAAAATGGTTACTGGTGGCTATATTTGTCACTACATTTCATTAAGGACCTTCCAGAGACTGTTTAAAGCGTTTTAGTGAAAACCGCTCATTAATATGACCATCCATTCAGGAGGAGTAGCCATAACAATATTTTCAATATGGCTGTTGTGGTGCCATATTGGACATCACAGCAACACCATTTTTCATTCCGAATCAACAATACGTTGATATTAATGTCCAAATGTTTCATGGCAATCCTCCAAGTAGCTTAGGAGTAATTATAAACTTGTGCTAACAGACATAGTCAGACAAAGACAATAGACCTTCCCATAAACTCTTCTGGTCTATGACCAGTATAGCCAACAACAAAACGGAGGTCTAAATTGCATTCTATTGGTGAAGGAGTGAGTGATTAATGTGCCGATAATTTGACACTTTATTTAATTGGTTTGAAGTCTTCCAAAAAAGTTCAGTGGTTCATTTCTGTGTGTTTAAGATGTGCATTTGATCATAAACCATAATCTAACTCAAAAGTTTTAAACAATGAGTTTCATCTGTAGTAAAATATCCTACAAAACTTAGACACGATCCACTCAAGGGGATTAGACAGACCCCAGAGGGATGGGGAAGTGAAGTATGCCTTAAGAGATCCTTCTCATTAATCATGATTAATAAGGACATTTACTTGGAAGAATATTTAGTTATCTATCGCAGTGTAAAATTATTTCAAAACCTTGTAAATAAGATCACGGATTAAACATTTAACTGTATCTATCATTTTCTATCTGCATCAAGGATGATATTGCAGCTATCTCCATCCATTCCATTTTCACATCACAACATAATGTATATTGACGATATCTGCTCCAATATTTCAGATGAAACATTTCTCAGGCATTATCACAGTACTCTCTTTTTATTTAGTCAAATTACTTTCACAACTTTTTTAAAAATAAAAATGTTTGACTACATTTTGTACTTTTTGCAACAGCAGATTTCTTCATTGGCTTTCATGCAACTTTCAAACCAAACAACATATTACCATCTACTCCTGTGTCTCATTACCTAATTACACAAAACGTTTACGAGGAAGTGAGCTTATCACATGATCGCCTGGTTTTAGTCTGGTACCCTTTCATGTTCATCTTATTGAATAACAAAGTGAATCGATCACACCCAACATATCATTTTTACTTTATGGTGACCGGACATCACACTGAATTGATCTGAAACAATCCTTTGCTTCACAGTTTTTAGAATTAAAAATCTTGATAAATATCTCTAGTAATGATGGCTAGTAACTGGCAAAGTGACAAAACCTGACATCTAACGAACACACTCCCATAAATATAACTATATTACCTATCTCACTGAATTAAAGTTCAGTATGGGAAATATTGGAAGAGATAATGAAAAGAAATTTCCTGAATTAACCTACATATTTAATGCTACTATGTTTGTCATGTTAATGGACTGTCTGTCCTGAAGGGGTATTTTTTTAAACACAAACTCATTATTGTCAAGGGATTCTGAATTCTGTCTATAAAAAAAAAACAAGTGGCTACTGGTCGGGGGTGTGGTGGGTTGTGCAGTCATGCAGCGGTGGCAATCATTTCTCCTGCCATAACATTTTAATTGACACAGCATGATGTCCAATAAGCATAACTCTTCCCTTTCTGTCTTTTCTGCTCAAGAACCTGAACACTCCATATTAAAATGATTGCTTAAACTTTCTAAAAAGGCTGATTGTCGCTTTTGCTATTAAAGTGTTTTCATCAGTTTGACAATATTTCTAGGCAACGCAATAAACAGAACCTTGATCATGCAGGCACTTTACATGTTTTCATGTTACATATCCCTGTTAGGTGAGTCTAGTTCCCTGACAAACACCAATGAATCTCGTATCAGAACCCAGATCCATGCAAAACCAGGCAAGCCAATGACAGGATCTGAGTGCAAGGATCATATTTTCAAAATTTTCTGCTCTTATTCAAACATTCATAATTTAAATATCATTTCAGTAAGACTTAGTGCCAAATCTGAATGCTTTGAAGGTCTCTGTATACAGGATAATTGTCTTCTAAGAATATTTTGCATGCCATCAGTGTCCTTTGCAGGTAAGTGTCCAACATTATTACAATCTGTCATTCAAACTACATACACCACAAGATGATGCATGCTGAATGGATATATATATATATATATATATATATATATATATATATATATATATATATATATATATAGTATGTACACTGTATCAATGATATACTAGATGTATACATTTTTCATGAAAAGGAAATTAAGCTTGTCAAGTTTCCTTTCAACAAAAAATATATACAATGAGTGGTATATCAAAGATATAGCATACATACTCTAAATATATTCTGTTTATATTACATACATATAAAAATACATGTAATTGCATTTACAACAGTTAAAACTGACTAAAAGCAACTGCTACTGGCAGAATGAATGAACTCTGTCCATTCTTTGCAAATTCATCAGTTGCTTCTTTTAGTTTTTGAACTTCTATTTTCATTCATACTGATTAAAAAAATGTAAGACACTTGCATTTTAAAAAAGAAAGATGGTTTAAATGAAGAAAGTAAAACACTAGAAACACAACTTGGTAAAATGTTTGAACATTGAATGCACAGGTTTTTATATTCAGGCAAGCTCATTTAAACAAGTTGCAAATATAAACTAAGTGATATGAAGAACAGGCAAGAAGTGATTCAAACATATAAATCTCTCTGCAGTTCATCAAATTCATTATCATGATTTAATTAACATTTCTACCAATCATACAGTTGTTTCTATCTTCAGTTTCTAACTTTCTCCTTCCTGTTGCAACTTACTTCATTTAACTACATTTTTCATTCATTCATAGGTCTAGAGACATCATTGCATGACACAGGTGAAAATCCAACATGCCTGTTTTTAATGGATTTTCTCTGTTATCGCTCTACACACACAGAGAGAGAGAGAGAGAGAGAGAGAGAGAGAGAGAGAGAGAGAGAGAGAGAGAGAGAGAGAGAGAGAGAGAGAGAGAGAGAGAGATGGTGGTGGGGCTGGAAAGACTTACTACTATTAAGGCATTAAATCATTGAAGATACATGTTCCTTCATTGGTTGATTAGTGTGGTGCCTTACCAACTCACTAATTAATATAGAAAGTCTGACAGAGGGTGGATTGGCGTTCAGACATTATAATATTAAATAACATGTTTTGAGACCAATATTAATAGGTTTTATAAAACATGATGAAAAAAATAAAAATAAACAAAGCATTAAATAGATTACAATATGTGTATTTCTCCTTACAAATAAATGAACTGTACAAGTCTTTACAGGCTATTGCAACTTTGTATCATTTGGTATTGTGTACACTGTATTAAAATCCCATGGAACATTTACACCTTTTAAGTCCCACATTCAACTCCCAGATTCTTGTAAGTAACTTGGTGTGTTTCACTTATCTTTTCTCCTTTTACTCCACATACTTTCCCATATTATCTCCCTTAGGCATGAGAAAGACAGAAGAGGGATGGGCAGCTGAGAGACTTTTAATGAAATTCTGCTGCATGTTTTATTCATTTAGGAGATGGAGATTATTAATATTTTATCATTATTAAAATGCTAATGTTATTCAGTGGAAATTCAACACTAATTTAGAGAATATACAAGTGATAGCCCAATGTTGAAACAATATTTCTATATGCATAATAATTCACCTTGGATAGGTAGATCACAATTTGATATACTACTGGCATATCAAATTGCTTTATACCAATACTACTGGTATATCAAATTGCTTTATACAAATACAACTGGTATATCAAATTGCTTTATATAAATACTACTGGTATATCAAATTGCTTTATACCAATACTACTGGTATATCAAATTGCTTTATACTAATACTACTGGTATATCAAATTGCTTTATACAAATACTACTGGTATATCAAATTGCTTCATACCAATACTAATGGTATATCAAATTGCTTTATATAAATACAACTGTTATATCAAATTGCTTTATACCAATACTACTGGTATATCAAATTGCTTTATACCAATACTACTGGTATATCAAATTGCTTTATACAAATACAACTGGTATATAAAATTGCTTTATACTAATACGACTGGTATATCAAATTGCTTTATACCAATACTACTGGTATATCAAATTGCTTTATACAAATACAACTGGTATATAAAATTGCTTTATACCAATACTACTGGTATATCAAATTGCTTTATACTAATACTAATGGTATATTAAATTGCTTTATACTAATACTACTGGTATATCAAATTGCTTTATATAAATACAACTGGTATATCAAATTGCTTTATACTAATACTACTGGTATATCAAATTGCTTTATACAAATACTACTGGTATATCAAATTGCTTTATACTAATACTACTGGTATATCAAATTGCTTTATACTAATACTACTGGTATATCAAATTGCTTTATATAAATACTACTGGTATATCAAATTGCTTTATGCCAATACTACTGGTATATCAAAGTGCTTTAAACCAATACTTTAAAATTATGTATGTATGTATGTATGTATGTATGTATGTATGTATGTATGTATGTATGTATGTATGTATGTATGTATGTATGTGTGTGTGTGTGTGTGTGTGTGTGTGTGTGTGTATGTATGTATGTATGTATGTATGTATGTATGTATGTATGTATGTATGTATGTATGTATGCATGAATGCATGCATGCATGTATGTATGTATGTATGTTTGTGTGTATGTTTGTGTGTATGTTTGTGTGTGTGTGCATGCATGCATGTATATATGTATGTATGCAATCATGTAGAGAAGTATGACAAATTTATAGGTACAAATGTATAGATACTAGAGATGCAGACATATTTACAAACCCCTTGATATGAAAAAAAAATCTTTACTTTCATTCTGTGGTTTAAACAAAAGAAAAAATAATCTGCACTTACACAAAATTAATACAGAATAGAGTATAAATTCAATCTAAGCAACATCAGACTTATGGTAGTCATTTGTAATTCACCTTTCCACTTAAAATTCTTTTTACTACAGGAAAACTTTGACCAAGCAAAAGTATTATGTCCATGTTGTGTTGGTAATCTCAGGGTATTCCACCATGACTTTAATCCAGAACACCAGCAGAGTTGTCATCTCAAACGTAGTTTTAAGGCTGCGGTCATTTACAACCTTCAGCAGTTGATCTTCTTCTTGCACATATATGCTAGATTCGCCTGGTTTGTTGACAAATGTGTCACGGATCCTTTCCTTACCAGTTCATGGGTCTTTTGTGGTTGGAAAGTAGCGCTCGAAGTCTTTTAAAAGCAAAGACAGGTGATCGTGCACCAACTGAGAGAATGAATGGTCAGGCTCAGTCTTGCTAAAATCCCCGCTAATGTCTGAAACATGTCCAAAATGACTCTGTTCATGCGCCGTCCCTCACGACTCCTGTTTGGCTTTAAATGCAGCTACTTTTTCTGCCAACTGGAAAACAGTTGTCATTTTCCCCTGAAGGGACAGATTGAGTTGTTTGAGCAGGCTGAATATGTCCTTTTGTCTAATATACCTGACTTCAGTCTAACATTCACTATGATAATGTCACAGACTTTGAAACAATGGTGCAACATTGTGGCATTCAATTTATATTTTAATGGGAATAATGTACCTACCTTAATCAGTTGCACAGGCAAACTCTCCTTCAAAATAAGCACTTTTGTATTTTTCACACCTGATGGACTGAAATACACAATGTACTCTGGCAATCCCTGTAAAGTAAAATATTTACAATTAAGGAAATAATGCGATGTGATTGATATACATTTCAAGTCATTCTAGCTTATGTAACTAATACAATGAAGAACCTAAATAAAATATCTTTCTTTTCTTTTCAAAATGTTCTTTATGTTATGAGATTCTATTTCATTTTTCAGGTTTTCAAGTACAGGTTATATTGTATAAACCATGGGAGGTAATGATGTACCATATTGAAATATGACAAGCCAATAATGAATTACTTCCCTTACTCTTAACCACTCTTGAACATTCGACATCAGTCACAAAATTTCATGCCTTATTTCTTTTCCTTCAACAAACGGAGCAGTTTTCATGATATTTCCTATGAAGCCTGTATTATAAAACTTTTTCACATCTGATGTAAAAAAATTTTAGCAACATCATATTTACCTCACATTGTACAAATTTGTCAAAGTCTTCTTCTATTGTTGGACTCGGTACAGTTTCATACACTTCAATTTCTTTGACACTTAGACCTAAAGATTAAAAAATAAAATAAATTATTACAGGAACATAAACATCTAAAATCTTGAAAGTGTGCAGAAAAATAAATAGCAAATACATAATAGGGGCTTGATTTGTTAACTTTTTGAAACAAAAATTCTCAGAGAGAGAGAGAGAGATACCACTCATATCTTCATAATAAAGAATAACCAAATAACATTACAGTTTCATTAAGTGAATCCCTTCCAGTACAAATAAATTGAACCAAAAAGCCCAATGACCATCATGCTCTAAATTTAGTCTATGAATGATGATTCCTACCCAAGTTAAGTATCAGCTAAGTACAAGCTATCAAAAGATAGAATTATATAATTACACAATATGACACTAAGATGTATAGATGACAGTCAAGAAACAAATGTTGTCCATAATATTTATCTCACTTGTAATTTATACAATTGTGCAAAATTGGCTTTCAACAAATTTAACACAAATTGTTCATGCCAAATCTTAAAACTGACAATAAATATGCACCTGTTGTCATACATGTGACACCTGTAATTCATTATTGTAACAACTGCAACTCATGTGTATGTGCTGGACATGTGTGCTTAACAAAAATTTAAACATTGTAACATCCATCATTTTGAACAATGACTTTTAATCTGTGTTTTCCAGCTATCACTTTCCTCACATACCTGCATCTTTAAGCTTTTTTGACAAAGTGTCCCTCTTCAAATTTCCACATGGATAAAGGAATGGTCTACCTTCATTTGACACTTCTGAAATAAACATACCTGGTTTACCTAATAAAGATAATATGTTTTCATGAGCCAGCAGTCATTAATACAGGTCTTAAAAGTACCACTGCTTTATAAAACCAGTTACAAAAATTATTAAGCAAATAACATCTATTTATGCAATTCAACTGTTTTCCAACTAATTAGCAACAGTGCATGGTTAACAATTTGTTCTTAAACAAAGCGCTGCATAGGCTAAAATTCCATCATTCACATTTCTAAAGATAATAATATATTATATTTATGTCTCATAGAACAGGCATGGGCAATTCCCTCCATGTAACAGGCTAAATAAGTGGTTTTTTAAGCCACGCCATATTATGTAAATGAATGGATAAAACCAGATGGTAAGTAAGCTGTGGCCCTCTGGCCATATTTCGCTCACCCATGTATAAAATAACTCAACAGTAATAATGGTAACATTATGTGCAAAATGGAACCTGATTTCTACTAGGCAATAGGCAGTATGGTTTTATTGCCTACTGCACTAAAATGTTCAGCCAAAATTTGAAGAAACAAACGGAGACAAATTTTCATACAATTGTTTTGAATAAATAGTAGCTTTAAACAGGAACTATGTCTTTCCTCTGAAATTCATAGTTGTTATACAGTGAATTTAAAATACAAAAACTGTTTTTTATGAAATATTTTTGCTGTATCTATAGAGAGCCAACAAAAACATAGTGGTGGTGGTGGTGATTTATCTATAGGAATGTTAATTGATACTAGTTTTTACTAGGCTCCTCTCTGTGACATGTGGCTTAATACATACTTTTATGTTAAATGTTTGTGTCATCTATATCAGTGGTCCCCAACCTTTTTATTGCCGCGGACCGGTCAATGTTTGATAATTTTACCGCGGCCCGCTGAGGTAGGGGAGACGTTGATTGTTTATATTTTAGGTTGTTTTGATTTAATAATTTTAATTTAATTGTATTTAAACATGTCTTCAAAATAAAATACAGTTACACCAAAAAGTGAA
Source organism: Potamilus streckersoni (assembly GCA_016746295.1). Taxonomy (NCBI): domain Eukaryota; kingdom Metazoa; phylum Mollusca; class Bivalvia; order Unionida; family Unionidae; genus Potamilus; species Potamilus streckersoni. Next base: position 3,207,198 of record JAEAOA010000900.1, on the reverse strand, counting down.
TATAAAGTGATTTAACATTTTAACTCACTAGAACGCTAAATCAATGTGAACCCTGAACTTTTTTCTTTGCAACGAGACGGTTCCATCTGGGGGTAATAGGAGACAATGTGTGTTGCTTACGTCCAGTTTATTCCATTGTTTTATTTTGGTTGTTGTCACTGCAGAAAACCTACTTCACACAGATAGGATGTCGGAAATAGCAATAGGGATTGAAGTGTGTTGGCAATCTCAGGGTATTCCACCATGACTTTAATCCAGAACACCGGCAGAGTTGTCATCTCAAACGTAGTTTTAAGGCTGCGGTCATTTGCAACCTTCAGCAGTTGGTCTTCTTCTTGCACATATATGCTAGATTCGCCTGGTTTGTTAACAAATGTGTCGCGGATCCTTTCCTTACCAGTTCATGGGTCTTTTGTGGTTGGAAAGTAGCGCTCGAAGTCTTTTAAAAGCAAAGACAGGTGATCGTGCACCAACTGAGAGAATGAATGGTCAGGCTCAGTCTTGCTAAAATCCCGCTAATGTCTGAAACATGTCCAAAATGACTCTGTTCACGCGCCGTCCCCCACAACTCCTGTTTGGCTTTAAATGCAGCTACTTTTTCTGCCAACTGGAAAACAGTTGTCATTTTCCCCTGAAGGGACAGATTGAGTTGATTGAGCAGGCTGAATATGTCACACAGGTAAGCTAGTTTTGCGAATCATACCTTGTCACTGAAATGTGCTGCTAGAGTTGACTTCTTTTCTGAGAGAAATCTTTGCAATGGCTCTAGTAATTAAAATACTCTGGTTAGTGATTTTTCTCTGGATAACCATCTTAGTTCTGTGTATAAGAGAATGCATCTGTGCTCTGTGTCCATCTCCTCACAAAGCTGCTGGAACATACGCAAGTTAAGGACGTGTAAATAACTTTAATGACATCAATCAATACATTGTTAAATTCTGGTGACATTTTTCGGCTTGCCAGCATTGCCCTGTGAATGATACAATGCGTAGGTTCATTCTCATGTGCAACTTCCTTAATCCAAGCAGTTAAACCAGACAGTCTTCCAGTCGTGATAGCAGTTCTGTCTGTGCATATGCTGACACAAAATTACCATTTTAGTTGTCCTAATATAACCATCCAGTGACATAAACAGTTCTGCTCCTGTGGTGTTGGTTGGCAAAGATAGAACACATAACAAATCCTGATATAAATATCGCATATAAACAAGTATTATTGACTTATCGATATCTGTAGATTCGTCAACCTGGAGTGCATACCACGGTGATGTAATAATCCTCTCCAACAATTGTGTCTCAATGTCTTCGGTTATTTCCTCAATGTGCCTAGTCACAATGCTAGCTGACAAAGGCACATGTGCTATCTTTTCTAAAGCAGCCTCTCCTAGAAGTTCATGGCAAATGTCTTTAGTGGTAGGCAAGATCAATTTGTCACCGATAGTAAATGGCTTTTTAGCCTTAGCCATACGGTTAGCCACCAAATATAATGCTCTCAGTGCATTCTCCTTTATTGATGTGGTGGCCCTCAAACATTTCTTCTGTCCTTCGTGTTCCCATTTTTTTCTTGCAAAATAAGTAAGGGGCTTGTCTTTTAATCCAGGGTGTTTGGCATTCAAATGGCGATGCAGTTTTGAAGGTTTCAATGCTTCATTAGAGAGCTGGTCACCGCAAACTATGCAAAGTGAGGTTGGTGTGTGGGAATCACCTGTCCCGATAAATCCATATTATAAGTAGGACTCATGGTATTGTCTGTTAAAAGTTTTATGTTTCGTTAATGTTGAAGGCTCTTTTCTGTCTCTTCACTGGGTCTTTTTTTCCGACATCTGTTTCATACTCATTTTTGCTAATTTGTGGGTTACATTTGAGCAAACACAATATACACATACACCAAGCATTCTTAAACATATACCGATGAACAGAGAGAAGAGTGATACATACCTTCTCTCCACCAAAGTTTCTCATCCCCAGACATAGCCTAAAACCACCCCTATATCACGATATTTTGTGCATGCAATATTGGTGCGGCTTTAGGTGACGTCTCTCAGCTCCTGGATAACCTCTGGCCCATGGCAACTCACACAAACCCGAGAGAAATACACCACAGTAAATAAAATGGAAATAATTTAATGTTCGTTTGGCGGCCCGGTATCATTTTATCCACGGCCCAGTACCGGTCCGAGGCCCAGGGGTTGGGGACCACTGATCTATATAAATTGATCCAAGATGCTTAAAATATTGTTATTGGGGTAATCTTTTTACCAAACTATAGCAAGTTACACAAAATAATGCCACAATAGACTCTGTTCATATATGGTTTACCAATTAATCATAAGCAGAAGGTGACTTATTTTGATATACCAATCATTCTAATAAAAAGATATAAAATTATGACATGGTAACATTATAGTCTATGGAGATTTATTTTCCAAAAAGAAATTATTTACTTAGAGAGTGAAATTTTAAGATTGTCTTAACCTCTGTGATATGTAAGTTACATATGCTGTTTTCATACAGCCATGTCATATTACAATCAACAGTAAGATTTTGCAATTCGTCTGCCACAAATACTCCTATTTTACCTCTTTTTTGACATTTGCCCCATCCAACTCATCCCATCAAATCCCTGAAATTCTGAGTTCATTTATCAGATTTTCCACAAAACCTGACTAAAGGTGTCTCTGTAAACTATAAATATGATAGCTTCAACTCATGTAAATCAGTGGGTTGGAAAAAGAAAATAGGAACATTATAGAAAAAACATCTTGCATAAGTTGCAATTTCTAGATGGAGATATAATTTACAATTAAAAAATCTAAAGTATCATACACATGGATGTAAAGGACCAAATTTTTAGGTTGATATTTGTTTGTTAGAATTATTTATGGCAGAACACGCTTAGTTGCAAACATGTACCATTAACAAGATTTATGGGGAAATGACCACCTTGTACAAGCCATAAAGTACAGATTAGTTCGGACAAGGCTAGAAGTTATTAGGTTTTAATTAAGGGCTGAGTTTGTTTAAACTTACCGAGCAGGGTTCAAGTTTTGTTCTGCGTAGAACTGCTTGTAGAAGACAGCACAGTCATAGACATTTGTTGATTGAAATAATGCAGTGTTTAGTACCAGAAAGGCGGGAGCTTTTATAAATCTGATTACTCATTCTGTGGAAATGGGCATAGTTTAAACCGAAAACCTTAAGTTTAAATGTTCTGGAGGGATTTTGAAACTTTAGTCTACACTTTTCTGTGAGAGAAAGGAAGTAAGATTTGGCAGGCTACAAGAATTTTAACAAACTTCTCGTAAAATAATTGTTATCCAAGGGAGATACGTTTGTCTAAAGGTTTCAACAGACACCGAAAGCAGAAAAACGAGGTAATTGCATAAATCTCATATACTTCTGTTATGCTATAATTTAATTGCTTGTAGGTACTTGTATTTTCAGGAATTTACATACGTCATTTATGCTATGACTTAATTGCTTGTAGAAGCATGTATTTGCAGGAATTTATTTGTAGAGTCATAGATTAATTTTTTTTATATGGTATACTTGTGTCTAAATTGTTTATCGCGCAACGATATTTCCTTTTACATATGCATTGGCGGTTTGCTAAGTTATAGTCTTGATTATTGTAAGAATTGAGTATGTTGAATTCTTACTTATTCTATTTACAGAATTATGCATCCGACATAACTGTTTTGAGTTCATTTAGCTGATAATATTGTATTTATATTCAATGAATGAATTGATGATTGATGTTATAGGAGTAGTCAGAACTCTCCAAATGGATTTATTATGTGTAATGGTAGCCTTGAAGTATAGTGAGGAATTTCATTCATTTACGTTTAATGAGGCCGAGTGAAAGGGCTAATGCCACTTGTGGCATAAATGGCCATTCGCAGATCATTAGTCTAGGAACTAGCCATCTAGACTGTTGAAAACAGATAGAATTAATTTCTGACCTCGAGGGAGTCAATCTAATTATGTATTTCCATATAATGTGACAGAAGATTTAGGTTGTTTGTTTATATTTTAATAAGGTGAGATAGTCTGAAAAGAGTTACAACCCAAACGGTGTGGGAAGGAAAATGACAGCTGGAACGAAAGGAAAAGCATCTTGAATTGTTGGAACGAGGGAAAGTGGAACGGAAGATGTACTGAAACATTGGAAAGGAAGTACAGTCTAAGAAGGCCTGTGGGAAAGAGCAGTCAACAGGTTATGCATTGATGCAAGGCAGAGCTATTCGATATACTCGTAATGATGATTTTGGATTCTATTTTAAATAGAATCGGCTTGTCTTATGATGTCATTGTATTTTTGAAATTCCTGAAAAAGTAACACGTAAAGAAGGAAGTGTATCTTTTGAACTGTAATTTTTTTATTATTTACTCGTGTAAATTTTTATTGTTTGAAATTTTATTAAATTTTGTCTTTACTTGTAATGGGGGCTCGACATACAGTATTTGTTTTATATATTAGCTCAGATTACTTCTTTATTCCATTCATAAATTTCTACTTGTAGTAGCTTTATTCGATACCAGGCAAATTTCATTGTTGGAGGTCACTCCTAGACACGAAGCCATTACCATATCTACCACAATGTATACTCACTTAAGTTCATCTGAAATCAACATATCCCTTTGTCTGCCATTGCATAATGTACCAGCAGATCAGAGAGTATATTGTATATTGTTTATTCTACCAAATGTTCATATCAAACTGCACAATGGGCCTATCTGGGTAATCTGCTACTGCAATGTGTGATGGCAGATTTAGGTATGTGCAGTTTGCACTTGAACTGGACTTATAAGCAAGTATATAAGGCGTCATTGAAATGGATTAAAAGCAAGAACTGTGAAATGCATGTCTCATCTGTCCTGCTGAGTTATCATCCAAAATGCTAGCAAGGTCACAAGTACAAGAAAAGTGGGTCACTGTCGCATATTTTTTAACAATGTGAAAACTGCTATTATTACGGATTTCAAAGAGCAGTGGTGTTGGAGAAATAAATATAAATTCATAAAGTTAAAATATTCACTGACATGATCATCTACCTGTAAAAGTATCTGAGAAATGGAAACTTTGCATATAAACAGTAGGTCATTGTAACAAACTTTTTCCTGGTGGCAGAACCCAAATAATTAATGTACACAACAATGATCAGTGTCTTAGAAATGGAGCAAACAGCAGAACATTAAATGTTACAATGGAGCATAAAAGGTAGGTCAATGTGACCTTCCTTTTATGGCAGAGAGAAAGAAAAACTTAAGATGAATGCACTCATCAAGTTTCATGACTGCACAAGCAAATGTGTCAGAGAAATGGAACTAAATGCAAACTCATAAATGTGGATGTTTATGCCAACAACAACAACAACAATGACAACCTTGTTGAAATAGGAATTGTGATACTTCAACAACTCATAGATTTACTGCTCCTATAACTGAAAAAACCAGCAAGGATTTACATACTGGACAATCAGAACACTCTTATATAGATAGAACCAAAGCATAACACTCTTAAATAGATAGAACCAAATCATAATTCTTATATAGATAGAACCAAATCATAACACTTATATAGATAGAACCAAATCATAACACTTATATAGATAGAACCAAAAATGCTCACTCTGTATAATTAAGTCAGCAAGTACTTCTGCATTTCCTGCCTCCTCAAACTGTGGAGAAAATCCCAATTTCCTTGCTGAAATAGTTCATTTAAAAAAACTATTTAGTGATTTCAGAGGTGCGCACACACACACACACACACACACACACACACACACACACACACACACATGCTTGTATTTATATACTTGTGAGGACCTTGACATATGGCTACATTTCAATGACCATAAAAAAGAATGAAAGCATAGGTTAGAAATTTGAATGTAAGCTTAACTAAAACCCAGGCCACATCTGTATCACTTCCTTTTTGGTTTTCAAACATTACGAGGACTATTCTTACTTTACCATCTTTGTGAGAATGTCATTGTGTGGACTAATTATAAACAATCAAAAAAAAACATCAACCTGAGAACCTGAATATTTGTTTCTCGTATTGCACCTGTCCTGCAAAAACATGAAAAGATATTTATTTAAAAGCTCAGGAACTAATTTATCTCAATTAAAACCAGACAGACAGATACATGAGCTTAAATGTTCAAATCTCTTAAGAATATAAGTTTAAGTTATTTTGCCAAAAACAACACCACAGGCACTGTTTTGCAACTTAGTGACCTTCTTTTATTGACACAATCAAAAATTACCATTACATTGGCAAATGAGAAATATCCTAACAACAAAAATATGCATCAAGCCTAGACAGTGCAAAATAAAAACTTAAGAATATCAAATATATCTAAATTGTCAATTCATCTATTGAGATACACAATAAGATTTTTTTTAAAATTTAGGTTGACACCAAAGCGACACAAATGTCATAAGTCAGTTTGCCAATGGAAAATTCACTGACACTGAAGATGCTTTTGGGAAATTTGCACTTGACCCATTATATGACAATATATCACAGCTAAAGTTTAAACATAAGGCATAATAAAATGGGAAGTTATGGATATTGCATTACATTTGTTTTACAGTTAATTTTTTTCCCCATTTTTTATGCCTTAAAACCATGTGCCCATAATTGAAGTTATCAAACATTTGTGTAAATAGCAAATAAAGATAAATATTTAAATGAGAAAAGGAAGGGTAAGAATGCTGATATATGAATGTGTATATACATTGATAAATATTTTAAGGCTTTAAAATAGCTAGAACTGAGAAAGATAGTATAGAGAGAAGGGGAGGGGGTAGGTAAAACACACTGAACTGAAACATTAAATATTTTTCTTCAATATGGTTCATTTGATTTGCTTTTGGAAGTGTTGTTAAGTTCACTTTCTATGCCTGGATATGCTACCAGACCAATATGTACATTAATGAAAGCTAGACTTGATGTTATGATAACTAGTCATTATATAATACATGTATGACAGGTAAATTGTAAGCAACGATACCAGCCCCTGTGTGTGGAACATGATGTAAGCAAGTTGTTGCAGATGATAACAAATGAAAGAATGAACAGCTATTTTGGACAAATATAATAAAAAACTATAAAAAGAATCTTTTTGTTTCTTACCAGTTTGATTGAGTATGTCTTACCATCTTCCAAGAGTTAAGTCACAGGCATGTTAAGTCTCGAAGCAACAAAATCCATGTACACACCAAATCATGCACCAAAAACACAGCGCAAGGCCCATGTCAGTCTCACTGGGCTTGAAATATCACACTTTCTGCTGGCAAAGCCAGTTTTACCATTATTACAAAATTAATTTTTACAAATTTACAAAATTAATTTTTAAAAATCACTAATAATGTCAGCAATAATTTTTATGAGTTGTATTTATAGGTATATGAAATTTACAATGACACTACACAGAAGCAATGTTCTGATTGGATGACAAACAATCAGCATTCCCACACATTCTGATTGGCTAAGCATTTGCACACTAGTCTTCAGCCCAAGGAAGACTGCAAAATGTGTGAACGATACAGACTGAATGTAACTATGTCAGACATTATTAACTTTGTGAGGACTTTCACAATATTATCTAAAACTAGTTCATCTAATATGATCATTCTCAACCATTTGTTGACAAATCATTTCAAGGTGTGTAAGTCCTTACAATATAGTCACATCTTCAAGATGTTGGTGTGCACTCAAACTCAGGTCCTCACAAGTGTAACAGAACACACACACACACACACACACACACATTGATAAAAAAAGTAAAATTATAAGGTTTCAAGTTGGATTACAATATGTGCATATAACATGTATAGAATTAGACAAGATATGTTTGGTTGTGTAACACATACAAATTTCTAACATAAGCTGTACCTACATATAAGAAATGAATGTGCCAGAAGAATACATTTTTGGCTGATTTTTGACAAAACATTTCTTTTTAAGGTAATTTGTGAATAATTCCTTTATTAGATTAATAATTATATATGAAAAGGATCGTAAATGGAACTGACCATTAACAGTTATCCAATCCCAAGACACCAGAAACTTTCATTCACATAAATAAAGTGTCTTTATGAACTATGCTATGTTCAAGACTTTTAAAACTAAGTTTGACCATTAGACATTGCATAAACTTTAGCACAGCCAGTCAATTATTTGCTAAAGTTGAATATTCAGTTTATTTGGATGATTACTTTCAATGAAATGAAAATCACCATACACTTTCCTAAACAAATCTAAATGAAGAAGTAATTTTCAGAATTAATAAACAACTCTGATGTATAGTTCATTGCTGGAAACTCTTATGGTACAGGTCACTTATACAGGTGTATAGTTCATTGCTGGACACTCTTACAGTACAAGCCATTTACACAGGTGTATAGTTCAATGATGGACAGTCTTATGGTACAAATCATTTATACAGGTGTATAGTTCAATGCTGGACACAAGTCATTTACACAGGTGTATAGTTCAATGCTGGACACAAGTCATTTACACAGGTGTATAGTTCAATGATGAACAGTCTTATGGTACAAGTCATATATACAAATCATATATACAGGTGTATATTTCAATGATGGACAGTCTTATGGTACAAGTCATATATACAGGTCATGTAGGTGTTCAGTACCAACTATTTCAATAATGGGCATCACGTTTCAGGATTTGATTACTCATACATTTAAATGGCAATTATTCACTTTAATGGATTCTCGTACATCCTAATTCCTTTGAAAGGCTATTATTTACATGCTCCGAGAAATAAATAAAGTAAAATCAAAGTTAAAAATGTGGACATTTTAAGATGAGGTCAACCTAAAGGTGTTAACCAGTACAAACTGGATCAAATATCATATGCTATGATATAACAATGAAAGCAGCACATGTTGAAAACAAAATTCATACTACCCTGTTGTATAACAGACCTGACATCTTTTTTAGTTAGCCCAAAAGAGTACCTTGCCAACTCTGTAAAAATCCATAGCTATCAAAAATTTTTATCTGGACATTTAAGGTGCACAGCATTCACTAGTAAGGACTGAACAAACTTTAATTAACCTAGCTTGGAATTAAATTTTGAAACAATAATATTTAAATGGACATACACTATTAACAGAATTGAAATCCTCAGTATATGCCTATAGATTCCAACTGTTAAATGTGTTCAAGCCAGTACTTTAATGTAGTAAAACAATGAAAAGTTCCTTTATTGTTTTTTATTTGGTGAAAAGTGAGACTACATCATTCAAATGTTAGTACTAACCTTCCTCAGCTGTACCCTTCCCCACAACAAAACAGCTCAGTTCACTTGGAATATTTTCACAGTTATTTGTTTCTGAAAAATAAAACAAGCTTAAAGAATTATATGATTTGTAATATATATTGATCTCATGTTCGAAGACTCTGGTTAAGACTTCTGATTTACCACTGATATATGGCATGCCAATGTTAGTTCTATTTAGGCTACTCCTGGTTTTGTATGGATATTTTTTCCACTTTTATGGAAGATTGAAAATTCATTCTGAATAGCAATTTACCTTTAGTGTTATTTTCATATGCTCTCCTTATTCATTTGATCTGTCTCAATAGTGACCAGGGAGTTAGCCTGGTGCATTAAGAATCCTACTACTGACCTCTTGTGTTCCAGATGATGACTGGAAAAAGTTCAGGTACTGGTCAGTGTGGGTTGGTTTTCTATCCTCAACCAAACAAAGGTGATCACATCAGCAGACAATATAAGGATAAAGAAGGTGAAGGAGCTGATCAAAATATAATAGCAGAGGCCAACACTAAACTGGGATGACGGGCCTAAAGTACCACCTATATAGACCAGTCTCCTCATATCAATAATTATCACATGATCAACATCGTTGCTGATGAAGGTTGTATGATATTACCAAGATTTTCAAACTCTAAACATACTTATGCTCTGAGTGATGAAATTACTAATGATCATGAATTCTCAAGAGCAAAGAAGCATCCTTTTCAGTTAAGCAAACAATAGTTGTATTTCTAACACTTAAAATAAAATTTTTCCAACCTACACCACATTACTGTGAAACATTTTATAAAAGAGATGGTCAAATGAAAATTATGAGACAAAATTTGTAAAATTATTATAGATCCCAAAATGACAAAGTTTCCTTTACATGTGACAATAATAAATGGGAAAAAATTCAATTTCTTATAAAAAGGCACACACACACACTGATAGATATATGTACTGATTAATAAAATGTATGTAAGTCATGATTTAGCAAAATATGGATGTTAAATGGATGTAATTAACTATTTCTTTCCCATGTACATTAAGTAAGATAGAAAATCTTATTCAAGGATTAACAGACATTAACATGCAAGGTCACAATGCTAATGTATAAGGTGCAGTGACATGATTTTAAAACATTTTGCTTACTGGGAAACATTTCACTCTATATTTATGCCAAAACAGCAGGATCCATCTTGTCTTCTGTTTAGCTGATTGGAATAAACAAAAGTACTCAAAGTGCTAATGAGGAAATTCAAAAGATGAGTTCCTTCCTAGACTTGCACCACTTTCTTATAATAATCACCTTGCTCACACTTTCAGATGTATTTTTGCTCATGGAAATGCTTTTGAAGCTGAAATAGGGCTTTTAGATTTTTACCTTATTTCAGAAAAGATGTAATAGGACTTTAAGATTTTGATCTTTTCTCAGGCAAGCTGCAACAGAGCTTTAACACTTTGACATTTCTCAAACTGCAGTAGGACTTTTAAATTTTGACCTTTCCTCAAACTGCAATAGGGCTTTTAGACATTGACCTTTCCTCAGACAAGCTGCAGCAGAGCTTTTACACTGACTTTTCTCAGAGAAACTGCAGTAGGGCTTTTAAACTTTGACCTTTCCTCAAATTGCAATGGGGCTTTTAGACTTTGAACTTTCCTCAGACAAGATGCAGCTGGGCTTTTACACTTTGACCTTTCCTCAGACAAACTGCAGTAGGACTTTTACACTTTGATATTTCCTCAGACAAACTGCAGTAGGGCTTTTACACCTTGACCTTTTTCTCAGACAAACTGCAGTAGGGTTTTTATACTTTGACCTTTCCTCAGACAAACTGCAGTAGGACTTTTAAACTTTGACCTTTCCTCAAATTGCAATGGGGCTTTTAGACTTTGAACTTTCCTCAGACAAACTGCAGTAGAGCTTTTACACTTTGACATTTCCTCAGACAAACTGCAGTAGAGCTTTTACACCTTGACCTTTTTCTCAGACAAACTGCAGTAGGGTTTTTATACTTTGACCTTTCCTCAGACAAACTGCAGTAGGACTTTTACACTTTGACCTTTCCTCAGACAAACTGCAGTTGGACTTTTACACTTTGACCTTTCCTCAAACTGCAGTAGGGCTTTTAGATGATGATCCTTCCTCAAGCTGCATTAGGGCTTTTAGACTATGACCTTTCCTCAGACAAGCTGCAATAGAGCTCTTTCCTTGGACAATAGTTTTAGAGTCATGACCTTTTAGATTGTGACCTTAGTTCAGACAATTATTTCAGTGTCATTACCTTTTCTTAAACTGAACAACGGTGTTGATAAAAAAACTATTCTAGAAATAAAACTATTCCAAAACTAACACATCTACATTTACATCTAACCAAGTAGACAACAATCTCAGTGTCAAATTTAAGCAAGAACAGGCTGTTGAAGAGGTTGGTAAACCTGGGAATGAGGTAATTTGGAATTTAGACTACTAATTAGCCATACATTTCTCACTTCATTAAGCAGATAGAGTACTTGCAATTCTACTGATCGATACTACTCACATTTGTTTATGTTATTGAGAAGTACTTTTTTTAATAAGCACATCAAAGTGAATTGCCATATTTCATTGAAAATGACAGATATGACAGATGAGTTCAGGGCTGCAAGTCAATACACTCCACATTCATTATATGTCAATTGTAGAATGATGCTACAAAAACATCCTTAGATGTGGCATATTTGAAAATAGTGTTAATTTTGGTCATAATGTCTTTAAATTTGTATCACATGATTACATTATCCTTGGTGCTTAAAACTATTTCTATTTTGTCTAACAATGAATCTATCAAACCAACTAGTACAAACCTTTGAATTCCTTTTGACACAGAGCTGTAGCCTGCACAGACCTGGGGCTGGTAAAAATTACACCACTGTAGTCATGGTAACACTGGTAATGTAAGGCTAAGTCATCCAGATGGATGTAACTGAATGCTAACACTGGTATACTCCTTGGGATGAAGCCATTAGTGGACAGCTCCTGGAAAAGCAAAGCAGCATAGATTGGCATTAACAGACTTATACAAAATGAGAAAAAATGGTTTAAGTCTAGCAAGGCAGGTATTCTGAACATTATTGTTCAGCATTTTTAATATTTCTGTTTATTCACAAAACTAGACAGCTTTTAGCCCAATAATCTATGCCGTTCCATGGAGTTGAACAGTGAAAAAAGAAAGTCAATTATTATATTCATCAACTCAATTGAGACCCTAACTGTGGTCAGTCTGCAGAGGTGTGTGTGTGTGTATATATATATATATATATATATATATATATATATATATATATATATATATATATATATATATATATATATATATATATATATATATATTCACACACACACACACACATTAGCCTACAGGTTAGAGAATGTTTACAAGTAATTTGTAATCTATGGAGATTTGAAGCCATGTCTGCAGGTAAATGGCACATATCACCTTGCCTGTAATCACCAAACCATATACCAGTAAAGATGCTATAGGGGTTGGTAAATACAGCCAAGGCAATAGGTGATCTTTTCATAACCAATGCATCTAGAGAACACTAACTGATTTATCTTGTGGAAGAGAGATTCTTTACAATTATTTTCTGTGTTGCATTTTGTTGAATTAAAATAATATGGTTCCTCTACCTATCCATGTATGCCCTCATCTTATTTGGTAAAAAATAGATATTTAATAAAGGTCAAAACTGAACCCACTTGAAGTAAAAATCCTCTCCAATGTCTTTCTTAGGTAAAATGGTTGGTGCCTAAGGTGTAAAGTCTAACTGCAATTCTCTAAAGTATGAACCATAACTGTGGATATTTCAAGACTGACTATAACTATAACATGTTTTCTGCAAACTGCAAAATTTTCATGACTTTTACATATTTATGTATTTTTGGAGATTTGTCAGAAAATAGTCTTTGACTAATGTTTCTGCTACTTGTTTAGGTTTAGTATCCCATTTTTATCTAACTATATTGCTGAATGCAAATCTTAAAAAAAATACTGATACACCTTGAAACATGTTTATAAAGGATATATGAAAGAAAAATGAAAGTCATTCTGGTATACTGTATTTCATATATAAGTACCCTTGAAATTAGTGTATTTTAGGTATGTTCCATTGTATTTGAGATATAATTAAAAAACTCACAACAGAGATGAATTATTCTCAGCAATACAGCTCTCCCCCATTATAATGTCTTTGCTATATGTGGTTCTAGATACATGTATAAGGTGGTAGCGCTATGGAACCCAAAATCAAAATTATAAAAATCATAATTTTTTAAAATATTAAAAATTTATTTTCAACATATATCAATTGAAAAATTTACACCAAAAACTACTGTACTTGATTAGGGAATTACCAGTACATGTTTTTATGTCATTTACTTCTAATTAGCCACTGTTGTATTCAGGGTAGGTAACATACTGTATTCCTAACAGGTTACTGAACACCTGAAAATGTCTCTAATAAGCCACAATTGTCACGGCCTGTATCGACAATTTGGTTAAAGTACACCAACACCATTTTAATTTTGAGTCAACCAAATATCCGGATAAGTTGTTGTTGTAGGGTTTAATGCCATTTTTCAGCACACAATAGGCTATACATGGCGGCCAGTATTAACAGTTTAGGAAGAACCTGGGAAAACAAAAAAAAAGAACCACCAACCCACGAGAAACTACTGGCTAGCTTTCTAACGTATCCACATTGGCTCAGGATGAATCTTCTAGTGTAAACCCAATGATGATATGAATTTCCATCTAGATTGAGTAGCAATAAACTTTTCAAGATGGCCACTGTAGCTGCCATGTTTGACATAACTTTCACATAATCTTTATTCAAGACCAACAAGACATCTGGAGAAATCTTTGGGTGAAACCCCCATGCTGATATGACCATCCATTTAGAAGTAGTGCTCTTGTGGCCATATTGGATGTCTGAGCAGCACTAATTTGATTTGGGACCATCTTGACTTCATGACAAATGTGAGTGTAAAGTTTCATGTCAATCCTCAGATTACCATTAGTAATAATACATTTGTGCTAATGGGCAGATGGCTCTTTTTCATATATTTATCATATTCATGAAAAATTGCTACCATTTCATATGGATCCTCGTCAGTTTCTCTCATTGCCCTGAACATCAAAACAAGATTTTTCTGTACCACATGCAATGACTTGATAGCAGCCATGCCAATTCAACTACTACAATCTGAAATGACAAAAATGAATTTAGTCATGTATAGGTTGTTACACACAGCATCCAATAATATAAAAAAGGCTTCTCCACTATGATTTAATTGTAGGTCATTTACAAAATAACAGTCATAGCAACAGAACCATTGGCTGATATCAGAAAATAAGACAATGTCATATATAGCAGCATTCCCCACAAGTATAACAGATCACATATTGCAGTCACTGATGATCAAGTAAAATTAATAATGAAGCAAACATACTCTGTTTTTGAAAGAAAAGCATTACCACAAATCATAATTAAAATTATCTGCTGATAAATATTTTCATAACATTTATTGCAAAAGCAAACAAACACACAAACAAGACTTGGATTAAATGTTCATTAAAAAAGAATGAGAATGACGTCAATCAAAATTTAAACAATGCAAACAGTTGGAATAGAAAAATGGATTCTTAACAAAGATATAGACACCTGAATGTTACATTCTGTACCTCACATAACCAATGAAACCAACTGCCTGCAGCTGATGCATTATGATAATAATTAAACCAATCAGATGTGTACATGTACAACAACCTAAACAGCTGGAAAATCTTTAGCATCCACAAAAACACTGGATAGCTAACTTTATTATGGTATTAACATCATACATATAATTCATGAAGTGATTATCTTCAGACTCATGGATGATTGGTAACGATTATTCATCATCTAGCTTTTAATGCAACTGCTGCAGGTCCATTTAACTTACCAAGTATTCCATGCAGTATTTTTGTTGATATCAGAGAAAAATGTTCCTTATATTTGATTGTTTCTTTATCTCTGATATAAAAAATATTTAACTAAATACATAGTAGGGTCACCAAAAGGTTGAGTGGTTCTAAGGTATTTGCCTATTATTCACACATCTCCATCAGGATTCGTTTGAGTATCGAGTCAACCATCATGGTTATGTGAGAAAACCTGCCAGATTCTTGCCATGAGTTGATGATTTTTCCTTGGGTATTCCAAGGGTCTTCCTTCACCAGATATACTTACCACCATATATAGAAAATCATGTGGTTATAAACGACATTGAACCCCACAAGACCAAACTCCAATACAACAGTAGCTAAATATTGTGCAGTGAACATCTCACTGTGGCAACTAGTGAAAACTATTATGGAGCTGTGAAACCTTTATCCACTTCCTTCTTTACATAATAATGGCTTTTCATATCTTTTATTAGACTTCTTCATATGAATTTAACATACAAGAACAAAAAACGTTTCCTCTATTTTGTAATTTAGTAATTGTTTTTATGTGAACAACAGTTTACTGGTAAAAATATACAGCAACTGAGGCTAAAAACTTTGTCTTTATGTGAACTACGATCATTCATTAACAAATATTATTATGTGTACTGTATGCTGGGGATTTGTAAATCATAGCTATTTACATTTGTAATCAAACTATTCCTCAAGATTTGAGTTTAAACCAAATTCTCAAGTTTCGTGTAGATTATATTTGACAATCAAGCTTATTTTCAGCAATATATCTGAGTGACATTTTATTTGTTTCAACTGTGAGGTAGGTTGATTCGTGTTTGCAAATGATTGATGACGGTGCTTGCAGGTGCTAAACTACTGGAGAAATTTTTAAAACCACACGAAGTTGCATTTTTTGTTATGAGTTTTCGAAAGAACGACAATGTAAATTCTTAAAAATAATATCCATTGGCTGTAACTGTAGATTTTCCAACGTCAGTTTATGCACGCTACATAAAACGCAGAAGTTACGGTGGTATCATGAATTTATTTAATTACCTTCTGCAATCCACGAAGAAACCGGAAGCGCATTAAGGGATACAACTCTGTCAAAATCAACTCTGGCAAAGGAACGATAATCTTGCATAGGCTCTAACTTCATGTCTAAATTAACATTGTGCCTCGTTGATAACAAGTTTCAAAGTAAAGTAAACGGTGGACGTAACTCCTGTAATTAGATTATGTGCTAACTACAATAGGATCATTGCGTTTAAGTTTTAGTTGGTTATTCTATGGCTCTAGAAGCGCAGCAATAGTATAACTACGTTGTCGTAGCCTCAACTATGTTGTGGTTGAGATCTACAAGGTAGGCATAAGGGTACTAATATTATTATTACAGTAGTATCGCTATGAGCATATTATATTTTGGTTCAACCATGTCCGAATGCACGTCATCGGCTGTGATTTGCATCAAAAGCGAGTTTGTGTCTGTGTCTGTGTCTGGATGTTGTCAAAGTAAAATTCGTACATAAACAGTTTAGATAAGTATAGCACAGACGCACCAACATGGACGAGTATTTTAAGCCTTAGCTTGGCTTTCTTGCTTTGTATGGCTACAAGTCCACCGTCAGATACTTTGCTTGACTGAAATGCCATATTTGCAGTTAATTGGTTGAGTTTGTCCTTTTCACTGTCAGGGCCAAAATCAATACGGATTTCCAAAGATATTGCATAGCTCTACCCAACACAGCATTGTTCATCAGTTTGTGAGCATATATATATATATATATATATATATATATATATATATATATATATATATATATATATATATATATATATATATATATATATATATATATATACATACATACATACATACATACATACATACATACATACATACATACATATATATATATATATATATATATAGTAACTAACTAGCCTAAGCGCTTTCGACTCCCAATGAGTCTTTTTCAAAGGCAAATACAAAACATAGTTACGTCAAACAAATAAACACAAAAACGTTGCGTTTGTAAACCTCTACATTTCTATCTTCACATGTGCTAAAACTATAAATACAACCAGCTTGTATAGACTAGTTGCGGAAACTGAAAACGTTGTATAATTCCCTAAAAGTCTACAAGCCAAAGCGACATCTATTTTTACTTTGTGTACATATGTAACGCAGATTATATCCCGGATATTTGGTTCTATACCGGTTATTCTTATAGTAAAAATTGAAGGATAAGAAGATTTAGAAAATGTTAAATTCTACTAGTGCATAGTTTTCATTTTCTAGTCTTCTTGGTTTAGACCGCTTGGTTTCAATGTTCTAAGGCGGCGTATCCAGTATGATTCCTTTTCCTTCCTGGTTTCGGAACTCCAGCTGTCGTTGTTGGCAATAGCGATAAGTATTATATCACTGAATATATATATATATATATATATATGTTCATATATTCATTTGTATATAGGGAGCCATCCAGTGAAATTCAAGTTCTCTTTTGTTGTTGTTGTTGTTGGGCTTAACGCCATTTTCAGCACACGATAGGCTATTCATGGCGGCCAGTATTATGACTCTGTCATACACATTTCGATTCGTAATTACAATTGTATATTTCGTACGTGGACTACATAGTTGTCTTTAGTCTGAAGGTTTGGGACAAGTATGGTGCATCCAGTAAACCAGTTTGTATTCGGATAATTGGTATGTGTAGAGGAGCTCGTCGGGATGGGGTGGGGAATAAAAAATAAATGGCGGCCGACAAATTTGTTATACCCATCAATAAACCATTGTGGAATCCCACACTTTTATGAACAAGATACACAAAAAATTCTCGCGAATGACCAGAATTTATACGAGATTCAAAGAGCCAACATAATGTAATCGGACATTAAAGAAAAATAGCAAAAGGGAGGGAGTACCTGCAACCAGGCTGAATGATATCTCAGTTTTCTTTTTCCATTATAATTGTTGGATCGTGGAGCGCGAAGTTTAAAACATTTGGAGGATTTTTCTTTTTCCATATTTCGTTTTCCATTGCGCGTGAACACCCCTCCCGGCGAATTGCTAAGTGTGAAACGAAATTTTAGAGATTCAGAGGACAATGTATTTCAAGGATAGCCCCGAGAGAGAGAGAGAGAGAGAGAGAGAGAGAGAGAGAGAGAGAGAGAGAGAGAGAGAGAGAGAGAGAGAGAGAGAGAGAGAGAGAGAGAGAGAGAGAGACAGAGAGAGAGAGAGTCTAATAGCCGAAAGAGGTTTTGCTCCACGTTCGTTTTAGACAACAACGAATATAAATAAAAATATTCAAGCGTGTATCTGAACCAGCATTTGACATGGATGTACCGGTCCTCAAAGATGAATCGGTACGTGATTATCAGTATTATTCTTACCATTTATGCGTATCTGACGCACATGGGGTCTCAGAGTACCAGGAACGCTGCGTTCGGGTCAAGGTCTGAAAATGGCGAAGACGCTTCCTTAAAGCTTCTCCTGCCCAATTGTGATTTACTTGATGCTGCTTTGCGAATAAACTTAAACTTCAGAGGCATTTTCATGTGTGAACAATTATCGAAAAAAAACCAAATCGTATTGAAACCGGTATCATTAATATCGAATTACGTTTTGGTCTAGTTACTCATTGTAAAAAATGAAGCGATAACGTGGCAACAAAAATATGTGGACAACAACTCCACGATCAGAACTGAGAACAGTAAATATATTGCTAAAGCCAGTGATATAATGACCGGCGATCTCAACTTGAGCGGAAACAACACTGCTAATTGTGAGAACCAACATCAAACGGCGAATAAATAAATGGACAACAGCAATACCTCGTTAATGACAATCAATGAAGAAAAGACCACGTACAGATCTGAATATACTAATCATGTAACCGCGTCTACAAACTTTCGTAGAAAGATAAATAGAACCGTTAATGATTTGGTGGGGGGATTCAGCACTCATCAACACGAATCTCTCTGAAATTTATACACAACTTGTTGATCTAGTCAACGTTAAATCAGCAATTGAAATTATTAACAATAAGTTCAGCAGCATGAACTAAAAAATAAGTTTGATAAATACTGAACTCAATAAATCAAAAAGAATGCCGATAGCTTAATTCACACGACTCCGCTCATCAACATGGTAGACACTGTTGGATATGGACACCGGAAAACAACTCCATGAAACATCCCATTCAGGTTATTGGGTTGTACAGGCTCTCCGTGTTTAGGTGGAATTCAAGACACCTACCACAGGTTCATTCGGTGAATCTTCTGGATCCATCTCAGCCATAACTAACTCGAGGTGTAGAGAGAATACTCATACTGGAACCCCAAAATAAGGGCATAACCATAACGATGTACGAGTGGTGTCTGGTATTCGTTTCAGGAACACATCATTTGCTAAGTTAGTATTTACCTTAACGAATCCCACATAATCCTTTCGGTATAATCTATCATGTGCGTGGAAGGCATCGCTGGAAGAAATCATCGACGAGCACATGACAAAACAAAAAAAAAATGTCGCATCATCGATAATAGTGTACACGGTTTCTTCGCTGGTAGCTGAAACAACTGTTAATCAGCACATTATCAGTGACGCACGTGATACCGTCTGTGGTTGGAATCGAAGTCCATGCTGTTGGCTTGCTGATATAATCAATATTATCGCGTAAAAATATCAACATGTACCAGTAAAAAATTGGCACAAGCACACAGAAATAACCTACTCTGTGATATATGCGTGCATAAATAAATCATCAATACTGTCAGCGGGGTTAAACTATGGTGCAATATCAGACAATGAATTTTCCACAATTAGGGATATTTATTATCTTTATCATAAGAACGCTAACATACCGTTGCTAAAGTTGCCAACGACACATTTAGAATCCGCCGCATAGATAATAATGACCGTAGAAATAACCACACGGCTGTAACAGATTATTGCTAATAACACCACCGACGACCACAATGATATCAGCAACGTCAATACAGCCGGTATTCGATATTGGTTTTCAAACTGCGATGAAAGTATCGAATGGTCGGTCTTTAGAAATCGTACTGGGACAATTACGACTTTATTTTATAGATGGCCAAATATCAGAGAAAAATCATCTGGTAGATTAGACGTTAATAATTTTGCAGATATTCTCGAATAAAACCGCGAATGATGCAACTAGTGGGCAAGCCCCAATCTAGGAGATCGTTACCATCCCAACAGGATCATATAAAACCGAACAAATTAATGATGAGCTTCATCGTAGAATAAAATCTATAACAGGAAAAGAATCAAAGACTGCTATTAAAGTACACGAACCAACGCTGAATGCCACCATAGAAATATAAGCGGGTGACTCTAGGGAATCCAATTACGCCGTTGACAGATATGTCATTGATCAGAACAATGCTGGGATATCAACTGAAGGCGCCGAGTTTTACTGTACCACCTCAACCCCAACGATCTGATTTTTTATCAGACTTAAATATTTAAAAAGGAACCATCACATCGATACTATCCACAACGAGCTGTTCTGACAAGCGGAGAGGTTACGACTCTATTTGGAATAGCTGACTTAGCTGCCCTTACAGATTAAGATTCGGGTGGCCATGACTGTAAGGGATGGATATTTCATAGTAAAACACATACGGTAGAGAAAATTCATATGGGTTCTCCTAGAAAATAATAATTACCAGGAAAATATTTCGAGAACATAAAGATGCACCAAATGATCGAAGCAAGCTGCTTGAGCAGTTTTTACTTGAATATCCAAATGATGGTCTTTAGAACACAACAAACAAAATCACTGTGACAGTACAACTTCTAAGCCGTGAGAAATCTGACGCGGAATTCCATCGAAAATCTGTCACAAACAAGTAATTAACTATGGCGGTAATAATAAGACTACAAGCGGCGTAACTTACAAAAAAAGTTATTTTATGGTCATTTTAAGAACACCGAAGACCAACTGCCTACGTTTAAACTACCTGGGTTTAACATCGACAAGATGCAGCAGGGTCTCGATCACATAACTGGCGAATACTTTCTAAAATATCTATTCCGCATGGGAGAAGAATTACGGGACATTCCAGATATACTCCAACATGATAACGATCCAACAGGTGGTAGTCGTCATGTATCACTGGGTATTGCCAATATTACATCGACGACTTATGTAAATCTTGTCTGTGACACAGTCGATGGTAGCTATACCTCGTCTGGGCTGTTATTACAAGGGCAGGAACAGCAGGGATATGCTATTTACAGCTTTTCTCCAGATGCCCCGTAGGGTCATATGATTGCCTGTCGGTGCCCAATATTCCTGTTTATTTACGATGTCATCATCCATCTCTGTCACGATTACGTTTTCGTCTGACCGACCAAGACAAAGTAATTCATCGGACACACGTGAAGATTTGACTGTTAGTTTTTATGTGCGTGACAGACCCTGAAACAAATAATATGTTCTTGTCGTTAATTTGTTGTTGCTGTTGTTTGGACTATTATTCCTTTGTGGTTTCTGTGAGAACCTTAATTGATTCACATACATGAGTTTTTTTAGCTGTCTCGCACATGCACTTACAGCCGCTCAAGTTTCATTTTGTCGATACAAATCTGATCGTATTTTTTCAATGACACTTGTCAATAGAACAAATTTAGCTATATCATGTTGTTCATGTAAATCCGCCAATGACAATTCAATTTCGCGTTGAAGCAATTTTTTAAAACTGTGCGCTGACGCTACTGTATCTACCCTCTTCACGTCGCTGCTATATCATCTCAAAAGCATCGTTTATTTTTTAAATATCGTGTTGAATCGCTAGACAATCTTGCTGAAATTGTTCGATTGTATAGATAATCTCCGTATTCTTCTTGGTTGATTATAATAATGATAGATGTATTTCTTCAATGAAATATTTCATCTAGACCAATTCGATAACGTGTTGTTGGATCGTGCAAACTTATCGAGATGATCTATGCGGAGTTTTCTGAGCATATGCAAAGACGTTTTTAAATTTACGTATATCCATGTCGACGGGACACCATGTCGGATAAATAGTTTGAAGCGTATGTGTTTTGACAGCGTTAAAATTAACCCCCAAAAATTAGTTATATCTAACTACCTTTAAAATCTGAGTATTTCGCTGAGTAACGTAAATTACATCTGTGTGTTTATATTTGCCCCGTTAAAATATTCTAGCTGGATTTGCTTGTTTGTCAAGTATGACATCATCGTAAACCACTAGATTGTTGATATCCCCTTTAAGGTCCTCGACGGACGGCGCTTCATTGATGTCTGCGATAAATTTAATAACATTGTCACCGGCTCCTGAAGATTTTTTAAATTCCTTAAGAACATTATGGCACCGTTTGTCATCCACGGTTGGCGTTACTAAATAAAGTTTGTCCCATTGGAGCTAACTAAATATCAGTTTAAGCCGCAACTGGGTATTACCCAACCCAGATGGACCAATTATAATAGCTCTAATGGAATTTGGTAACACTGGATGATGCCTCCTCATGTGTCGTCCAAATGTCAAGCACATTCATATTGTACAAATATATTATTTAAAATCACGAGTTTATATTGCATTCAATGCAAGACAGTCACTGGTACAATATTTCTTAGAGCAAGCATATTCAAAAATGACAAGCTGGCACCTATAGGTAAAAGTCTAAAAAATACGTTACACACAAATATGTTTGTGAGTATTCCTGTTCCAAAAAAGGCGGCGATATTACTAAGGAACTCGGGTCAATACACAGAACACCATGGACTTAGTATACTGAGGAAAAACGTTTTCGAGGATACAATTATTGTTAACTATTTTGGCCCTGAAACTCGTCCTGATATTAGACTTGACGAATAAAATCAACGAAAACCAGGCAAATTTCCGGTGAATGCGATTTATCAAGCGTGCTATGTTCATTATGTCGCGTATAAAAATCCAGATATACAACAGCAAAATATCGCTGATGTCAAGTTAAGTCACACGCTTAATTCGATTTTTTAAAAAAATGTACGAGAATAACTCTCGAATTGGTTTATATTAAGATCGGTGATGAAAATTAAAATAACGTTGGAAGCGTAGCTCCCCAAGCAGGTAATTAAACACCAACAATTACATAATTGAGTCTATTTATTATAATCCAATCTAACACTGGAGAAATACAGCGGAAATTATAAGACTCTTCGATGCAGCAGGTGTCACACGAGCTGAAGCTGCATATTGATTGTCACGACAGGCCATATGGCAAATTTATCTTCCACGTCTCAAAACATTTCAACATCAATTGTTTCATGACAGCAAACCCAACGAAGTTCATCAAGCAAACATCATGTTTTTACTACATGACACACACAAACGATGCACATACAAATACTCTTTGACTTTTGTAGATGCTGCACGTAGATACAAAGAGGCTGAATAGTTATCATCTAAAACAGCAACTAAAGTCTCAGCAGCGTCTGAATAAATTTTGTCAAGGTGGCCCCAGGACACATGATGAACTGCGATGGCCACGATTGCTATAGGTTGATCCTGGCAATAATTTTCTCGGTGTGGTAACGACTCTGATGCAACAACAGCACATTAAGATAAGACGTGGACACACCGCGATACATCGCTATCAGACAATCATTCCACGACTTAATCAAACACTTGCATTCTTTGGACATCAATATTCTCAAGAATTACTGCACGTTCAGGACTGATCTCGTGAATAGGTTGCGAAACTGCCTCGTGTGGTGTCCGCGTTAACGAGGTTACAAGTGGAATTAACATGAGATCTGTAGGTGCAATTGCGTAAAAACACATACCACAACGAAAATAACCAAATGAGTTACACCAATCAGTGTTGGATAGTAAAGTAACAGTAAGATATTTATATGAACCTGGTGAATATGAGGGTGGTGCAGCAATAGTAACCGATCTCGTGTGGAGTGTAACAACACAAAAGTTTTAACATGGTAAGATCTATTACGTAACAATCACTCTATAGACTAGATTCAGCAGTTTCTCAGCGTGGATTTGTGAGTGAAAATTACAGGTAATTCCTGAAAACACCGAGTTACCACCAGATTGGATACGGTGTCGCAGACGTTAGAAGGGTAATCCACCACGCGGAAACAAAAAGTGCTAACAAGAATCACACGGGTTGAGGAATGAAACTGCTTTACGTCTTTTACATTCAAGACATAGCAATGTGACATTTTCGCGTGTGTGGCCGAGACTTCTGTCGATTCTGTCCACTGTAAATTGTCGTACATCATTAGGAAAATATTGACATAATATTACTGCGTTACAGTAAAAAGGAGATAAAACAAAAGTTTCGAAAATATTTTTTATACTTTATTTTGCGAAGACATTCTAGCAGGACAACGAGTATATCGCGTTAATGGTTCGATTAGCGATGATATTATTGAAAACTTATCTTTACAAAATGAGTTTAAACCACATCCTGTATTTAATCTTTAAGAGGCAAATGAAAGTGAATTATTAGAAACCTTAAACCAAAAACGTATTTGATAAATTATATAATACCAGATACCTTAAAATAAAAGTCAGATGAATAAAAACTGATTTTGGTTTTTTTACAGCTATATATTTATATACTAAACGTTTAACGGATCTATATCTAATAATTGAGTGATAGACCAAGTCAACGGTATTAAAACAGACAATACGTGGGAAAATCTAGATCTTGTCACGTTAAAAGAAAATACAAAACGATGGCATGGTCTTGCTGCATCTAATTTTAAATTTCCCTCCAAATCTGTAATTTAGGTAAATAATAAATAGATGAGGAACTAGGATTCGAATCAATCTCAGCTGCTGATAAATATTTGATATTAATCCTAGGAAAGTACAATTTGTTTCAGATGGAATTACAAAATCAGCAACATAACAATTAACCTTTGATAGAATTATTTTTAGATACGATGATTAATTGTACTTTGTAGCTCGTCTTTAGTTAAGCTCGTCTTTATTTAAGCAATTGTGAGTAAAAATAATAACATCATCTTTATTAAATTTTAGCGTTATTACTACCTGTTATTAGGTTTATTTGTTCTGCCGCTGTTAGAAGAATACTATGAGAATCACCTTGAGTGATAATAACGTCAACAGAATAAGAATTATATCCTGACAAACATTTTCTCACTGCTTCAGTTAATTATATAAAATTTTTAAAAAAAACTTTCTGATGATATTTTTATTTTGTTAGTCATTTATAATAATACATTAGATAAGTTATATATTATAATATGGATTTGATCAAAACGATTTGCTAATATTTATAATGATAGTTTTACACCGCAATATAATCGCGAAGGACCTGTTATGGTTTCTGATAAACACGACTCGGTATAAAAAAAACAGAGGTTGACACTTTATTTAGCAACGACGATGAACAAAACGAGATTGCAGGTGTGATAAAAAAAAATTACAGCAGACCAACAACTGGCGTATAAAATGTGAAATATTATATTACAAAGGAAATTTTTTAAATTTAATTTTACAGTAGATGACAATCAGTCTTTCTAGCAGCTTATTAAACTGTTTTTAAACGTCAAAATTCTTGACCGACAAAAAAATATAAAATTTGTTTTCATATTTATCAAAATGTTCAACTTGATGACGATTTCTTACGATCGCCGACGATATCCGATATCGTTATGTAAACCAATAAAATGTAAATCTGCTCTTCGCAATTATTAAAAAAAATTTACGAAAACATTTTTTCATAATTGGTTTGTTTGGATTCCGTCTATTAAAGTTGTTGCTGTAACCGAGTATTTATTCTATTTTCTTTCTGTAATTGTTATTATTTGTTTTAGTGCATCAGTTATCGATGATCCTGTCTTATCTGAAACGGGTTCGCTAAACAAGTATTTACTATAACGTCAATAACGTTAAACAAGTATTGTTACTTGTTGAAGTGATAAAAATTTAAGATATCTACTAAATCTTTTGCCCAGATATCCTCAACGGCATTCGCGAAAATCTTACATCTAGGAAACTTGTTTTTAGGTTTGTGCAACTCAGCTGTGAGATCATTATTCAATTCTTTTTTCAAGACATAAGTTATATTTTGTTCCTATCATTCCTCGAATAAACCTATCAAGTCGTTCTCATATTTATATGTTTCATATCACCTAATTCATCTAAAACTTCCTTATCACAGTCTGATTTTGAACACTGCACGAACGTTGTCGGTACCTATATCACAATAACATACATCATGATACATTGCTATTCTATCAGCTTGATTACAAGGATTTTGTCCTGATCATGGATTATCGTTTTCGTACACTTATTTGTCCAGTGGATTATACTGTCCCATGTATTTGTGGCCAGGCAATGTCCACCCCACCCTCTTTTTTGTTTCGGTAATTTTCCATTATTTTTATGTATTTCCATCCCAAAACCAATTACTTCCCGGGGATTGCAGGATTGACAATAAATAACAATTTTATCTTGTTCTATACAAAGATCTTTATCATAATCACAATTACAACTTCGACTCTTATCATTATAATCATTGACTAAAATAACTCTATACAGACCCGAACCCCGTGATGCAATCAGGGGCGAAGTCGTCAATGGAATCAGGGACGGAGTTGTCGGCGATTAGATGAACACACTTTTTCTTCTAACGCAAACAGTTCAATTACCTTTTAGCATCGTTCTGTTACTTTTTGCTTTTTCTATTTGTCGCCTTTGTTAGGCGTTTTGCTTTTACATTTTAAGCAATACATTACAGTTTGCAACATGTTATATTCGATTGTCACAGAACATTTATTGCTATTATCGTTGTTTTTGCACGGATACATATCAAATTGTAACATAAATTTTAGGAAATCAGTCTCCAGAGCTTTTGCCTTGAGACATCTGTCGAATAAACATAACACAATAATAACCACAAGCTGATGCTTCAATCGGCTGTAGTTGATTAAAGGAGTAATTTATGTTTTTTTAATTTTTAAAAATATATATTTTTAAAAAAATTACTTGAAGGAAGCCCGAACAAATCAAAATAATTTTTATCAAAGACAGCAACCTAGTGAGTGCCAAATCCATCATTAAAAGTTTTCTATATTTACAATACACGAACCACTTGCTGATATATTATCTAGTTCGTCTTTAGAATACACTCAGCAAAATCCGGCAATGTTACTCAAGTTTTCAATTATATCAAAATTACTCAACGCAACAGGCGTTGGCAACGTCGCAGACGTCATCAATGGCGTCTGGTGCCTGGTAACGTCATTCCACGTCCAATCCCTAACAGATTTGGAATTAGACTTCCTGCTAATCCCGCTAAAAATGGGGCGAAAGAAATAATTCCTCCTTTGTTTTGCTTGGTGTTCGCTGGCTTTTTGTTGTTATCTATTTTTAGTTGTTGACGAATTTTTTTAACTAGCATTATATTATTTATTGTTACATCAAACTATCACGATGACCAATAGATCTCTTTGATACTGCCCCTGACGCAGCCGCTAGTCCAAGTGTTCCTAGTATAGGTAACTATTTTGGTATAGCACTAGCTATTACAGAAAGTGCTGGTCAATGAAAGCCACCGTGTTTTGACATCGCTGTTATTTGTACAATGGATAATTTAAGCACAATTTTTTCCTCATTGAGTTTATTAATTTGCTGCTGCGATAACAGTACTTTTACTGCAGTCCCTGAAGACTTTGTCTCTGGAGACGTTGGAGATATCATTAGAGTGGGAAACAGCTTTGCGTTTGGCAACTGCTGCCGATAATGTTTTAATTTGGACGAGCGTTAGGTATATGTCTCTGTGTTTGTATTTGACACGTAAAAGAAAAGATCAAATAAAGCGTACAAAATTAGTCAATATCAATCTGATCCGCTGTCAGCGTCCTAAATTTTCTGCATCTCTTCCATCAGGTACAAATACGCTCTCGTAACGTTATTACCAGCGCCGCCTGTAAAATTGTATTCGATAGTTCATTCCGGATACTCTTTGGAGTTTATTCTGACAAATATTCTCATGACGTAAGCGTTATCAAAAACATAGTTATTTTGTCATTGAACTGAGAACTGAGAACGATTGACGATAATTATCATTGACAGGAGGAATTTTAAGCGGTAACTTGGATATGTCAGTGAAATAATCATAAATTTGGAAATCGCGTATCCGCCAAGAAGCTTAAGGTTGAAGTATGTGGATGAGAACAAGCTTCATAAACTGGTGGAGTGGTTACAGGTAATATTAATATGTCAAGTAAATGAATTATATGATAATATTTTTAACCAAAAAAAAAGATGTTGGAAACAAATAACTAGCAGCACGTGTGATAAATACTACGAAAATGTTACAATTGAATGACAAATTTTCCATTGTCAGATGAAGAAAAATTTATTCTTTTTATGCATATGCAAGGACCACAACTGATGAAAGCAATAAGAAACTTTGATATTATAAGCAGATACTCTCATCCTGACGATTGTCTAGTAAAACAAAAACTAGTTGAAATCCTAACTTGAAAAATATACTGCTTGAGCTCGATTTTAAAAATATGTATTTGATAATACGATCAGACATATTAAAACGAATAGCACAAGAGGAAAGAAAAAAAATAAACGATTAACTATAATCGTCTCAACCAACTAGCGGAATCTAGGTTAATAATGATAAAAAGAAATAAGGAGTTATACAATAGTTTTTAAAAATAAAAAAGAAACAAGAAATTTTTAAGTATGCTCAAGCATTCTAGAACGCACTTCTACCAATCATACGCAAAAAGACCCAGAATTTAAAGAAGTCGATCAAACAATATTTGAAGCAAAGTTTAATTTTTATTACGACATAAGCGATGTAGTCGATGCTCCACTTCCATTACTCCAACGCTCTAGACAGTTGCTATTACGAAATTATTACAATGAAGTCGAGAAAATATTTACAAAACAATGCCAAAAATTATGGCTTAAAGTGAACGCTTCTACTGTTATTACCTTTCTTGGACGAAAATCACTCCAAAAATTGATGCTGATAAATTTCGCAGTTGCATACGCAATTATTAGACAATATCTTGTCCTCAAAACAATTTTACTTTGAATCAAATAAGCTTAGCACCTGGGTTTATTAAAAGAGAATAAGGTAATTTGGTAAATGAAATAGATTTTTATAAACATGAAGTAGGAATCACGTTTGATTCGTACAGATGGTTAGAGAAAAATGAGGTATTGACAGATGAACGGTATAAGGATATTTCATCAGATGTTTATGACAAGTACAGAGATTTTATAACTAACAATAAGTTTCGTGAATTTCTTGATTCAGCTGTTGGTGCTACGGTTTTGGATACTGTATAAAAACTGTAAACAAATATTGTATAATGAAAAAGCAGACCGTTAATTTTAGTCATATTTCAGATGAAATTCCAAAATAAGATTTTGACGCACTAATACAATATTACAAATTTGATCATGAAAAACATTGCTGTGTAAAACGATGTTACAAATACTATAGTAAAATACTTCGAATAATATCATATTTACCGCTGTTAATGACCAGCTCTGGTGTAATCTCAAGCGGAGCATTATTAAATCCGTTTTTGTTAATAATATAACGTGTTGGTGTTTCTCTTGCAACAGCATGTAAAAAAAAAATGAGTCTCGACTTGCAACAAAAATGTGCCTGTAAAACAGCGAGTATCACGTATAAAAATACTTGATCAAATACGATCTTACTTCTGGGAATACAATATGGTATGGAAGACATAATACGCGAGTTTCGTATTATTAACAGTATGTAAACAGATATTCTACAAATGAGAGTTTGTAAGTATAAAAATAATTGTCAAAAAGTATGGTGATGATAGGTAATGAAATTTTGTGTAAACTAAAAATAAAGCCAAGAAAATAAATAATCTCAACATTATTTTTTTAAAATCAAGCTCAACTTACGAAAATATCTCAACTTTAATTTAATCGTCAATATCTAATTTTTTAAAATTAAAATCATAAACTCCAAGTCTGATAGGTCAATATAAGATTATGGATCTTCCATGAAACTGTCAATAACCTCTTCCAGAAATTTCACATCCATAAACATTATAGAAAATCCAGTTTCTCTGCAGTAAAATAGGACTAAATATTTTAAGAAGTTCACTTGGCATATAAAACGTATGTTTAAAATTTTTAACATGATAATGTTTTTCTAATGAAACTGGATTAGCTGCAATAATGTAGTAAAAATTTCAAGATATTCCGTATAAATATCATTATCGTCACTGGTAATATCTTCATAACTCAATAAAATCTGAAAGCATTTCAATTATTTCATCTTGTCTATTTTTGTTCATTATATCTATAGGTTTTTAATCTCTGATTGAACATTTTTCAGGGGGTGGTCCTTGAGCTAAAACCCGGGTTTCTTCTAACAGAACTGCAAATGCATTTCACATGCGACTAATACATTGTTCTATACTGATTATACCATAATGCATACAAAACAACTTTGCATGTATCATTGTATTGTTTGATGACAAAACCCCTTTCACACGATTGCTGTCATGCTTATCAATGCCAATTTGTAACATCCACGCCTATCAATAACAACTTAAGCACGAAAAATTTCTCTAAACATGGTTTTTTATTCATCATTTTGTTTTGTATCTTTTGTATATATATATATATATATATATATATATATATATATATATATATATATATATATATATATATATATATATATATATATATATATATATATATATATATATATATATATATATATATACATACACACACATATATATATATATATATATATATATATATCTATATATATATATATATATATATATATGTTGCTTGTTACTGTGTTTGCTTGTCTTCTGTTAATGTTGTTCCTTACTGTGCTCCTCCTCCTCCTCCTCCTCCTCCTTATGGATCTAAATCACATGGATATGTGATGACACTGGTACAACTACACAAAAAGAATATTTAACTCTCCATTGCAATTTTTTATGGTTGATGCCATCAAAACACTGGTGTGTTTCCTTTGTACTTCCAGAACTGGACTCTTATAATTCACTGGTTCTTCCTGGTATTGTCCCTACTAAAGAAACTTCAAAAAGTTCAAAACACGTCTTCTCCGATCATCCTTAGAATACTAAGAACTGAATTTATCTCCCCTACTCTATAACCTTTACTGGCTGCCCGTTTGATCCAGAATCAAACATAAAATCTGTTCACTATGCTCTCAGAGGAAGAGTAATTCTGGTAGACTTACTCGTTAGGCTTTCAAAATTCAAACAATACTTATATAATAAAGATATAAAGCTATGCACCTTGCTGTTGATACGAGGAATAGAAATACAACGTTAACAGACGACATTCATTCAAATAGGGTAAATCGGCTATCATGTGAGAAAAAGAAAGTTTCGTGTGGTGAATTTTCCTTTCACTAATGCATTAACCAGACCAGTCTATTCATTTCGCTGAAAAATCGTGAGGGTTGCTAGATTTATTACAATGGAAATTTGCTTATCAGCAGGGTTGTGGATTTTTTCTTACATAGAGATATTTGATACCACCGTGCTAGTTATGGAATTTGCAGCTACAAAAAACAAAAATGTATCGCATTCAAGGCATATGGATATACGGCCAATGTAATTCTGAGAGATAAAGCAGCCACCATCAAATGGGATTGCTTAAAATGTCACAATATTGATAAATGTGCAAATACATCATTGACCCCGTGGTTTTGATGTCTAAGCAATACATTCTGAACAGAACTGTTGAACCACAAGAACCTTCGTGGACCAGACCAGCAATCATAAGGTTAATACGTGCAAAAGTTCGAAGGTCTGTCGAAAAGCCTAACAATCAAACATACCTTCTCATAACTAAACTTCGTTTCCGGCGGAACTTAAATTTTATATATATATATATATATATATATATATATATATATATATATATATATATATATATATATATAGATAGATAGATAGAGAGAGAGAGAGAGAGAGAGAGAGAGAGAGAGAGAGAGAGAGAGAGAGATATCAAGTATTCATCAGCTCTAACAGTACGCATTCTATATCATACATTTAATGCAACAGTTTGATTATAACCAAAGAAGCTGACAAAACTAAATCATTTAGCGGTTTTATTTTTCTCGTTAGTACAGTAAACAGTGCTATATGAATTATATATTAATCTTCTACATATACCATTATATATGGATGCAAGTTTTATTCTGTACAACTAAAGCTTGACGATGTATACAATTTTCTCAAAGGCTTTCCTCTTGGTAATACTTTTTTGTGTCTGGATTCTGTGCTGGGGTGTAAGGCTTTTTAATAAGCAGTAAAACATGTTGGTATTTGTGGTACGGGGCCATTGCAGTTGCTATATTTTCAAATGAGAAACAGTTCAATTAACTCTGAAGCTAAGCTTTTTGTACTGGATATTATTCACGCGCGCACGCGCGCGTGTGTGTGTGAGTTAAGAAGTCTATGATGTAAGTGCTGTACATAAACCTCATAATATTCTACTTAACACCAATGAAACCTAATATTATAAAGAAACTTTTTTGATGACAAAATTGATTCACATCACAATTACCATTCTTGGCTTGGTATAATTGTTTCAGAAAATATAATTAGCCTGACCCCATTTTGCGGCATTTTCCACATATAGCGAAGTTTAGTTGTAGTCGAGGCGAAAAAGACATTTGATCAGATATCTCACATGTAATGGTCATACTTAGAAACTATCTATATTTTTTGTTAGCAAAAATGATTAATTTTTCTATATACTATTTTCTTTTCATTGCAATGATTCCATTTTTTTTCTTCAAATATTACTGTACTAAGCTAAAGCTTGGATTGGAACATTAAAACCCAAACAATAGGAAATCAGTTCCAAAACAGAGGAAATTTGGTCTTAGAATTTGTCGGTTAAGCATAGAGTTTAGTAAAACAAAGCTTTGTAATGTTGCAGGTTGCAGGTTTGGATTCCTCGTTAACATAATCATATTATCTCAAAGAAAATTTAAATTATTTCGGATTATTTGAATACAAATAATGCGCACACAAACAAGAAGCTTAAATAGAAACAAGTAGAAACAGGAGAAGTTTCATTTTGTTTCAAACCTTGAGGAAATGTATACAGCGAGATTAAAAAAAAACAAAATAAAAATAAAATAAAAAGAGAAAGAAGTGAAACTGACACAGTTAAATCTTACAATCTTGAAAAGTCATTTAACCGCCGGATTACCTTGAAAATTCCATGCATTTGGAAAGAGATGGTTTTTGTATTGACAAGTCCTTGAATGTATTGTAAGCTCTTGATTTTTTTTCTTTAAACTCTTTGAATTTGTTTCAGAAAGCACATAACGTTAACATTTAATAAAAGATATCACTATTAGATTCTTTATGTAATGATAAAGTAAAACATGGAGAAAGTTTAATTTTAGTCAGAATATATACTCCTTTATATAATTTAAAAGCCATTGAAGACTAATGAAAAACAACTCTGCGTCTGTACAACGGCGAAGCATTAAAATATTAACTCACTAATACAATATGGCAAGAAAGATAGATAAGTGGATAGAAAAGTGATGAAATAACGTGAGTGACATGATTTGTGTCAAAAATGCAATTTTTTTTACTGTGATCTGGTATTGATTTTCATTACCACATTCAAAATACTTGTAAATAAGATTTTCCTACTTTCTCTTATTTCTCCTCCCCATTGTCAGCATCATAAACAAGTTTTAAAACATCTAAAATGTCCCCTTCCCCTAGTAAAAAAAAATAAGTAAAAAAAAAAAATAAAAACCATCTTCCCCTTTCCACACCTTGTTTTCATTATTCTCGGTGTTGCAGTCATCATGTCACTTTTGTACAAATCGGAGACTTTTGTTTGAAATGTTGTCATGCGTATATATATATATATATATATATATATATATATATATATATATATATATATATATATATATATATATATATATATAGTTATAGTTATAGTTAATGGTTCAGAGATTTATAAACATCGTATATATCATGTGTATTGAACATGAAATCAAGATGAAATGAAGAAAAGTAACGTATCGATCAGGTCTGCAAAATACATGTTGCAAATTATATACATTCATAAATATAACGAAAGTCGAGTTCTAGAAATAAGACACGGAGACAGATATTTGAAGAATGTCTGGATTTCAGAGTATTACACGTGTGCACCTTATTGAATATTATACAATATCGAGATTGGTAACTTGCTCAGTTTACAGCAAGTGTGAGTGAATGTTTTAGATTTTGAACGTACCTTTAACAACTTTTCAGTTATATTGCTACGATGTCTGCAATGTTGCAGTTTATAGTGATGTCTAGCACTGTGGCATCATGCCTTAGGCATGTGGCATGATGTCCCACCCAGTCACATTATTTACATTATCCTGACATCAGGCTGACCAGTCCTAACACTAACCTCTTATTGTTGAGCGCCTTGCAAGGCAGATGTTAGTACCATTTTATTGTCTTTGGTATGAGTCATCTGGGATTTGAACCCTCGATCTCCTGTATCTGAGGCCACCAGAGCGGTGTAACTCTGTTATTGTTCACAGAGAACTAGCAATGGACCCGATTCTTAGACCAAAATTTAAGCACTTATTGGAAAGTATATACATCTCACTACAGGTATTCTTGTGCGTTTGAAGCTTGATCCAACTTAAGAGACAATAAAAAAAATTATAGAGATCCTTATTTTTTCTCTAATATTTCCACACATTTTATTCACTTTTTCATTTCAATAGATAATGTGCATGGAGACATGAATAAACTCATAAAAGAAACTTACTGGATTCATAAGTTAGGTATTTTGAATCCTAATGGCCTTAGTATATGGAGGAGGATTACCGCCATAATTCAATGCATGTATTTTCTAATCTTTCTTGATGCATTATTGTAAATTACTGCTTTCAAGAGCTACTTTCCTTCTGCATCAGTGTAAATGGCTGCTTGTATAAGTGCTACATCTCTAATTTTAGTCAAAGTCCTTTCAAGAATTTTACAGCAAAAACTCACAACAGTTTAGGCATTTTTTAAACACTTGTTTGCCTCCCCAGATCTGTCCAGCAATTTTATGTTTGATTATTTTCAAGACCTTATGCATGAATTAGACATCCAACAGTTTAGTTTTTCTGCCAATCACCCTGAAAGTCATGGGACTTTCACAGGCATGTTCAAAAATACTCTCACCTACACAGGATACATATATACAATTATAGTGAATTATAAACCTTTTAAAGAATGATCAGTAAAATCCTGCATTGTATAATTATCAAGCAAGATCAGGAGAGGTTTTTCCCAATGCTGGTAATTATCACCAAAGAAAGATTCCATCACTATCCTAAAACAGCAAAACTCTGTCCCAAAACACTCTCAGTTACCCAGGACACATGTAGGCAATTAAATAAAACCAAACCAAATAACAAGACAGTGATCAGTTGCATTCTACCGTGTATAATTATCGAGTGAAATCAGTAGAGTTTTTTTCTCTTGTTGATACTTGCTCAATGAAAGACCCTTAGACTGTCCCAAAGCACGCTTATCGACCCAGGATGCATTTATGTAGTTACAATAACTCGATGAAATATGCAATTTTGGTGCTCTCTCTCTCTCTCTCTCTCTCTCTCTCTCTCTCTCTCTCTCTCTCTCTCTCTCTCTCTCTCTCTCTCTCTCTCTCTCTCTCTCTCTTTCTCTCTGATCAAATATTATTGCTAAAATACCTTTATATTGCAAATTAGCAGCACACTTAATAAGTCGTAATCATGTGTCACTACATTCACAATTTCAAACAGTTTTAATTTTTTTTAAATAAAATCTTAAATGTGACAAAGAGCAGTTGAATAATTAGAACCTAAGGGTACTATTATTTATATTTTAAATATTCTTGAACCAATTTAGTATTTTAATTGGTTATATAGTGATAAGACCTATAACAAATAAAAGTAAAACCTCCTGTAGCAGTATGTCTTTTGTCTCACTTTTAGAGACTAAAGTTTCTAATGATGCAAACTAGTTTTAAAGCTGTTTGTTTGTTTGTTTGTTTGTTTGTTTGTTTTTAGTGATTTTGTTTTAGAAATACAACAGTAATGCAAATTAAGCATTGGAAAACAATGGTACACTAAATCTAATACTTCTAATCGCAAGTAAACATATTTATCATAATACGAACATGATTTTGCACAATTTGATTATTTCGGCTTTTGTGATAATATATGTTCCAAAATGAAGACTGTGATATGAATAAGAAATCCTTTAAGAATGCTTAATTTTTTAATGTCAGTTTACCAATAAACTTGTATTTTCTGTGCTACTGATGTTACTCTGATTTCAATACATTATTTTCGCAGGATCTTATGTACAATAGTATCACACAGGAAGAGATAGACGTCTGAGAGAGGCGTCAAAATTGTTGACGTACAATACGATCCTTACAACCAGGGATGAAAGTTTGTTAAGAAGATTACGATAGAATTGTTATTTATGATCCGTACTTTGCTAAAATAACTAACGTTTCCAAAGTATTGAGAGATATCACTTAGAAGTCGATTTCTTAAACAGTGAAAATAATTGCTTAAGTGCGTCAAAACTGATGTTGAAGAATGGCCACCCTGCTGTAGTGCATGCGTTTTTGTTTTCGTAAGGTGCTATAAATAATTGAGATCTTCGAAAAAGAAAATCGTTTTAGAGATCGATTTTAACTGCGTTGCTAACATACGCCTTAAAAAGGGGGACTGAAAAAAGGGTTACACTGTTTATAGACACAAAATAAATGCCGTAAAGCTTCGTGAGGATCATTAAATATTTCTGATAAATGAAAACTTTAGAAATTTAGAGCGCCGTCTGTTGTCATAATACAATGCTAATCTTTAGTATGACATTATGACAACAG
This sequence comes from Potamilus streckersoni, assembly GCA_016746295.1. Classification (NCBI taxonomy): domain Eukaryota; kingdom Metazoa; phylum Mollusca; class Bivalvia; order Unionida; family Unionidae; genus Potamilus; species Potamilus streckersoni. The sequence continues at coordinate 3,169,959 of JAEAOA010000900.1, read as the reverse complement.
ATGGCGACACGAGTTTACAACAAAGACGATACTGATGGCATTTACATTAGGTATAATCTGTAATAAAACAGCAGAAGGAATGGTGTAATGTGTCATGATTATAAACATAATATACAATACTTGTAATAATTTACAGCGTTTGCCATACGACAAACTGCAGAATCAGTTCAGTAGTTTGCAAACTGCAAGATACATTGACGCAGAAGGAAAGAAGATATAAGCACTTGCAAGGAGCCATTTACATCTTGCATCAATGAAGAACAAAAAATTCATGACTAGAATTAGAAATGTAGCACTTACAAGCAGCCATTTACCATAATGCATAAGGAAAGTAGCTCTTGCATCAATGAAGAATACAATACGCATAGATAGAATTATGAATGTAGCACTTGCAAGCAATCATTTACGATAACACATCAATGAAGATTAGAAAATACATGCATAGAATTATGGCGGTAATCCCCCACCATATTAATATCAATGAACTATATAAAATTGTATTAAATATTACTTTTTTAAGAAAAATATAAATTGTATATCCTTTATAACAATATTATCATAAGTATGACTGTTTGTCTTCATTTTATTTTATTATTTTACTGATAAAATACATAGAGTTTCGTGGGATCTTTAGTCTTTTCATTATAATTAAGGACATACCCAGAAAAATAGATACTTAATTTTCTTCTAACAAAGCGGATTGTTTTGATTCCAGCATCTGAATAGCTATTTCGGGCTCACAGTTTGAATACGATGCACAATCAGGAACAGACAAGTTTATTTTGTACTTGCAAGCCCTCAAGAACGTTACATTCCGTTGATTAGCACTGATATGGAGGGTATTTCAACCATTATAGTTTACTATGGATGTCCCGATGTCTTTTCTTACACTTTGTTTATATTCAATTTTCCAAACTATTTCTTGCAATTCTTATGAAAAATCAATCTGTCCTTCTAATTATGTTGTGCTTTCCTGGAATCGTACGCTGTTATTAAAGCTAGTACAAAATCTGAAGATCGCGCTATAAAACACACCAAATCCTTCGTCAATGTTTCTAAAATATTATTGATCTCATTTTAAGAAACATTATGCACATGCCAAATAAGCACGGACAACTCAATAGGCTCCTATTTGAATACATTATAAAGTGTGATACCTTCTCACGTACTATGTTAACATTGTCATTTCCATTTGCCGTTTTTGTGTTAATAAATTTCTCCCATTAAATGGAGAACGGTGATTGTTGTGATTGGAATCGTGGATGATGAACGCAAAACTAACAGACTCTTACTCAAGTTTATCGATTCGTTTAACTAACAATCTTATCAAACATACCCGTTTATGTACGAGAGTTTTCAGAGACTAGCTGAACACAACTGACAACTGAGTGAAAGGACCTAGTTACAAATGACGCATTTTTTCAATGATGAATTTAATAAATGGCAGGACCACAATTGAACGTTTTCATTGGAAATAACCTTTCGGTCGTGGATAGTCTAATTCCTAGTTTCTTGACTATCTGTCAATAAATTTGTCCTTCCCTTTGAAGCAGACCTACCTGTACAAAGACATATTAAAGTCAGTCTGCATTGGATATGTTTGAGGCCACATTCTTGAAGAACAAAGTAAGGTTTTGACGGCCAGTTTCGCTTCCTGAATTTACAAATGTTTTGGCATATGTTTTGTTTCACTTAGTGACTTCAGTTTTCATCATCTGAATTATATACATATCCCTTTGCATTACCAGAAACGGTGGAAAAAACAATAAACAATATATCGGCCATGTATAAATACAGACAGAACATCGATTAACAATTGGGCAAGCAAATCCTTACCTCTTTCAGTCACGTGTAATTGCAGGACAGTAAAAAGCAGATGTATTATACTGTTGAATTGAAGCAAGTCAGTTATTTTAGTGAAGTAACGAATGAAAATATCGCTAAAAGTTCTTGATTAAAATATCATAGCTGTAAATATAAAAAGGTTGCAGATTATATAAGGATTGAAGATTCTTTATCGTGCCGTCATATATGCCTAAACAGTGTGCAGTCGATGCAGCGTAAATTGCTAGCCCGGCGATTAATTGCAGATAGAGGTATCGAACACATTGGACTAAAAGTTTCCTTATCTCGTGGTTTACGTCAATAGAAACAAATAAAGATAAACCTTAACGTGTGAAAATCAACGTACAAATAACAAGCAAGGTTGAGAGTATACAAGTGATAACCATTTTCCATGCAGCATTCAAAATGGTTAGAAATAACGTTCTCCTCTTCCTCTTTATCAGCAGCTCAAACTATACCAAAAATGTCAAACTCCTCCCATAGCAACCCGCACAACGCCCTAAACAAACAAAAGAAAAATTGAAAAGAAAAGAGAATTAACACATCCCCCTCTCTTCGTCGCTTATAAATCATCCTCCTCATTATCATCATCATTATCACCCGCCTCATCTACAGCTCTAATGATATAAAAGTCATGCCCATCCCGAAAGAAAGAAAGAAAAATTGATAATTGCAGGAAAAAGAAGAAAAATCACCTTACCCCTTACCTAGCATTGTTTCCTTTATCTTTGGTGTTGCAGTCATTTTCATCACTATCAGTTTATATAAATTTGAGATTTTTATTAGAAACCTTGTCAGGCTAGCAGTTTATACTAATTTGAGTTTTTTTTTTGTTGTTAGAAACCTTGTCAGGCCTATATATGCTTTAATGGTCACGAGATTAAGTTATATCTTATAAATCATGCGTACTGAAGATGAAATAAGGCTTAAAAGTATTTGAAGACGATTTTAATACCGAATCCATCAAGTCTGCAGCAGATGTACTACAAAAAAAAAATATCCATCAATGTAATGAAAGTGAAAGTAACATAGAATCATAGAAAATAAGTTTGTGACCTCCATATTCTAGTCAGGTTTAAAGTAATTCATGCAAGTGTGATGTTGATATTTTCGCCTTATTGAAAATTGTACCTTGCTCAAATGGGGGTCTGCACAAAGAAACCTGTTTTGGTCTTCATCTGTAAAACGTAATAGCTGAACACTACTTATCTGACGACCGACCCCGAAAATTATTGTGTTCAGTTCATAACAAATTATCTTAGTCCCATCTCTGAAAGACGTAGCACCAAGGCAAATACAACATTCTTAATTGTAGCACCTGTGTTATGGCGCGGATAAAGCATATTTTGAGCCTAATATTTCACATGCTACTGAATCGAGACTGCGTATAATTTTTGCACGACTTACGTGTGTAACCTCATTTGCGCAAAATAAGTAAATCTTTTACTGATAACTGTTATTGTTCAAAACCGAGTCAGCATCTTTTTCCATGTAGCACCAAATTTTTACAATTGACAATAAAGAGGTATATACAAAGGTTGATGCAGGTGGAGAGAAATGATAATTTTAACCTACAGCTTTGTGATCAAAACGATATTTGATAATTAATCAAAAGTGCCTATCATATTCTTTCGCTTATACAGTTTCAATAAACCGTACCAAGTTATTTTCAATAAAGTGATAATAAAAAGCGACAGAATATTAATCTTGAAATAGAGTAGAATCATTGTATTATTACTTACTTGAGCACCCTACCACCCAAAAGAAACAATGAATGAATTTTTCAAGTCATTTTGTGATGATCTAAACGTTCTTGACTTCTTCCTAATTTAAAAACAAAATTTCTAGAAATGTTGACTTGTGAAAAGAGCTTCTTATTTTGAAAAGACTGTATAGATTGGTCTAGATATTAAAGAGCCACCTCACATCCATATCAATAAATATGAACCTAAGGTTGTCAGCATGTCTATATATCTCGAGATTATCATCACGGACAACTTGACAAAAACTTAACTATCCCACCGGAAAGGCTGTCTCAACGATGTCTGAAATGAAAAATAGGGCCAAGAGCAACAAGAACGTAGCAAAATAACCAAACCTGTGTTGTCAGCACGCTACTCTACAGCAGAGAGTCATGGCGAATAGACTCAGACAGAGAAAAGAGACCTGCACTACCGCCAACGCATCCTCTGTATTCCTGGAACGATAGAGTTCCAAACACAGCACACCTTTCCAGCATGTCAACTCTGCTGAGATAGCATCGCCTACGAAAGGGCAATTATATCGAATGGATTATGGACGTATACCAATGGATATCGTCTACGACTAACGGGATTCTGTGAAAGACCGTCATGTCCCCAACACACACACATCAGATACTTGTGAGAAACATCAAGACGTTGAACATCGAGATGGACAGATGGAAAGCACTTTCCCAGGACCGCAGTCGCTGGAGACATGAGCTTCACCAAGAACTTCAGAGATGTGAAAGAAAACAGTCGCAATCGTCAGATTAGAAAAAAAGCTTGCTTCGAGGACAAGATACAGCATGATGCGGTAATCCAAGAGACCACCCTCAGGTGTGGCTGATGCAACAGAGATTGGCATTTCGAAGTGTGTCTCTTCGCCACAACCCCCTTCCCTACCCCCCTCTGTTTGTGATTATCACAAATATCAACATCACCCCCACCCCCAACACGCTGTTTGTCAACTAACTTAATGTCTCAGAGCACAAATACATGGTCATCGTAATCGAAGGATGCAGACAAAAACAAAACGAAAACGGACTACAAGAAAAACGCGTTTAAATCATTATTCAAGACAATAAGCTGATCTAGGATATTTTGAACAAAGCAACAATGCAATGAAACTGCATAGACGCTGACACAATCAACAGCACATTTAAACTGCTTTCAGATTAATTTCAATGAAGGTAAAGCAGGAAGTCACACAAATACAAATCGACTATACAATTTTTATGGACAAAATATTTACAATAAACAATTTTAGAGTATCAATAAAATCTTTTATTAGAAAATATAACGCCAAAATTATCAAAAATTAGCTGCATTTGGAAAAATTTGTTCCCATTTTGATGAAGTAAAATCCAGCACGCCGTTAACATTATACGGATATAGACTTTCAAGATCCAGTTTACACAGATATCGACACTTAAATAAAGGGCACCTGTTGACTTTTCCATTAACTTATTATTAACATACTCTGGAAAAATATAATAGGATAGGACCAACTGCCACTAAGTAAGCCTGAGGAAGCAATGCATAAATGGAATACAAATATCAGGGATGTAAAGGTTATGTACAACCAATTTAATTTAATGATATTACGGCGGTAAAAATATAGATACTTGTGAAAAAAGCGGCGAATAACAGGCAAGCTTGGCAAGAGTATTCAAGATGATCAATGCATTTGCAGAGGAAAGGTCCGTTTGAAATATAAATTGCAATGCTAGCACTCTAACCAGGTTTAGTAGCAGAGAAAATATTTTCAAGATATGACATTTCTAATCAGTAGGAGTAACAAGATTTAAACGATAGCTGGTGTGATAGCTGGTGATCCAATTAAACGTAGTGGATAATGTCTCTCTCGCTGTCTGCCAACGTGTAGACGGATAATATACGCTCCGTTCACGACGTGGACTTCCCTTTGTTCTTTGGACTAAGCATTAACACCTGGGAGTGATAACTGCAAGCCTTTGTTTAGATGTTGCGATCTATTGCCTGTGTCCAGTCTCCGGCCGGTAATGTAAAATTACGAAAGAGTTCAGCACTAGCCTGCGGGTATCTTTAGACATCAAACACATTGCCGCGATAATATTCCCAATACAGGTAGATTATAGCTTAGCATGACTTTATAGCTGGGGCTTAGCAAACATGACAGCGATATCCAATCGAAATTGAGATAGAAAGTGTGATAAAAATGCAGGCTGAATGATAACTTTCACAACTCGTACGAGAAAATTTAGTATCCGCCTTAATGGACTGTGGATTACTACTGGATTACTAGTCTTTACCACACGTAACATGGAGGAATAGTTGAAAAGAAAACGAGACCTGATTTGTTCGGCTGATTTACAGTGAAAAGAAAGAGAGGAAATCGTTTATTGTTATGAATTCTGAACCGGACTATTTAGGATTACATTTGTGAAAAGCGGTTTATAAGGAAGTCGTTTTTTTTTTATGACATTCTGGCTATGAAATTGAACAAAGATTTTTAATTTTGTAGCTAATCTCAATTTGCAAGGAACAATGATTCGTTCGGTTGAAAAGAAGCGAGAAAATCGTTTATTGCTATGTATTCTGAACCAGGCTATTTAGGATTACATTTGTAAAAAGCGGCTTCTAAACTAAGTTGGTTATTATGACATCCAAGCTATGAAATTGAACAAAGTTATTCAGTTTGTAACTAATCCCAATTTGTAAGGAAAAAATAGTCATATATACTTTTTAATCCATGTAAGGAGTTGAACAAAAGCGATAACCTCTTTACAATAATTGACTCAAAATGGACATTCTGATTTGGACACGTAGATACGACACGTTATTGAACAAAAGCGATAGCCTCTTTACAATAATTAACTCAGAACAGGCATTCTGATTGAGACACGTAGTTACTCCACGCCATTTCGGAATCTTTACAATAATTAACTCAGAACATGCATTCTGATTGGGACATGTAGGTATTCCACGTCATTTTAGAATATATAAAGGTCAAGCTTTTAAAACTCTGACGCTTGCCCTTTAAAACTTTAGTCGATTAAGCCCCAGTCAGAGAAGTTTGTGTCTGTATTTACAGCGATCTCCGCTACCTCTTACTGCCAGAGCTTCCCCCAAAGATGTACCACTTTTTAGCGACACCTTATTCTTAAAAGGACAACTCTCTTCCTCTCTGATTAAGAGCCGAAGCATATCACAAGCAGTACAAGATTCCTTCTTATAACAATTACATAACGAACTTTTCATACATAACAGTGTATTACACTTTAGTAGCCCTTTAAGCATATGTTCCCCAAATAGAAAGGTTTATATAAGCTCAGAATCGATATATCCAATGATTTGTCTAACACTGCTCTCCATCTTTAACAAGTGTCACTGGGCTTTAATTTAAAGCCTTTGCAATTGTTCATGTCATAAAGACATTTGTGTGGGTCATTCCCCTTAGCCGATGCACTTTCTAAACGCTTCAGCATTATCCATGCATTTCAACATCAAGTCACACGAACTGGAGTTTTGATTTGACAAGCTTGCCTGCAGTTGAATAGTATCCTTAATTTCCTTTCCTATCGAGTATAAATAAGCTTTTAATACTTCCTTGAGCAAACCCGGTATCTGCTTCCTTAGCAAGTTGATCAAATTCATGTGTCTACTGTTTGCTTCTCGATGTTTTAGTTGCCGGATAGCAACCTATGATTCAGGATATTTTGGTTGTCTTCTGCAACTTTTTCACAAGGTAAGGCCCATTTTCAGTCACCACTTGTCCAACCTAACATGTCTGTAAATAAAATTCGTCTAGGCGTTAGATATTGTTCTAGAAGACAGAATGTGTCTATCTTCCTCAGTATTTTAGGTAACGCTTCAAGTAATTGCAAGTGTTTCAGCTTATAATTTCAAGCCAGTACGGATCAATTCATATTGATCGTTAATTATCTCAAGTCCCAATTTTATTAGTACTTATCAGTAAGTCCGAGGGAAATGATTTCCAAACAACTATTTCCATTTTAGATGCTGCTGTGATAAAACTAATGAATAACCTTTCAAGACTATCAATATTTGTGTCTCAATACATCAGGGTTTTTGTTATTGGACCTATGTAAAGCATTTTCTTGGTGTGATTCATCAAGTTGTATTGCATACATTATTGGCATGTAAATTAACAAGCCCTGACTGATGTTTTTCATCTTATCTCAATAGTAGACCAAGGGCTAGGAGTTGGAAAGGTCCTGCCTGAGGTTTTAAATTCTAGGTTACCTCAATTTCATATTATATATAGATTATGTTCCTAAGTGTTTGAAACAAGTTTAACTATGTAAGCATTATCAACATACATTGGTGTTAAAGGTGCTATCATCTTTGAGAGCAAAGCAAATGATTTACAATACTACGAAATTAATGTATTGACTTTACTTAAAAATAAAGAAAACCCAGTTAGAGCTTGCCTGCTTGGAAGAATGAGTAGCAAAATGCATAAAATTTTATGTAAAAGTTTATGGTACAAACATTTAAACAGTTAAATGTTGAAAACTTTTAGATATTGTTATTGATAATACTTTTCCCTGGTCCAACTACGTTGAAACACACTGTATTCAAGTTGCTAAAACAACAGTAATTATAAAATGGGTTGGATGTTTTGTGTTGGATCAGTTGATTCTAGAAGTGTTTACTAGTTGTTTTTTTTTCCCCACCTCTGCTGTGGTACTATGTGGGATGGATCCAGCAAATACTTGTTAATGTCACTCCAACTCGAATAAAACTTTTTGTTGATGGTATAGACATTTCACTGAATCATTCAAATCCATCTAAGTTTTTAAATGGATAAATGCTTTTTCTCAAACATTTTGATTTTATACCAATAAAATGTTTCAGTGTTTCTGTGAATTCATCATCACATACCCATTTAGCTAGTTATTCTACCAAAATACAGATAGTGAAATAGCAAAATTTACTAAAGCATGATAATGAAGTGGTTTCGTTTAGAAATTTTCACAGGTCGATAGATTAAGAACATAAATACTTAGGGTTTAATGGGTTGGCTTTAAAAAGTCACCAAATCCTGAAAGTTGGGTCACATCAGTCTATGTGTAGTTCATTTACTGAGCATGGATGAAAATGGGTCTAAGATATTGAGGGTGTAATGAACCAAGAGCTGGAAACACAAATTTCACTTATAAGGTCCCAAATGTCCTGCTGTTGTAATCCCAGTTACTCTCCTTCCAACACTTCCACAAACAATTTCACGTATGCGTGAAAGTGGGTTAAGATAACCCCGAATGGAAACCTGAAGGTAGCAAGTTAATTAGACGTGAATGACATCACACTGACATAGTGTTAACAGTCGAAGTATGCTTCTTGATCTGATTTAACATCACAATTTTACTGAGTGTAGCTGAATAATAATCAAAAATAACGAGAATGTAATATCAATAGGTGACATTACAAAAGTCGTTCATCCAAGTAAGACATGCAAACAGGTTTTGGGGCAGTCCACTTTCTCCGATATGCATTGATAAATTTTTACGTGCAAGCGTTGTCGTTGTAGGGTTTAACGTCATCTTTCAACACAAGAAAGGCTATACATAGTGGCCAGTATAAATGGCGGAGAAAGAACCCGGGAAAACCCAGGAACGAACCACTGACCCACAAGAAGCTACTGGCAAGCTTTCTCACATACCCACATTGGCCGAACCCAATTCTGAAAATCACGGAGACATTGGTGAGATAGTGATCCATAACGGTGAGCGCTTTAGACTCCTCTGCCACTCAGGACCCCTACGTGCATTTGAAACTAGGTCCAAGACACAGACAGTTCAGCTTAATGAACGAAAAACTCAATGCAAAACCCACACGGGCATGAAATCTGGGTCACACTGACCCAGTTTTTGGCACGGGCGAGCTATATTTGCTGAAAGGTACATATTTTGTGTGTTGGTGAAATAAGAGTCCAAGGTATCAACAGTATAGATAGCTGAAAATACAAAAAATGATAAGTGTCAACATTTCATCACACTGACCTAGATTAGGTACAGCTAAGTTTTCTTGAGCTTTATCTAAATACCAATATTCAGGTGTAGGTGAAACAGGGTCCAAGAAAGCAGTCTAACGAACAGATGATAATGCAACACTAGAGATTAAACAGCAGGTCAAAATTACCTTGTTTTGGTGTTACCCAGCTATTCACCCCAAGTTGCAATACTATAGAATAAACGAGTCATAATTACCCAGTTTTGGTCTTACTGAGGTTTTGACCCCGAGATGAACTTCCATTTTAATTTTCTTGTATGTTGGTTGTTGCTATTGTTGCTGTAGATGTAATGCCATTTTTCAGAAGGCTACAAAGAAACCGGGAAAGCGTCAGTAAGAACCACCGACCCACGTGAAGCTTCCAACAAGCTTTCTCACCTATCCACAGTAGCCGAGCCCGAGACTCGAACCCATCTGAACAGATGTGAGATGTGAGTGATCAGTAAATGTGAGCTCTTCTGACTACTCGGCTGCCCAGGACCCATACATGTGTAGATCAAATATTAGATATCCTCTCTGCACTTCATTTATGAGGTTACAGAAAGAAAAAAGAAAAAAGATGGCTGCAATGGGAAAAGAAATGACAACACAAGACTAAATCACTATATATTTCATATTGCACAGAATAGTTTTACAATATTGGCAAATATTCATCTGGTTCCATCTAAAATGAGAGTGGGGAGAAAGAGCATCACTTTGCAGACTCAGATCCCTGAACAATTAAAGGAAGATGTCATCACCTATCACACTTTCGGTACACATTTGCTTGAAAATCAAAAATGATCTTTTAATTTAAAAAGTTATAGTTAGGAAGACAATAAAGACAATATTGTTTCAATTGCTTATTTGCTAAAAGAAAACAAAACAAGATGTCTTGATATTTATTTGCTCAAAATTCTTTAAGTTCAAACATTCTTCCTTTTTTTAAATTTATGCAAAAAAATTTCTCAGGTTTGGTTATTTCCATCATTGTTTTCTGCAGATAACTGTATTGTCCAGAAAATAAACAAAAATGTATTTGGAGCAAGAATGTAGATAATATATAAAAAGCAGTGATTCAGTATTTCCTTTTTGTTAAATTACAAATTACTAAAATATTTCAAATGTATGCACTGACAACTTGCTCCTGTCAACTAATTAAGCACGGAAAAGCTAATAGAAAAAAAATCAAATGCAATGTTGATATATATATATATATATATATATATATATATATATATATATATATATATATATATATATACACATACATACATTTTGTGATGTTCTTTTCTTTTTTCTTCAGCATATAAATGAAGCTGACAACATAAAAAAATGTGGCAAGTTAAAATGAGCACTGATTCTCTGTCTTGAGATCTTTATTCTGATTACATCTAAAAATTGAAATTATACTCCAATCATGACTTCCAAGTCTTGTTTTTAATTGTGTTGATGCAAGTCAGCATCCAAATTTAAGTATCTTTCACAAAAGGCTCATTGAAATCTGGGAACATGTAACAAATTAAGCAAACTATGGCAGAATGTGCAAGAGAGGCACATATACACGAAGACAAACAATTCAATTACTAAAACATAATACATAAAAGAAATAAAAATCATGATTGGAAATATGACTGAAGCTTATGATCAAGCAGACAGATGAGATGTTTTTTTCAAGTCTGGCTAATTAAACAGTAATGTGAACATCAATTGAGATATTCATTGATTTCAATCACCTAAAACATTTTTATTAAGAATGCAAAAACTGAACTACCTGTACCCTAAACTTTTCTGCATGAAACAGGGTCAACTAATCACAATTCATTCTACCTTCATCAAGTATTTTCACTCTAAAGACAAGTATCCCACTCTGAAGTAATTATGTTTAAAAAAAAACAAAACATAACATGACTGCCCTTAAATCTCATCATAAATGGAGTACTATCATATCAAAGTAAAGTCATTGTAAATATTTTGGAATAAGATACAATGATACAAAATATCTGGTTTCAGGGAGCTATTAGGAAAGTCTTCTCAAGTCGCTTGGTTAAGAATTTTCTTTTATTTAAAAGTAGCTGACAAATTTTCTTTTAGCCAATGTCCTTGAAAAGAACGAGGATACACCAATGAGCCAATGAGTTGTCAGTGGGTCAATGCATTTTTTTTAAGAATGTCTCTAACTAGGGGATGGTGGATGAAGCATAGATGAGGTTTTTACATTATAGAAAAAGTACTGACAGGAATGTATTTCTGATATTAAAACTGTTTAGTGCATTTGACTAACTTCAACACATTTCCATCAACAATTTTCAAGCAAATGTGTAGATATATAACTGGTACTATCTTACTAAAAAAGATTTATGTGCAAAGATTAACTATTAGACAATAATGAATCACAACCATATAAATGACAATAACAGAGTTATAATAAAACTCCATCATATTGAAATAAAAAACATGAAACTCCACACAATCACCTCTTTGATGCCACTGGTACAACAGAACATGTCTTGAAAGACCAACTCTACTGCAAGAGTTCATAAAAAATTGACCCTATAATGTACAAACAATTTGTCTATTTCATTTTAAGTAATGAAACCATCTATGAAATTATTTGAGAAACTCAAACATATCTGTAAACAAAACTATTATCTTATTTTTGAGTTAACATGTTCAGAAGATACCTACATGTGCATTGCAAAAGTTTTTTTGGTGTTTGACCTTGAACCTGATATTACTGTTGTTCAATATATAATCATATTCCAAGTTTGGTTAAATCTTAAAATAAAATAGTTTTTTATTATTAAAACAAATCTTTAAGTTACTGACTGTGTCTCATTTAATGTATTCTTTATATCAATCAACAAAGTCCAGTAAATAGTAACATGATTTTGCAGACTCAGATGATTTTCATTCTAGTACATGTCAAATTTTAGTCAAAAACCCTATGTAGATACAACCATCGATTCAGGAGTAATGACAAGATTTTCAAGATGGCTACATTGGTGGTTATTCTTAGTGTCTAAGGCGGACTGTTTTCATTTAGGCCCAACTATACATCATAAGAACACTTTTTGTGAAAACTCCATGTTCTTATAGCCATCAGAAAAGCAGGAGTAGCAAACAATCAATAAAGCATTCAAAGAACATTTTGTTTAGGATGAACCCATCAGTTCTGAATTATAAATCAGGATTTTCAAGCTGGTCACTGTGGTGGCTATAATGACCGTTTTAGTGTTATGTCCAATGCATTCCATTTCATTTGGGACCAACTAGACATTACAAGTTTTTTGTTGAAATCCCCTTGATGGTAACAATCATCCATTCAGGAAGTGCCAAGACAAGACATTGAAGATGGATGCTACAGGAGACATATTGACCATCATATCAGCATGTTTTTAGTGAAGAATCACAAGACCATCCAAGCAGTAGTGATATCAAGTTGAGGAAGATGGCCACTGATACCTATATTAGATTTCAAGTGCTACTGTTTTCATTTAAGACCAAGCAGACATCACAAGGAGCCCAATAATGAAATCCAATGTTAGTATGACCATCCATTTTGAAAGATTAGCAATACTATAGTTTCAAAACATCTAAGGACAATATTTTCATTTAATATCAACTAGATATAATAAGGTCATTTAAAGAACTTCAATTTCAATATGACCATCCCATCCATTCAGAAAGGGTAGCAATAATATTTTCAATATGACCACTGTGGCAGCCATACTAGATATCAGTTGCTTGGCACTATTTTGCTATTTTCATTCTGGACCAACCAGGCATCATACAAAGTCTTTTAATAAAAAAACCTGTATCAATATGACAATCCCAGTAGTAACCATGCTAAAATTTGCATGATATATGTATGACATGGTGGCCATATTCGATGCATGAAGGGCAATATTTCCATTTAGGATCAACTAGATCTCGGAATGAATGTGTTTCATATAAATCATCATTGTAAATATAAGAGTAAGAGATGTAATAATCTTGACTAGTACAGCAAAAAAGCATGCACCCTTGAGACAGGCGTTCTCTTATTACAGTTTAGAACAGCATATATCATTGAATCTATGTACATACAAGACATGGTCTCTTAAAGCAGTGGTCTTTCAAGACAGGTTTTGCTGTGTGTGTGTGTGTTACCAAAAGTCCATTACTTAGGAAAATGTGCCAACTCCCTAAACCAATGCCTGTAGCACTTTACTCCCTGCAAGGTTCGATCAGGTTATTGGCAAAGTTTACCTAATTGTGTTGTTGCAATTTAGTATAGTAAATACACAAACTAGCCATCAACACTTGCTTTCCCAGGTTTTTCACTGCAAGTGCTTTCACTAATCCAATAATTTTCTCAGCAAGCACATAACACTATTTTAGACTGGGTGCTTTTTCCATTCAGCAAGCAGACAACACTAATTTAGATTGGGTGCTTTTTTCATTTTAGACTGTGTGCTTTTTCCATTCAGCAAGCACATGACACTATTTTAGACTGTGTGCTTTTTCCATTCAGCAAGCACATGACACTATTTTAGACTGGGTGCTTTTTCCATTCAGCAAGCACATGACACTATTTTAGACTGGGTGCTTTTTCTATTCAAACACCTCACAGACCTGTCACACACTCTAATTTCAACTGACAGGTTAAAGAGTATGGTGCCTTGGTCAGGACAATACAATCAGGGTCACACTAACCCTAGTCATGGACTTCTGACTACTTTGAACCATCACAAATGTAGATATAATCAACCATGGAACAATAACTTCTCGCAAAAGAAACTTATGCCTTGAACATGCTCAAGTCAACATTAGAACTGTGAAAGAAAAAAGCAAGGCACTTTGTATATAAAGACTATATAAATATCTAAAGCAGGCTATAAAGGAAGAAAAGACGAAAGAAGAGTAGAGCAAAAATATGCTGGAGATATATGGCAAAAAAGCTCATACATGATAACTTGAAAGAACAGGATTTTTCATTTTCTGATATTTAATTTTCACATTCTTTTCAATTTTCATCTTTTATTTCAATTGTGTTTTTTTTAAATAAAAAGCCTCTCCAAATTTAAACTACCAACCACATGGTAAAGTCATTAGTGTTGTCTAATTACCATAATTATTCACCAACAGGTCAAGCCCAACTGCCATCTGCACACTGACCCTGATTTCTTTCACATAATGCCCTGGCAGTTTAGGTCATTGCATTAGGAATAATCAGTAGGACAAAAAACATTGCCTTAATCTGCTGCCAAATTAGGCAATGGCAGATCTGGGACTATTTTTTGCAACTGGATGACCTATAAGTGAATATACTGTAAATGTTATGTGTCAATTTATTTTACCCAGTTGCATTATGCCTATTGTGTTTTGATGAAAGCAAATACAATACTTGGATTACAACAAATTATGATTAGACAAAATAAGTGTGAACACAAAAACTCAAAGAAGGAAAACTTGATATGGATAATCCAACAATTCTCAAGTTATGATGTCTCTGGGTGACCAGGAAAAAATGAGGTACTGGAGCTTAAATTCAATAGCCACAGAGAGACCTACTTTACAATAAAACTGATTTTCCTTCTTCCTCGTTATTAGCCATGTATAATTACAATCCTTTGTGAAATTTGTTTTCTATTTAACCTTGAAACAAATAAAGAACCAGTGATAATATCCTGTACAGGGCTAGCTGAATTAAATATACAGTAGCCCAGACCCAGCATTCTGGTAGCCCCTGGGGTTTGCACACAATTTATCATACCTTACAAAGGAGTAAGGCCATATGCTGGTGGTAATCTATGATTAAAATAGGCACTCAGTGTTTTAAATCAATATTCATTTTAAACAATATCAAGAGATATTTTTGTAGTTTTTTTTATACTTTTTTTTAAAGAAAGACCAAAAGCAAGGTAGAAATACATACTAAAAGTGAGGATTTACAACAAATATAAGCTAGTTTGAAAAATATTGTTTGCATCAATTTAAACTCAAAAGCTGCACATTAAATATAAAACTCTTAAAATTTTTTTAAAGATAATTCACATTATACTTATGAATCTCAATATAACAACTATTATTTATGATGGCACTAAATGTAAAAAATATGGACAATATCTGTAACATTTAATACATTTTACACAACAAAAGATTCTGTAGCAAATTCTAAAACATGATACAAGGTCATTCTATTGCACTTAAGATAACCATTTCTATTAATGACAGGAAACTAATAGTTATAAGTTTGTTATGAAGAAAATGGGATGCTGGTAAAATTTATGAACATGGGAAGCTGGTACATTTCAAGACAAAAGTACATCATGTATGTACAATGGAAACCTAATAATTACATGAAATGAAAAAAGGACTGGCATTGTATGTAGACATTTCAAAAAGTTCTGGAAATATTTAATAATGAAGAACAGTTTGCACTATTTAATTTGAACAAGAAGACATACTCTGGCTTTTAGGTGTCCAAGAACAATATGTGTCCTAACCAAAACAAAATGTAAAACTGGTTTTGTGTGTGGGGAGTATGTATGCACACAAGCTCATATTGAAAAAGATTGGGCTTCAGTGAAATGTCAAATTATAAAAATGTACAAAGAACTCTACAGTAAATATCTGTCCATGTCCATCCCTATCCCCAGTGTGCATTATTATTATTATTGAAAAATAACAAAGAACAGGAGCTAGAATACTACTACAAAATAAAAGATAATGGTGAGAAAGGTTTATTCCCATAATTGGTATCACAAAGTTACATTCCTTTTAAGCAGCCATATTATAAAATGTTGCAAAACATTCACATTTCCTCTGTAATGTATACATATACAATACAGTCAACTCTTGTTACGACATCATGATGAGATATTCGAGTAATGATGGGAAGCTGATTAGAACAAAGTGTTTAGTACTAAAATTTTGGCTTATAATGGAATATATTTACTTTTGCCTGACAGTAATTTCCCAGTAACTGAAAAGCTTATTTCCTTTATACATTTCTTTGCAGCAATATATGAAGATGCTTTATTCCCCACATCAGTGCCATTTTAAGGTATAGGCATGCAAGGCACGTGCCTAGGACCCCACGCAGCAGAGGGGCCCACAAACAAAATGATACACATGCACATGGAAATGCAATGCAATACTCTATATCTGAGACTGAGGCACAATTCTGGTTACTTTTAAGGTCAGAGTTTGTGCCTAGGGCCTTCAAACTTCTTAAAATGGCTCTGCCCCACATACAGTTACCTACCACCAGCAAACAAATTTTGTCATTGGAACAAAAGATGACTAATTAGTAGTAAATACAAAGGAGACCAAACTGCATGTAATCCAAAACTTTTGTGAACATGGTATGGTTCACAATACCCAAAAGAGTTGTTTTTCAAAGAGTTTTCAAAGTCATCCACTAGTTTTCAAGGAGTTTTATTTTTACAAAACGTCTACATTATCTTTCTTATCACTGAATAAACAATAAGAAACTAATCAGCAGGCCACAACTTCAAAGGGATGCTGCTCTGTCTGGTAACATTAAGTACTGTGCCATTTGCTCACTTAATTTTATTTATCTATTATATTTTTAAGCTAAGTAAATAACAAAAATTCTTAATTAAAAAGTGATTATTTATTTTGTTTTAACTTTTTAATTCTTTCAAATAAATTCAAAGAGATCTGGGAAAACTTATTCAACTAATTCTAGGACTTGGAAAGAATTAAACCAACTTTTCAAATTTTAAGGGTTTTCAAGGCAGCTCCACAAATTCAAGAGTTTTTCACAGATGGATGAAATGTGCAAAGCTATACTCTTTCGAACAATCGGGCTTTCAAGTACTATAAAAAAAGAACTTATTGCAATTTCAGTGCCCAATTATTAATCCACCTGGAGTGGCCATGATTCTGGATTTATGACTTCTTTCACCTAAAACATTTGTCCATATGAAAGCTTGTTCAAAGAAATGCATGTCCAGTAAGTTGTTGTAATGTGTGATTCACAATAGTTAAACTATTTTAGGGACTGACTATATAACTTGGTGGGTAGGTGGGGTTTGGGACCTTTTGGTTAAGAAATGCTTGGCTCCAAAATTGCTGATTTGTAGAAAGAAGAAAAATAAACTAATTATATTCATTACATTAGCTGAAATGAAAAAAAATCTTAGTTGAAAGAAAATTCCAGCCGCCCTTCCTATTTCAATGGCCATTCCCTTACAGCCAAAAGTCATTTTTAAAAAATCATTTAAAACAGTATTACATTTGACATATTTGTATTTCTAAAACATTTGTATATAAAATGTTGTACTTAAAAATAAAAGTGACTTTCTCCTTATTCTCCTTACAGTTCAGATCCAAGGATCAAAATTAAATAAATTAAAAAGTAAACAATATCTGACTAGATTCTGTAAAACAAAAAAAGACACACATAGATTCACAAAATAAATTAACAAAAGCTGAAAAACCTAACAATGAAATTTATGGTTAAGCCTATATTCTTTAGAACATCCAATCTTCATATTTAAATTCTGGACCCAGATTCACTGAACTTCTAAAACTAAATTAAAAACTTAAACTTAAATTTAAATTGAGATTCTGAATGATCTCAGTTGTGATACTTATGAGAAAAGTAAGTTTTGTTAGAGGTAAAAAGAGATAAAAAAGGATGATAAAAATATTTAAGAATTATACACACTGGAATCTTTCCACAACTGATAAAAAGAGGAGCTGAGGAAAACTTCAGGGTACAGTATTATGACCAGATTTAAGTTCTTTATGAATGCTACTTTTTCTTCAAATGAACAATAAGACCGAGATTTAAAACTCCCAATTTGAGGAGTTAATGTGCACAGTTCTGACCTTTTATGTGAGGCTTCATTGTGTATGACAAACAATAACTGACTAGATTTACATGTATTCACATAACCTGGCTCTAATCTTGCATCCTAGAGACCTACAACATATTTTGGTTCCTGGAATGTTTTGTTGCTTTTTAACAGCACTTACACCACATTATTGGTTACATCGTGCAAAGGAAATGGAGCTAAAGCCACAATGAGGCTAATGACCCAGGATGGTCAGAGCAAGTATCAAATCCAGAACCTTCTGGATAAAAGTGTGATGCCCTGCCAACCCAGTTACAAGAGTTGAAACAGTACAAAATTTATGAAAGCATTTAGATCAGATTTGAATAAATATCAATGTCAGCAGTGGTTGGTCTCAAATACATCATCTTTCTTTACTTTGCTATTTATTGCCCCACCCCAAGCATTGAAAACAATGTGAACTCAGCCACTGAAATCTAATTTTAAAAAATTACCTGTTCTGTTAAATGCAGGGTCTATCTCAACAATTTATCTGGAGAGGTGATTTGCTAACTATCAAAACTGTATGACCATGTGACCAATTTTAACTGAATTGCATTTGGACAAGATGACTGCAAGTCTTTGGAGTTTGTCAAGTTATCTGGATATGCCCAATGAAACTCACTATTTGATGGACTATAAAATGATCAAATCAATAGAAGTTTATGCTAAGCCGTAAGAAACTTTTATTCAAACTTCATAAATAACCATTTTCACTGAAACCAATTCACATGTATTGATTTCAATGTACATGTACACTACATTAAGCATGAAATGGCAATGTAGCTTCTATAAACAGTACAATGTAACATCTACAAGGGCCAGCTTCAATGGAACTAGTTTCCTGCCTCAAACAAGTTTGGGAGTAAACCCTTCATTTTTTATTGGTAAAGAGTATTTCCCAATAGCTTAAAATAGCTCAGGAAAGAAAAAGTGAAATTAAAACAAATTAAAATCTATGCCAATAAATTTGTGCTAATGGAATGAGTTGGAAGCTTTCTTGTAACTGCAAAATTGAAATCATTCTGTTCCAAAGTAATTTCAATTAGCCCATGTGTTATGAAGCCAGCATCTGTGCTACTGACTCTTAAAGAAAATAAAGAAAATGATTACCAGTTTTTAAGTGCATTGGTAATTCCACAGCTGTAAAATGACTTCAAAGCATAAATTCAAGACCAGAGGTGACTCAGGGTTTTAATATAATTAACTTGCAAATCAGTTTTCTTTTTTTCAGGTGATTTAGATATTTCCATGTTGCATAGTTTACATTTTGCCTTGTTTGTTTCTGTTACAAAAGCTGTCCAACTCATGAGATAAATAAACAAATATTCAAATACCAAGTTTCTATGTTCCAAATGTTCAAAAAGAAGTATTCTATTTAAAATTTTCACAAAGTATTTGTTTCAAATATTCACAAAAAATTATTTTGTTTCAAATGTTCATTTATTCATTTTAGCTCATCCTGGTATGATCACTCCCCCACATACTGTACTAAGTAAAAATAAAAAAAAGTCTCTTAAATTTTTTAAGGGTCCAAGCATTCCAATATCATATATGACATTTGCTTGGATCCTTAACAATTTAAACATTATACACATAAATACTTTTTATTTCAAATCAATCATTCTTAAGGTTTAGAGGTTTTCCCACAGAGGATATTTTCTTATCCTATGTTAATACTAGATATATTTCACCAAGTAAAAAACAATTGTGTCATTTTAATGACTGTCTAAGCCACAATGTAAAATACATTTTTATTTTTTGACCCCTTGTGTGGGGTAAGCATGGTGGGTAGGGGTGGGTGAGGGTGAATTAGCAGTGAAAAGGTTGTGTATATATATTCTAATGGCAAGCCATTACAGTTGTTTTTATTGATAAACATATTTAATTTGCATTATTTTCATAAAAATACTAAAATATACTGTAGGTCCATGACAAGATATAGAGGCTATCTTCCTGTATTGAATGAATAATAGATATCTTTCATTAAGTTGGGGAACCTCTCATTATTTTTCTGACTGGTGAGGTTTTCAAAACGAAATGATGTATAAACATTTTTCAATCAGAATAAACAAATTTTCTTTTTATTTCAGGCTCAAAAACAATGGCTATCAATATACATAACAGACTGAAGTAGCAGATTTCATTCAGATATTCCATTCCCATGCAGTGTCAGAAGTTAACTATATAATAGTGTTTTGTGTGTAACTGCACAGAAAATGTCAGTATTAACACAATTCTCTTTCCTAATTCGAGGCCAAAAAAAAATTATAGAAAAAGGGAAAGAAAAAAATATTAGCAATTTCTGCATTTTAAACCAGGCACTCATGCATTAGAGATGGCCATAGTGACCACCTGACCAAGTGACAAAACTGCAGATCAAATTTCTATGATCATGTTACTGATGTCTGCTGACCACAGGGAAAAATAGTTTTTATAACTTATTTCTACTGAAAAAAATACAATAATTCATGGACTAGAATAAAAGAAAAACTGAATTCACTACTGTTTTTTGAGTTCCCAATTTTAGTGGGATATATGGATATTACAAACCAAGAATTTCAAGCCTCGATGAACAACATATCTTCTTTAGAAACATGGACCCATTCCTGCATTTAAGCACCAACTAAATTTTTGTTGTTGTGAAGGCACAGAAATGAAAAACCCAACATAAATAAATGAATTCACATTACTCAAATCACATTGTACAAGTAACGTTCCTAAAACCTCAATACATGCATATAAATAAAAGCTTCAAAAAACAAAACTACCATTTCATAAATATAATAAAGTCTATTTTCAATGTAAAAAATGCCCTCTTGTATAGGCAGTTGAAAAAAATGGAACACGTGTCTAAAAAACAAATATACAAATTCAATGTTTTGTAGATAATTAATTTCTTAGCTCTTTTTCAATGCCCAAAGCACTTTTTTTAATTTAAAAAAACCCAAGCTAATTGATGTATAGGAATCTGTCACTGATGTGGCTTAAAGCACTGGAAGGTGGAAATGAAAAATTTTCTTGGGAAAAGGTATTAGTCTTGTTTTGAACTTTGTGCTGCAGTTTTCTGAGGAGTTCTGAGGCAGGAGTACTAAGGGCAAATCCAGAATCAAATATTCCCAAGGAAGCAGCATTGTCAAAGGCCGACGGTGCAACAAAGTAGGGTGGAAGCCAGGATGGTCCAGGAAATGAGGTCTTTGGAGGTGAAACTGTGACAGATTCTGAAGCTGTGGAGAAAGGTTCTTCAAACTTGTCCTCCTCTGAAATGGATGAATTGTTTGAAGATTTTGACTTGGTAGAACTAGTGCCACTGGAGTTAGAGGAAGAGGATGAAGAGGATTGTTGCTTTTGCTGTTGTTCCTTGATCTTTTTCTGACGCAAAAGGTGGCGCTCTTTTACTTTATACTCCAGTGTAGAGTGAGGCACTCCAAAGTAACTTCCTGCCCGATGCACACTCATCTCTCCCCTCTGAACTGCACGCACTGCCTCCACCAGCAACTGGCTGTTGTATTTTCGGTATTGTCCACGTTTTGGTCTGGTCTTTTTTCCTTGAGACTTGTGGAAATGTTTTGACTCTGTCCC
Source organism: Potamilus streckersoni (assembly GCA_016746295.1). Lineage (NCBI taxonomy): Eukaryota > Metazoa > Mollusca > Bivalvia > Unionida > Unionidae > Potamilus > Potamilus streckersoni. The sequence continues at coordinate 3,147,944 of JAEAOA010000900.1, read as the reverse complement.
CAGTTCTCTCTTGAACCTCTTAGCACTGGGAATGGAATGATTTGGAATGGAAAAGGCAGAGACTGAAGTATCCTTGGAAGAATTGTACTCGGTGGAAATGACCGAATCTCCACTTGTCTGATCATCAGAATCTGAGGAAGAAGCAAATTTTCCCCGCACTTTTTCTGATATGGATTTTGCTATGATATCTTTCAACGTGTCCCCTATTCTAGTATTCTCATACTTATCATAAACACTCTGGTATGGTCTTTTGGGTGGTGTGTTCACCACAGAAGTAGCTACCTGACCTTTGGCAGGACTGTAGGACGGCACAGTGACAGAAGGCAATACACTTTGAGGTTCCTGCTTAATTTTGGTTGCAAAGTATGTGTCCTTAAATATATTAAAACTGCTTCCAAATGAAGAAAATGGCAGTGAGGATGTGAGAGGGGAGTGACAGGACATCTGTTCAGACTCTTCTAATTGAGAGGCCTTGAATTTTTCTTGCACCAATGATTTTATCACTTTTACAATAAGAGGTATTTTGAAATTATGACTGCTAGCCTTTTCTTCATAGTGGTCCATTGGTGCAGCTCTGATATTATGCTTGTAACGAATATACTCAAGCTTTTTCATCCATTCAATGTCTTCTGGTTCCAAAACTTCTTCCCTAATTGGGCAGGTCATTGCTAAAGGCAAGATGTAAGGGAAGGTCGTCATGTGCAAAAGATCTGCAAGCTCAAGGGATTGCTCTGTGATTCCCTGGACATCACCACCTTTTTCTGAGGAATCAAAGTCATTGGATAAGCTCTGTGGATCATCGCAACCCATTTTAAAGATCTTATTTCGGAGAGTTGAGCGTGGGATACCATACAGCACAGCTGCTCTTCGTGTTCCTAGCTTGCCACTACGAATGTCACTCACTGCTGCACTGAGCTCCTCATCTGTATAAGCTTTCTTTCCATTCACTGAGCTATCTTTCTTACTTTTACTGAAAGAAAAAAGAAAAAGTATCAAGTTGCTGAAAAGAAATATTGGATATAGACTCATCCACCATGACTTCTGGAACACGTTTTTCCTTCATGTTTTGAATAATTGTCCAAAATACAATAAATAATGAATTCTTCATTCACTTCAGAGGGATTTCATTTTTCTCAAGTGAAGGGAGGGGGGAGCCTTCCTGATTACAAGAGAGGTATGTGAAGGCACTGTGGTGAAAACTGCTGATTAAGGATCAGATGATTGCAAGTTCAAGTCCTGCTCTAAACCAGGCATTTTTGCTTCCTCCAGTCAACCTAGCAGAAATGAATACCAACCACTGCTCGAAAATTCTTAACTTATGATAAACTGGCATTTTGTCCTAGTGAAGTCATGCACACCATGGAAACCATGTTTGTGAGCCTCTAGAAGGTTCTGCTCGACTCAGAATCATAACCAGTGGCGATTCAGTCTTAATTAACCAACCCCAGGATCACTCTGACCTTGAACTGTTTGGCCTTGGCCTGTTGTTACTAGGAATATTTCATAATTCTAAGTGGTAGCCAAGTTCTATGACAAGACAACAATGAAAGCTGTTAATATTGCAACTTTGTAACAGTGAAAGCACAGCTGATGCTGGAGGGATGGTACATGATGGCCTTCTGAAAGATGACTACCACTGTGGACATGGGAGTGATGAATAGGCCTGATGTGTCCTGCATGTCATAAGAAGTGACTAATAAAGGCAAACTGCTTTTGCCTTGGGACATGTCATTTTCAGCACCAATAGGAAATCCTATAAGGTTATTTTGAATAGTTATGCATACAAATCGATCAACTATGTTCATTTTAAGTTAGATAAATCAGACATGGGTATTAAAGAAACAAGTTATTTCATTTTGTTGCCTTGAATGAGAATCCATCTTTATTAACCCATTAACCCTGGGAGGTTTTTGTCATTTTAACCTGAAATGCGAGTAGGACATCAATTTTGGGAGATATTTCTGAATACATTATAATACATCAACTTGGAAGACATTTTCGGTCAATTTAATGCCTATTTGTGTTAGAAACATAGATTTTCATTGGCTCTTTCACCTGAGCATAAGGGTAAAAATTAGACTTTTTTTTTTTTTGCTTAACCGACCCATCATTTTCGTGTTGAGACCACTCTTCATTCCAAATGGCCATCTTATCCTACTTTTGCAAAGGTTAACATGTCTGTGTGCAATTCAAACTGGTCTATCTTAGATCTGAGGCCAAAAATTCTAAAATGTAGACACAAAATTGGATCACAGCCTCTGGCGAATTTCAGCTGGAAAAAATTTGGGTCCAAAAAGTGATGTTTTTCCGTCTGTATTTTGTAGTGCAACTAGAACATCCATATTATCATCAAAAAGCTACATCTATCTACCTTTCTATAATACCACCCACTTTATTCTGTCGCACATGACCATAACGCTACAGAGCTCAGAAGTAGGCTTCCACCTCCTGCCCAGTAAACACTGCGCTAGGGGTTAACGAGTTAAAGAGTACTGGCCAGTTTATATTCTGCAGCAATGTTTCACTGAAGTCTGATTGTACTTTTTGTATAACGTACTAAATGTGATTTATCTCTGTAGATAAAATACTGAAGTTAGGAATCGTGTGAGAGCATGATTCAGTGAATTCAATAAAACACATTGTGATTCTGGGAAGGATGAGCCCTTTATGAATTGAGCAAAGCCCACCAAAACTAAATATCAGATATATATGGCATATATGGCTAGGTGACAGAAAAGTTTGAAATTAAAGACAAGAAATTGCCAACTTTGATTGATGATGTCAGTGAATGCATGTCCAGAATATCTTTGTTGTTGAATCATATACAAATACTGCATACAGTTGGTAATTTATCAACTTAGAGTCATCCTTGTTCTCAAAGCTACAGTCCAAACAGTTCTCTTTACCCACTGAGTTTAAGATCTGGTTCACTCATTTTTACAAGTGATTAAATGCTAGTCATTACTGCAGCTGACTGGTTATAATAATAACAATAATAATAATAATAATAATAATAATAATAATAATAATAATAATAATAATAATAATAATAATAATAATAATAATAATAATAAAGACTTTATTTAGAGAAGGTAATTCTGTTAATTACAGAACTAATCTACCTTTAGACTTTCTATCTGTCATGTACAATATATACAGTGTATACAACATGACATGAAGAATCTGGCTTGACACTAAATAATTAAGTGATTTCAATAATCAAAGTATCAATCTTGGAAGACATGCACAGGCATCTGTGAATACATAAACATATATAAAATATCCTCCTGCATTGAAAAATTCAACTGTGAAAATGATGCAAAATTACAGGCAGTATTTATTTTACAAGAACTGTTCAATTTTCTAAAGATTTCATCCATTCGCGAGCCTGCCTTATGACACTGGAATCTTGTTCCATACCAGTGGATCAGTATAATGAAAACTTTTTTAAACAATTCCTTCTTTGGCATTGGTATAATTTAATTTTTTCTTCCTATGGACCTTAGATTTGTAGTACCATCAGCATCTCTTTGGTGAAAGATATTGCTTAGATAGACAGCAACGGCCTTTCTGGATACTTTATACATCAGTTTGGCCTTTCTAAGAAATATCATTTCATGTACTGTTAAAACCTTTATATTATTCATTGCATCCTGAAAATTGTCTATACATTGATCTAGAATTAAATGGCATGACCTCTTTTGGGGTCTCAAATGTGTTGTTATGTTTGAAAAAGAGGTATTACCCCAAATTACATTACAATAGTCCAGATATGGCTGAATATAACTTTTATAAAAGATGACCCTATACTAAATGTATGTTTTGATTTTCCTCAGTAGCCAAAAATAAGAATTAACCTTTTTTGAAATGTGTTTAATGTGAATAGACCAAGCAAGATTGCTATCTATAAATACACCAAGAATTTTATCCTGATAGGTCATATTATGACTCAAATGTAAAATAGAACTTGGAGTTTATCACTATCTAGCCTTGCTCATTTTTGTTGCATTGTAACTAGTAGGGCTTTCATTTTTTTCTGTATTTATGATCATACTGTTTTCCTTGCTCCATACTTGAAGTCTGTTAAGAGCATCTAGTAAGTCATTTTGGTTTTATCCCTCTCAGACAGCATAGTATCATTTGTAAAGATGTCAGTGGAAGAAATTGAAGTTCCAATATTAAGAGGCAAATTGTTGATAAATAGAATGAATAACAAAGGTCCAAGGATAGAGCCCTGTGGTACTCCACAATTAATATTTTTACTTTCTGAAAGTTGACCATTTAATGATACTTTTTGCGCTCTATCGGTTAAGTAAGAAGTAAACCCGTTTAGGGAGTTTTCACTGCATTGATAGATTTTTAGTTTTTCAAGCAAAATTTCATGGTCTACAAGATCAAAAGCTTTATGAAAATTAACCATAATAGTACCTAACAAATCTCCTTGATCTAATGCTTTCAGCCATTTATCAATCAAAGATACAAGTGCAGTTTCACAAGAGCAATTCTTATGAAATCCAGACTGATTATCATGAATAAGATCATATGTGTTCAAATAGTTGAGAAAATATGTACATGTTTTCTTAGTAATTTGGAGAGACAAGGAAGGATAGAGATGGGTCTGTATTTATTTACATCCACTTTTGTTCCTGCTTTATACAATGGTGTTGTTGTTGTTGCTGTTGTTGTTATTGGGCTTAATGCATTTTTCAGCACATGATAGGCTATACATGGCAGCCAGTATTAATGGAGGAAGAAACTGGGACATGAGATAACTGCATTCTTAATTCCCCTGTCATGAAGGATGAATTATGAACACTCACAATTTAAATGCCCCAGGATGAAATCTGAATGTATGCAGTTAAAACTTCCCCAAACTGGCCTCTTTGTTACTGGTCTTCTTTCACAAAATTGATCATAACTGTTGGTTCCAATTTGACCATTCTAATGCTAATCAACTACCCAATGCCTGACCACCTCTGTAAAATGATCGTAATATTTGGTCCCAAAATTGTCCATTTTTGAAGTCTTCCTGTGGAATAAAAAGGAGATTTGTCAAAAGAAATCTAACTTCTGTTCCTCAGTTGCCAATTAAAACCTCATGAAAAGCTTCATCTACAAAACCTAAAAACTGAACCATTTGAGAGAAGTTTCCAATTCTTTGGTGCCGTTCTAAGAAGACCACACCAGTGGCTTATTGGATAGAGCCTCTGCTTCAGATGGGGGCGACTGCAGGTTTAACCCCAGCCAAATCATACCAAAGACTTATAAAAATGTACAAACAGCTGCCTTGCTAGCACTCAGCATTAAGATGTTAGTGTATGGACCGGTTGGCCTGGTGTCAGGATAATGTGACTGAGTGGGACGTCATACTACATGTCTGAGGCATGATGCCCTGTGCTAGACATCACTGTAAACTGCCACACTGCAGACATCATAGCAATATGATTGAAAAACTATGTAACAAATCCAAAACACACACACGGAGTTCTATTGAATACTCTACCTTTGCATTAAAAAAAAAATGCAGAAAATACATGTTTTAAAAGCTACCGAATTTATTGTATATGTTGGGACACCGTTATGTTGGGACACCATACATTAATTTTAAAAGTAAGTTTTTTGTGCACTGTATGTTCATTTTCTTCAAGTCATAAGTTGTGGGACACCTTTTAAATCATTCGAAAATTACATGTTAAAAAAAAACTCCAACTGAAATTTGATTTTTTTAGTAGAAATAAAACCCTTTATTCCACTGCAGCGTCATCTCATCAACACAACCCTTCTCTGGCACATGTATAATCCATTGTTTTCAGTGCATGAATACTTTTTTTTTTAGCTTTCTCATACCATGAAAAATTGTTAGATGCAACACATCACCTGAAATAATATCTACAAGAACTAAAGTCAATTTTTTTCAAATCTGCACCTGTCTTGCTCATTGTCACACTTCTGACCCCCATCTTGTCATCAGTCCATTTAGGAATGCCATCAAAGTACACCAGAATTTCTTCCATGTTAATAATCGTATATTATCGGCAAAATCATCTGCACTCTCTTGGCCTTCACAAATTCATCACACTTTTATTTGCTCCAAATCTTCTGGGCAAAGCTGGGTCATCAATGTCTGTGCACAAAGCACTATACTGTCACTTTAAAATTGTTCCATTGTTTCAATTTATTTTCAAATTTCCATGAATACTGGTGAAAAGAAACCAAAATTATCTTCCATGTATTGGCTGTCTTTGTATATTAAAAAAAATTTAGCACTCTTAAAAGAATACATAGTCGGCTTCCAAGGTCAGTTTGTTTTGCAATAAAATAACTGTATTGATAGCCTTAATAAAACACATTTTCACAGTATCCAAAGTCAGCTTCTGAGGTCGGCTTACTCTGTAATAAAAAATAATCTTTGTCTTTGATATCCAGTCAATAAGTTCAAAGAAGGAGTTTACTGCTCACTACCAGTTGTATTTATTCACCAGAGTTTCTATGTGCTTGGCATCTGTAGTTATAATTAATAGTTATAAAAGAATCCATAGTCGGCTTCCAATGTCTGCTTGCTTTGCAATAAAATAACATTTGTATTGATAGCCTTTAAAAAATGTAACCAACGTCGACTTCTGAGGTCAGCTTGCTTTGTAAAAAAAATAACAGTTGTCTTAGATATCCTGTTGGTAAGTTCAAAGAAGGAGTTTACTGCTCGCTGCAAGTTGTTTTTATTCACCACTGTGGCTTGATGTCTGTAGTAATAATTAATACAAAGGAGCACTGATGTCAGCAGGTAAATTGTAATGATACTTTTATAACCTGTCCTAGCGAAAAGATTGTCACTTATATTCAAGTGAATGTGTTTTCAAATAATGGTTTGTATTTGTGAGATACTGAGAAACAGTAGACCTGGGGATAATTTAATCATAATTATTTTGCACCTAACACAGTGTCATGTGTGAACGACAGTTGTCTTCAAACTATCACCTGATTATTTCCCTTTGTTTGCAATTTTGTTGGATCCAGTATTCAGTTGGATAATATATTCAAACCATTCAGAACAACCAAACACAATTTGTTTCCTAATGTCCATGTCAGTGAATAATGTGGTGTGTGTTATTGGACATAAGTGATAAATGCTACAGTACATAAGCCTACGCTACATATATGGATTTCAAAGATATATTTTATTCTTTAATGCTTGTGTTGATAAAAAGGATAATATGACAACAATACAAGGTTAGTTTCTTTTTATTATCAAATAAATGTTTTGTTTATCTATTTTATTGCAACGTGCAGTGGGGGGAGGACAAATACAAAACAAATTTATTTGTTTCTTAAGTCTTGGGACATATAAAAGTTTCATCATAAGTTCTGGAACTGGAAATTTTTTAAAATTATTTTATCATGTCCCAATTTATACTGAAGTGTATTGCCACTTGCTGATTTAAAGAGGATTAGTATTTAATACACTGAACATGTGTCACATGTAAGTAAATTATTTTATTGTATGTAACAGACATCAAGGGAAAATGGTCTTTGACTTATGGAATCACCCTCTTTAAATAAAGCAGTAAAACTAATATTATCATTATTATTGTTATTATTATTGCTGGTACAGTTGTTATTATCATCATGATGAATATTATAATTATTACAGCACTACCTCATTATTACATTGACTGAACATAATGCCTTATAATGAAAATGCCTTATGGTGATGTCCAAGAAACATGCTATGGGAACCAGAGTATTCTATCTTATGCCTGCCAGGCTGTCCTGGGTTTTCACTGCCAACCCAAAAAACTTTTTTCAACCCCATCGTTAAAAAAAAAAAATATAAATCTTTTCCTTAAATTAATTTTTGCATGTGACGGAGTCAGTTCAGCCCAGTACTTGAACTGCTAAGTACATTATATATTATTATAATATACACATTTTAAAAAAACCAATAGATTACCAACCTACCCTAATTTTAAAACCAGTGCAATAGGTAACATTTTTTCTGGCCTTCTAGTAAGACTGCCTGATAATGAAGTACAGAAAATGAGCAATGTTACTACCACTTAACAAATTCACATTCATGCTCATGAAAAGAACCATGTTGTAATGGAAGGCCAAACCCCGAGAAAGTACTGTATTATTATTATTATTATTATTATTATTATTATTATTATTATTATTATCATCATAATACTGTTCTTGTGGTTGTTATTATCATTACTAGTATATACATATTGTAAATTACTATATTTCATATAATGCCTTGACAGCAATAACTTTTTGCAGCCTATTAAAAATCTGTACCATTAGCTGATAACAGTTCAAATCTGACTAGGACTGTCAAAAATCACAAAAATCCAACCCGGGTACTCGGGTACTCGTTGCAAAATTTAATGGGTACCCATTAGCACATAATGACATGTACAACCGTAGATCAACTAATTGTTATCCCCATTTCTTTCATATTTTGTATGTCGATAGAGGCTAACTTGGTAATGCACTACACGGTCTGATGAGTCCACACCTATGTAGCTTCGAATGATCTGACCGCACAATATTAATTAATAAATGTATTTAGAATGACCTTTGTACACAGATGGTGGGTATAATCCAACTTTTAATGATCACTGTGATCAGCCGAGTTAAATCCTTTAGAACACTAACCTTTTTTTAAAAGTATAAGTCCTTGTTAGAACATGCCATGTTTATTCATCAGCTTTTGACCGCAGATTGAATTACCCATGCATGCGTATAAAGCAGCTTTACTACATGTTAAGAGTAATGTGTTAAAACATTTTTGTGTGTGTGTGTGTGTGTGAGAGAGTGAGGAGACCACAAACTGAATTCACTACAAAATAGTAATATTTCAAACTAGATAATATGTTTGTAAATGTTTTTATTTTTATGAGAAAAACTCAGAAAGAATTTAGCAAATCTCAATAATGCCTGTCTGTCATAGTCAACAAGTACATGATTATTGTTCGCAACACATTTTCCAGTTTATGTTAAAAAAACTAACATATTGACTGTATCTGGTGACAGCGATGCACATTTCTTGTTTATAATGTGTCCATCTGTCGAAAATGCACTTTCTGATGGAACCGACTTTGCAGAAATAGAGATACTTTCGTGCAAGAGCAGCCAGCCTGGGATAATGTGGTGTATTGTATCTCCAATACTGAAGAATGTCACAATAACAAATAGGGCTTATTATGCCCCAGTTATACCATGTGACCACTCAGTTGCAGAAGTGTTATTATTTTGGAATTATCAGTATATGCATGATGGCTAACTTTCAAAATTAGAAGAGCTAGTCGACTAGAAAAACAACGAGCTGCTCAAAGATTACTTTGAGGCATTACAAAGATTTCAAGGTGTCTAGGTGATAATTGTTCATTACATAAATTGTGGGATTTCTTTGACATGTGTGTTCGGAAATCAAAGGTATCCATCTGGATTTGATTAAAAGAGCATGCAATGTACCAATCATTTAGCACCCACATTCAATAGTCATCGTCTACAATGTTTTAACCTTGGTAAATAATGCCTCTGGGATAACGGTTTGTCTTGTTGCACAATGCCAATGAATTTTATTAATAAAAAAACCCCTCTCTGATGTATTGTTTAATATTTATATTAATCTGGGATCTGGTTTCTAATTAAAGCCATAGCTGTCACACCTGTTTGAAGTGGTTGGTGAGTGTAGCAATTTTATTTTATTTTTTTTACGGGTATCCGCATTTACATTTCAATACCCAGGTTTTTCAATATGGTCAGATACCCGGGTACCCGTTGACAGTCCTAAATCTGACAGATGTATTACAGTGATCAGCAGTGAATAATTGAGACACTGCTGTATACAATGACTTTAGTTAGGATTCTTGATTACTGGTAGACAATATTTATTTGTTACAAGGTGAAGCCACTATGAACAACATAGACCAGCCTGATGTACTAGTAGATCATAATCTACCCTGTTGGCGTGCAATGATGATGACAATAAACACAATGCAAAACTTTTATCAACTGGGTATTTTGCTCCATGGTTTTTGGACTAACTGTTTTGTTTGGCATTAGATGAGGTATTTTGTAAACACTGCAAACACAAAATTTCCAAAGACCTAAATCTTATTCATGGTGATGTTAATCTTGCCTCTCTAAATGCATCAAATGTCTTAGATGGCCATGACTACTTCATGGTACATTTGATTATATGGCTCTCTTTCTGTAAGTACTCTCAAAGGGATCAAGTACAATCATTTCAAACACGCACAGAGTTTCTGAAACCTGAATTGACAAAAAAGTTTATATTGACTGACCATGCCATTATACAACATGGACTGTGATTATGGCATCAGCAAATATACCAACAACTTTGGATTGAATGCATAAAATAAAATAGCTTCATGGTAATTTTCATTTTTAAAAAAAAAAATTATTTTGAGCTGATTTGTCTGTGAAAATGGGAAATACGCATTGGATATAGAGCTATGATGATAACCGAGACCCTTTTGTATAAAATTATCAAAACAAAAAAGTACAAAAGATCATAATGTAATTGACACTAAAGATCACTTACAACCATAAAAGCTAATTGAACATTACAGACACTTATCTGTTACAGTAGAAAGAGCAGATCTGGGTCTACAATGTTCACGTTTCAAAGGGTATTAGGTGAATAAATACAGTATCTCTTATGAACATGTGTACATTATGGTAGTATCCATTAAAACAGGTTAAAATGCAGTAAAATGACAAATTTACCTGGACTGTACCACATGTGGAACTTTAAGCTCAACGCTGCACTTGGACGGATGTGGAACATTGACTTCACACTCAGTTTCCACTGGGGTATTACATCCTGATTTGAGTTCTGCCAGAAGCTCTCGCCCAAAGTTATGTGTGTAAAACTGTGGACAAAATGGCAGGATATCTTGCAGGTTTCGAAGGCCTTAAAAATAAAAAGGGTATTTCTATAAAGAGTGTTCAGGTCCTATTAAATACTTGCTTTTTCCACCTTCACTATCAGATATGGAGCTGAAACAACCACTTCCTGACCATGACAGCCGGGTTTGGTTAACAATGGTAAAACAATCTGTTCATGTAAAATATATCATATTAATTCTGAATGCAATGTGTGGTCTTTCATTATATTGCACCACAGCAGAGCACATTCCCTGATATGACAAGTATTGCCAGGGATAACATTATGCCAGTTACATTCTATTGTTATATCCATTGTAAACCCCCCTTTGGTTATAATGTGACCTTGTATATAGCACAGTAGACTAGATGTAATCCTAATATGGCTTCCTTAAAAAACTTTATATCAGGGGATCACTGTCCTAATATAATGTACCCCAATATAATGTAATTGTATAAGTAATATGTTACACTCTTAGGGCTCTGCTCAACAATGTTATAGTGAGAGATCTCTGTACTAAAATAGTGTACCCCAATATGGGGTGACCCTGTTCATAACATGGAATACTTTCAGGGTTTTATGATCAATGGGAATTTTAGTGTTGGGGAAAAAAGTAAAATATACAAGCTTGAATGAGCAGGAATTAACAGAAAAGCAGTACCAATATATGGTTTCTATCTGGGATGGATGTGGGTGAAGCAATGAAAATCTGGGTAACTAGGTCAACACCATAGGAAATAACAATATTTGTGCCAACATCAGGTTTCAAACTCATATAAGTTGGGTGTGAGAGTTGGAAAACATATCAATATCAGGTAAAGTTTTTGGGTTTCAAGAAGGCTTTGACAAATCTAGATAAAACAGGTCATCATCATGAGGTAACTGTAATGCTGTTTCCGCACCATTTAGTTATGGCATAAGCATCATTTACTAATGGTGAGCCAATATTCTTTATGTCAGGAAAAGGGGTGTGGGATTATGATATAGTATATATGTAGATAAATACAAGAGAACAGAAGAAGAAAAAAAGAGGACAAGAACAAGATACAAATTTGAGATACAAAATGGGAACTTCATAAAATGACTTGTAGTCAGAAAAAGAAACAGACTGAGATAGGATACCCAAAAGATAAAATGGGAGTGTTAGATATTATGAGTGGACAACAATATCCAGAAACCATGTAGCCAAACAGTTAGTGTAGAAAATGGAGAGGTGGTCAGAACTTTAGAAATTGCATATTAGACATAGACATTAATTTTGCAAACTGACTTAGTGTTTATAATAAAATACCACTGGCCCTCACCCGAAGTCAACAGACTAGATCCAATGGATCTGATGTGGTTCAGAATCTGGCTGTCAATATCAAACTAAATGGTTTTATATAAAAATGAGTTAATTGCCAAAATTCTATTTATATTAAAATGAAACCATTGAAATTTTAAGTTTCTTGTCATTAATAAAATTAGCATATATTTTTGTCAAAAATCCCTATTTAAACTGAAAATTTAATTACATTTCTTTTTTGAGGCTGATCTAACATCTGATTTCAAAAGTACACCACTCCTTCACAAAATTCTTATGTATTGTTTTATCACTAAAAACAGAACTTTATGTTCAGAAATTTGAATAAACATCATGAAATTCTCAACTTTAATAAAAGTCCTATACTGTTACATTTTCTTGGCAAAAACATTCTCAATATACTGTAAATAACAGTCTTTGATAAAATTTTGATCAGTTAAAATATCATTTATGCCTTTCTGTGAGAACTTAATTGCTTGAAATCCAATTTGTGGATGCATTTGTTGTATTGTTACACTCAGTTAAAGGCAGACATTCTTTGTATTATGTTAATTGTATATTTTGTTGTTGTTGTTGTTGGGCTTAATGCCATTTTTCAGCACACATTAGGCTATTCATGGCAGCCAGTATTAATGGTGGAGGAAGAAACCGGGAAATCACCGGAAAGAACCACCGACCCACGAGAAGCTACTGGCAAGCTTTCTCACATATCCACATTCGACTCGACTCGAACTTATGCAGACAGAGATGAGATGGTCATGATCTGTAACGGACAGCGCATTAGACCACTCAGGGCCCCTGTATATTTTGCAACAAAACAAATATTTGGAATGGAATAGACAAAAAGGTTATAAGGCATGTGTATCCTACCTGTATAAGACCTAGCATCATTTCAATTAACTACTTGAACATTGTTTTAAATATTACTGTGTGAAAAACAATTAAACAACCCTTGACATTCAAAAGTATAATTAAAGATATCATGGTAACAAAGCAAACCCATTGAAATCAAAGCTTTGTTTGATAGATACATTCATCATGGAGAAGCAAATTCCAACCAGTTTTGTAATGAAGGACTAAATTACTTTCAGCCTAATTGTTTTTCTTTTATGTTGTCAGATTTATAAATATTAACATTTCAGATTGCCTTACACTTACATGGATTTTCTTGGAAGTTCTTCCCCTCTTTTGCATCTTCAGCAAGTTTTTCTACTGTATCCTATAACACAAAAAGGGAATGATGTAAGAAATAGAACACTTACAAATTTTCATGACTTATGCAAATGATACTATTACAAAAACATTTAAATTACAAAAAAATTAACATAGATCATTTAGACCTCTATAAATCGCACACATCAACTCAAATGAATTATATTACCTAAGTTTCACACAATATTCAAGTTCCAATAACTATTGAAAAGTAAACAAAGCAACAATTTTTTATTTATAATAAAATACAGGTACTTCTGAAGGTTACAGTATAATGTGTAGGAATGGAATGAGCAGGTGGCCTATGATACAACAATTTGATTTGTGAAGTTCATGCACATGGAATTAACTACCTGAATCAAATCAGGTGTAACAAAAAAACAACTACTGGACAATTCTGTATTGCATAGTAGTCTAATTAATATGGTTTGAATTTTCATACTTTGATTCATTGTGATTTTGGACACGCTACTGTGAAGTTATTGCAAGACTAGGAAAAAATTAGGTGAAAAATAATAAAGTGTAAAAAGAAAACAAGTCCATGTTGCATACAATGAGGACAAAGATTGAAAAACATCCTCACATGTGGGGAAGCATGAGCAACAAGTGATACACTCCTTTCTATTTTGCATCCTCTAAATTCTGGCCACATGGGCATTGGCTAGGTTGAGATGTCAGTGTGGGGCATTCAAAACAACTCAACCACATTGGCAATGGCTAGGATGTGAGAATGATGTGGGGCAATCAGGACAACTCTAGCCACATTGGCAATGGCTAGGATGTGAGAATGATGTGGGGCAATCAGGACAACTCTAGCCACACTGGCAATGGCTAGGATGAGATGATGTTGGTGAATTTTGGGCCTTCAAGTCATCTCTAGCCACACTGGCAATGGTTAGGATGAGATGATGTTGGTGAATTTTGGGCCTTCAAGTCATCTCTGGACACATTGGCAAAGGCCATTGGTAAGTGTGGCACATTTATGACAACTCTAGCCACATTGACAAAGGTTAAGATGAGACAATAGTGGTGAATGTGGGTCATTCAAGTTCATTGTACTCTAACCTGTAAACTTTGCATTACATTATTCACGAGCTCTAAAAAGGAACCTTGGTCATTTAGCTCTTTGATTGAAAATTATAAAGATGTCAAAAGCATTAACTCTGGTTTTGAAATACCAGATAAAAAGTCTTTTTGCCCTCAGTCCAAGATAGTAAAAAGATTTTTCTCAAACTCCAGACTCAGACTAAAAAAATCTAAACAATCTGATTAGCTATTATCAAATAACTGACCAATCAGATATCAGAATTTTGAATTTATTCAAATGTTACAAGTCTGTGTGATCTTGGGGCAACTGCACAAAGACCAAATGTAAAATCAGAGGTTAATATTGGGTTTAACTTTCATTATTCCCTCATTTAAAAAAACAACATCAATTTAAATGACAAAAATTTTTCTTTGCCCCTCACCCTGATCACTATTGTACAAATCCATAATATTCAATCTCCACAAAATTACTTTTAGACATGGAACAACAAAAACTGTAATTGCATAAAAATATCTCATTCAAGGGTATTTATTTGGAGTTGTCAACTTGTGATCCATCTTCAAACCTTGTAACTGATATATTGTATATATATTAATTTTTAAGTCCATCTACAAAGCAAAGAGATTCTGAACTGCCACTGCATAATACCCTGCCAGACCAGTATCCATGTTGTTTGTTGTAATGATTACTGTAACAATCTACATACACCTAGGTCTGCTGGTGTAATATATGGCAACATATATGGGTCTGTGCACTTTGCATTTAGATGCAACTTACCACTGTCTATATATGGTATTTTGTATCTTACAATTTATGTATTCTGTAGCAACTTCTACAACATCATGTTATTTCTACTGAGTGGAAAAAATATCTCAATTTATACATTTAATTGTAGAACATGTCAACAATGCTGGTAACTGCTACAAGTATCATATAATTAAAAATCATCATGATGTGTACTGGGCATGTCCTCATTAGCAAATGACCTATAGAGAATGTTACTGTTTGAATATTAACCAGTAGTACAAATAGAATGATGATTTCCTAGCCCAATTTTTAAACAGAATACCATAAGTAGACTACACTATACCTGCCTCATGATTAATAGTTCTCTATGTAAATGACTTAAATTTGTGTGCAGAGACAACTTTACTTCTTTCAATCACAGTGACCTTAACCTTGGACCATTTGACCACATAAGCAATAGGGTTCTTCCTTACCCCAACTGCAAGCCATCCACAAAGTTTGGTGTAAGTAGATGGTAGAGAATTCTAGTGTAGAGATCATTTTCTTCTTTCAGTCAGTCTGACCATTGATTTTTCAGCCTCAAAATCGATCAGAAATTTTCTTATCCCAAGTTGAACCATCCCCCACCCCAGTTTGAAGATTTGCAACTCTTGAACTGAAAATATAAGGGAGAAAACTCCCACCTCCTTCCATTTAAAGCAGGAGGGATTTTCTAAATAACAAAAAGTTTAATTGTAAAATATTGTAAATTTACAAGCCTTTGCATGAATGGAAATCATTTGCACATACAATTTAACAAACTTAGTTCAATTTTTATTTCTGAAAAATTTGACCATTTTTGTAAATTCCAGATGAACTTAGAAGGGGTTAAAGTCTTTCAGTTGTATACTTTCCTTTTTTTTGTATTCAATGCCATCATATTTTACAGGTTCATCAACTATTACATGGTCATTTATATGTATCTGTATATAAGTGCATGTGTGTGAGCTTTTTCCCTAGATACCTCAAAGGATGACAACAAAGGCTAGAAAAAATATCTAATTTTCTTTATAGGATTGTATAGCTATTACTTTTGCTAAAGGAAGCCAAAACTGTCAAGTTCCAAGCTCACATATGCAGATTTAAGCAAAGACTGGTTTATACCATACTAGATAGCAGGAATGTAGTGAATGCCCCTCTGAATATGTCAGTTAAGTGTAAACTGCATATTCCTTGGTAGTGAGAAAACATTAATTCCTCAAATGGACTGACAGTTGACACTTTTAAAAGAATTTCCATGAACTCAAGGTAAGACCTTTACTTCTTTTTAACTGCTAAGTGTTGAAACCATCTCTGATATTGTTCAGCTGCAGGATTTTCAAATTTACCTTTGTGGTAGCCATACTGAATCTAGGATTTGGACCACAGTCATTTAGGACCAACTAGATACCTATATGACTTTTGGTGAAAAAGCAATGCCAGTATACTCATTGATTCAAGAGAATTAGTGACAATAAGATTTTCAACATGTTCACTGTGGCAGCTATTCTGGATAACTGCATGGCACCGTCTTGATGTAGGACTAACTTGAGATCAAAGAAGTCTGTGATACTGCTATTAATTTTGGAGGAATTAGCAATAACAATATTTTCAAGAGAGTTACCATGGTGGCCATATTGGTTGTCAAATCAGCATCGATTCATTACCAATTAGACACCATAAGAAGTCCTCTTGTGAAAATCTCTTGTCAATATGACTTCTGATTTAAGACGAGTAGCCACAAGAAGATT
This sequence comes from Potamilus streckersoni, assembly GCA_016746295.1. Taxonomy (NCBI): domain Eukaryota; kingdom Metazoa; phylum Mollusca; class Bivalvia; order Unionida; family Unionidae; genus Potamilus; species Potamilus streckersoni. The sequence goes on along the minus strand of JAEAOA010000900.1, from coordinate 3,130,950 downwards.
TTTTTAAAGATGGCTGCCATATTTGAGGTCATTTTTATTTAGATATTATGATGTCTTCTGGTGAAAGCACCATACTCATATGACTTTTCATGTGACAGTAGAGATAAGATTTTCAAATATGTGGCAGCCTCACTGGATGTACTGGCAGCATTATTTTCATTTAGGACTAGATATGATATGAAGTATTCTGGTGAAAACCAGATTTCAGTAAGAAGTTCTGTTCTCAAGAAGTAGCAATAACAAGATTTTCAAGATGGTTACGATGATGGCTTTATTGGATATCATACTGTTATCATTTCCATTAAATCTTGAAAAATCCTTATATTCTGTGTTGTGTGCACTATTTTAACATTCCTCAATATAAAAAGGCATGAATATTACATGTGACTATCATAGTTCTCACCAATTGTATTATAATGATAAAGCATATGTGACTTATAATAAGAGATCATTGTAAGAAAATGTGCTTGTGCAAGGAATCAAAACTTGCAGTCGTCTTCTATCCTGATTACAATGCAAAATTGAAAAAACAAATTACAAAAATAAAATAATGGGACACTTACAAATATCAGCTGAACTTTGTCCTCACAGTAGAAACAGTTTTCACTTGGCTCCCAGTCCTCTACTTCATCTGGTTCCAAACCTGGAGAATTGAAAATACAAATTTTTTATTTTCTTTACAATGATCTAATTTGGCATTCCCTCCATATCTTCATGTTTATACCATATCACTTCTAATTGTGGCAGCAGACTACAGTGCAATCTCTAGTATGTTAGCTCTATTTTGGCTGCTTTGTAAATATAAATTACTTTGACAATGACCAATGCAACTATCAAAGTAGGCGAAAATGTTTCACAGAAGAGATTTAAGCCCTGAAGAAAAACAAAATGTTTAAAACAACTTAGTTAAACAGGAGCCAAGTGGGTAACCTTTATACTTTTCATTATGCTGTTATACAGAGTAACATACAGGTCTCTGTAACTTCAACAGTCATCTCATTTTCTGAAATTTTCCCACGTTATAATGGTCAACTGTCAATCACAACAAATTTTCCCCAAAGACAAAAGCTGAGATCAACCCACTTATGTCACAAAAGTTATGTATCTTTTTAAAAAACCTCTCAACTGGAAGTCATAACAACCTACTTTTGGAGTGTAAAGTAAAAATGTTACAAATCCATTAAAGATTTTACTATTGTATCATGTGTGAACTGTGTTTATTCCAAGAAGCTCTTCAGTGTAAGTTTGGTGGCAAATGATAAAAGGGTATTGTAATTAACAGCTTGTACACAACTGTTACAAGTTTAATTAATTCTTTCAAGTAAATCACAGTGACCCAGGTGTAGTGGAACAGACAAGTTAATCAAAAGTTGCATATACAGTCTAAGCATTGTATCAAAAGGTGTACCTGTACAGAAGTTACAGACTGGAAGGATGGACACAATTTTTGGATACTGAGTGAAACCTGGAAAGAGGATCATCCCAAGATGCATCCACAGAGTGTAAGTTTCTTGGCAAAAAAAATGAAACAGCTATTAGAATTGGTACATGGACATGATATTTAAGTAATTTTTGATAAACAATTAAAGTCTGTTGCAATGATCCTCTTTGATGCATGATGCACTTAATTCCAAGTGCAAGTTTATAATGTGCAACAGAATAGCAGGTAAAACACACAGGAAAGTTGAACACAATCTGAAGCAAATTTTGAATAAATCCATAAATTAGGTCACATCAACCAAGATTGTGTGCATGACAACTGTCCATCCTCAGCTCTGGCTTTCAACAATTTTGCACAAGGTCCAAAATCTAAGGAAATGGTATGACCAGATTTTAACTATTGGCAATTCTTGTTATTAAAAAGAAGGGCGAGGTTTCTGGAATCCAAAATTTTTTTATATTGATAGTTAAATGATGTGGTTTGATTTGAGTTTGAGAGTACACTGCTAGGCCTAACGTCTGATGCACATTGCTATGATGACTGATAGCTCTGATCTTCAGAAGTGTATTTTAAAAATTGAACTGATAACTTTCTGATATTGTAAAATGCCTATTTTGAGAAAAATGTTTATGTATTTAAAGAACACAAGTGTACCTGATGCTATTTGAAGTATGTTTCATAAAAAAATAACCCATAAGTGTTGCTTTTGGTTTACTATCATGGGGGGGGGGCATTTTATGTACCTCTGTCCCCCTATGGTAATTAAGATATGAACATTTGTTAATTTAGGAAGCCTAAAAGTTTCAGGTGGTTTCAACTGTCTGCTACAGACATCATACGGTTTACCTAACAGAGATCAGAAATAAATGTACTTGTAAATCCAAAAAGGTGAAAGACATAAACACTAACTTTCACCACAGTGTGAGAGTTGTAAAGCAAATAAACTGACTGTATGCTTTGCCCCTCTTTCAGTAGTGTCTCAAAATCCTGGAGCAGAACCAAAATGTGTCAGTATATTACAGTACCGGTATGTGACATATTTCCATCTCAAGAAGCACCTATAATGCAAGTTTGGTGCATACAGATGATGCATTATAGAATTTACAGACAAAAGGGATGAACTCTCATGAACCAATGGACAATAAAGGATGAACTCTCATGAACCAATGGACAATAAAGGATGAACTCTCATGAACCAATGGACAATAAAGGATGAACTCTCATGAACCAATGGTCAATAAAGGATGAACTCTCATGAACCAATGGACAATAAAGGATGAACTCTCATGAACCAATGGTCAATAAAGGATGAACTCTCATGAACCAATGGACAATAAAGGATGAACTCTCATGAACCAATGGTCAATAAAGGATGAACTCTCATGAACCAATGGACAATAAAGGATGAACTCTCATGAACCAATGGACAATAAAGGATGAACTCTCATGAACCAATGGACAATAAAGGATGAACTCTCATGAACCAATGGACAATAAAGGATGAACTCTCATGAACCAAAGGACCATGAATCATACATAATGATTTCTTCTTGAAGCATGGGAGGTTTAAAAATGGCCTCTTTTAAACAAATATTGATGCTGATTCATTTTTTTGTGACATAAATTTTTATAGTTCAGCTCACTGCCAAATCCTGCACTGATCTTAAGTTTCTTCTGTGGCTGGATTCCATATGTATTCCACTGCAAATACAGAGTAATCATCAGTCTCCTTCTTCTAGTGTAAACTAAATATGAATTAACTTGTCTTATTGATAAACATACAATATTTTGAATAACCTGCAATAAAATGTTCCAATCTTGCTATCATAAAATACATGTAGTTCAGGTCTCAAATTATTACTAGGGGTGTGCGTGTGGTGCGTGTCTGTGTGTGTGATTTAGATTTTTAACATAGCTTTAACAATTTTTCAGTCATATCACTATGATGTCTGCAGATTGACAATTTATAGTTACTAAAAGTGAAAAGACTTATCATCTGTTAAAATGTAAAGCTATTTACAGGTACCTGGGTACTCACCTGTTAATAATAACCCAGCTAATAAAATTGGCCACCGCGGTACCTGCTAAAATTATTTTTAAAAAAATACATTTCCAAGTTCAGACCAAAGACATCTGGAGTGAGCAAGACAAAGAATAACAATTATAGTTCAAGGCTTATGCCATGTGACTATAGACTGCTGTGCATTTATCCACTTTTGGACCTCCTTCTAACTTCCTTCTTTTCTATTTATTCTAAATTTTAAAAAAAGGCACTGACATTAAATGAAACAGGCTTTACAGATGTGTCTCATGAATGTAATATGACTGAAAAATGTTAAAGGAGGGATTTTGTTAAATTTTAAATACATGCTGTTTCAGGAAATGGACAAAATAAAATTACAAATTTTGAAAGAAGAATATGAGTGAGGCTGTACAGCATTCACCATTTGTGCACTTCAGGACCTTTTCGTGCAAGTTAGACATAGTTCAAGTGAGTGTTAAGCAAACATAATTAATTAGTCTGTCTTTACTATCAAACTAATAATCCACACAGATTTAGCTGATTAGTGACAAGAATAATAATTGCAGATCCAGGTAAGTAGTGAAGATAAATGTATGTTTTTCAAAAAGTTTTCTGTTATTATGGGATGTAATAAAAAAAAGATTGCTCTTTTTATGCTCAGATTATGCTTTCTTGCCACTTTTTTAGTAATAATTATGCTTATACCTCATTTAGGGGTTGGTATGTATGAACCTACAACAAAGCACTTCAGGTTCACATTTACCTGTAATTACAATCTTCCCTTGATCTCTTCCCTTGATCGGGTGCCCAAGTAAGTGTTCAATAGGAATGATGGGTACAAGATAATAGTTTCCTAATCTTCTGACAGCTCTATTCATATCTCATCCTGACATGATTTTTAAAAACATCACCTTCAAACCATTTGTCCTACATGAAGATCTGACAACGACTTCTTAAAGATCATGTTCTGTTGAACATTGTTATTATCATATTTAATCACTAATTTCATCAACCAATCAGATGAAGTCTTATATCTACAATTTTGGAAGACTGAGCAGTATGGCTTAAGAGCATTAACAAGTCACAAATGGTTTGCTTCAGTTTCCAATTCTGAAAGTTTCATTTTGATTGGCTAATTTAGAATATGATCCATAAGTGATCGCTTTCAGATCTTCGTGTAGGTCACAGTGAAGATATGATTTTAATCAGATTATACTTTCAAACAGACTCATTGTTAGTTGTCAGTGACCTTATTTCAACCTTTAAGGTCATTACCAGCTGCTTGATTTGATCAGATGCAGATTTTTGGTCATCACTATGCCCTTTGTTTACCACTGCAAAAATACTTAAAACAAGTTATGTTATCACTTAAATCTGGAGAGCAGTAAGGCGTTATCTTCAAAACTGAGGAAATAGCGCAATTTCCTCCTGCAAGTAAAATCTTATTGAAAGAACTATTCTGAGTATAGGAAAGGAGATGACTAACACCGAAATCCATCACATTGTACTTAATGGAGATGCAATACAACTGTTGTGTTTACATGCACTCATTTTTATCAGTGAAAAAGAGAATTATTGACAACACCTACTTGCTTTCTACAAATTAAGACAACTGTTAACTCATGTGGACTGGAATCTGTTTCCTTGCCAATTCTGTGCCAATGTTTGTTTTATCCCACTTATTCCCCATGTTCAGTTTAAGCCCATTACAGATCATTGAATAACCACTTTTGGGTGAAGCTTATTTGTGCTTTGTCTCTATTTGGATCAAGTTCTGATGATTCTGTGGGAATAAGCTACTGTCAGTTCTTAGTGCTTATTGTTTTATCCTGGATGTGAACAAAAACAAAGCACCAATCAAAATTGAATGTAATATATTTCACTATGTGACACAGGTAGTTAAGCCTTCAAATTCAATTCAAGTAGACAAGACATGAAGCAAGAGAGAAGCTTCATGCAAAAGTAGTTATTAAATGGTTGGTTGATTATTTAATTCATGTACCAGGAACACATCTTGGAATGTCTCCTTTACACTGATATATGTTATCAGTGGTTGAACATGCTGAAGGGTTAAAGTAATTAGCATGAAATTGGCAGAGTGGAGGCAGATTTCAAACTATGCAAGTTAGACATCCTTGTATTAATTTATTGAAGGTGAATAGTTGTTCTCAACAGTTTATTTTTTTGGGGGGTGTCACAGAAATGAGTGCATATGCCTGTCAAAGCTATCTCAAATAAATTATCAATTTAAAGAATAAAAAAATCAAACATTAATTATTCATCACTGCTAAGGATTAAGCTAACTTACATAAGGTAAGCATCATTTGCATCGCTTCTTCACTTACTGTATTGACATGGGTATTGATATGGAAAAAGTATTGAAGTAGTTAGCTTAAATGACATTTAAGCCAAACTACTATTTTGTATTAGGATGAGAGCACGATTACCCCACTCACCCCTACTCCTATGTTAGTCTAACCAAAATATAAAAACAACTTTGTTGAGGCAACAGCATCAATTTCATTACTAATTACCTGTGAAAAACCTATCACTGAATCATTCATGCCATCATACAAAATAGGGCTGATTACCTGTGAAGAACCTACCACTGAATCATTCATGCCATCATACAAAATAGGGCTATCTTAGATATGGCCACTTAAATTTCATGTTGACAGTTCAAATCTGCAGTCACAAGTTACTGTACATGTTTCAACTGTTTTTCCCACATTTTATGTCTCACCTTATTTTTTTTAGGTTTAAGTCTTTAATGCCTATAACCCTGTTTACTGAATTAAAATATTTATTCTGAATTAGTTTTTTTGGGGGGGGGCACACATACTGCATGGTATTATTATTTTATTCCTTCTTTTAATATAATAATGATAATAAAGCTTTACATATATGGTAGAGAATGTCATGTGTTAACTGGATGAGTTTCTTTGGTGGAAATAGAGATGTGATTTTGTTTATAGAGAAAATTACACAGCATTCACAGTAATCATTCATGGGATTTAAGCTAATTGGTGACATTTTTATTTTTTTACTATAGTACTGTCGTACTGGTTTAAAAAATCTGAAATTGATGTGAATAATGTTTAATCTTAACTTTCTGTTTATGGAAGAAAAGAAATGTGTGATTATGTCGGTGGTGCAAACAAATCAGCGACATAACCAGGTCCAGAAATATCCAGGTCCAGAAATATCCGGGTTCATAAAAACCTTGACCATTACTCTAGTAGCAGGCATTAGTGACAATTTCATTGAACGAAATTTTGTTGCATACTGTTAATGGCAAACCTGGTTATCTCCAGGGTGTAAAAAAAAATCGTCTACATAACCGGGTCCCAAGATATCCGGGTTTATAAAAACTAGTAACATAATTTTTAAGATGTTTTTGACCATTACTCACGTCTCTTGCTCTTGTGTTTAACTGGAATCCCCTCCCACTGCATGTTACAATAAAATACACAAAATGCTTAATGGATAATAAAATGAAAGAAACCTGGTGTTGTTATTATTTATTCCATTTTTATCACCATGAGTTATTTATTAAAAAGTACAATATATGAACTCTCTATATCACATGTAGCATATACATTGCATCACTTATGCCATATAACACATGACATGTTGAAAAACAAATTATGTTTGGCTGTACTCAGAGGTTTGAGTATGTTATCATGACTGAAAAATGGATCCAAGAAAATCACAAATGAGAAAGAGAGAAACATCAATGGAATGCTTTCAGGCACCCACCAATCATGCATAACACCATGGTATTAAGTGTAAAATAACCAAGATTATAATATATCCAGGTTAACATATGACAGTATCTTGCAAATAAATTATCAATACATGTTTTTCAAAATATGTGTACATTCACTGAGTGCAATCCTTTTGTTAACATAGGTTACATAGGTTATTAAAGCAAGTGGATGTTGAGCATACTATTTACCCTGCAGGCATCAATGTGAGTTTGTATCAATTATGATTTTAGATGACAAATAGATGCCCAGGTGGTTAATAAACATATCCAGTAGCTAGTAGTAAACTCATTCTTTGAACTTACTGGCAGGATATCAAATACAAAGATTATTTTATTGTAAAGCAAACCAGCCATGAAAACTGACTTTGGATTCTTTTAAGTGTGCCAATTCTGTTATTATTTTTTTCAGCAAACTGTGGTTCCCTTTTACAGGTATTCAAGGGAATTTTGAAAATAAATTAAAACAACCCACTGAAGCCAATTTTTCTGCCAGCTCAAACCTGAAAACTAAATTATGGGGCCTCCACTGCCATTGTATAGAAGCCATGTGCCTGAGATTATCCATTCCTGTGCATATAGACAAGCATATCTATTGGGTGATATTCTGCCTAGTAATAAATTTCTTTGTTTATTTTCTGTTGACAAGTACATGTATATACTTTTGATGAAGTGGCTGAATGCATTAAAAAAAATAACATTGTTTGTGGCAAGTGTCACCGGTCTGAGCATATGTAAGAAAACAATATGTTTCTAAAGTTTTCTAAGAAAACATAATCACTTTTGAATCGTTCATTACAAAACAGCAGATTAAACAAAAGCTGACTGATATTACTTCATATTTACTATAAAATATACTATAAAATATAATGCAGTGCAGATTATGATGTTTATAATTCCTAGATATTTTGAAAATATTGCTGACATGTTTGGCTATTTTGTCATAAAATGCTAAAAAATAAATCGTCATGATATTACGTGCATATGGAACTATTTGATGACTTTTGAATATTCAGGCAATCAGCAATTTTCCTTCTGCACATTGAATATTAATTAAATTACTTGTATCTCCTTGATCATTGCTTCTTTTATACATGTATTTCCAAACATAATTCAGATCTGAAATGTACCTTTAAGAAACAAAAGGGATAAAATACACATGTAGCTGACGTCTATGATTCTGCATTTTTGTAAAATAAGGTTACATTGTACTTTGTGCACACTCTCGTCTTTGTAAACCCTTGAATATTTTATGTAGTGAACATGATATATTCTTAATAAACTATTTGATTAAACTACTTTTACAAACCAAAAATAGAAAGAATACTAAATAAACATAAGGCTACTGCTGTAACTTAACAAAATTGTGTGTGAAAATTGATCACTTTTGCTGACCATTTCTTGTATAATTGACGTTAAAATGTTGCATTTTGTCAAATTAAGCGGGTCCACATGTCAACTTATGCCCAACACAACCAGGTTATCAACTTAACAGAAGTCGAGATAAGCCAGCAAAAAATAGCATAATAAAAAAGGATTTTTTCGGGACCAGACCAAAATGCTCGACATATATGGGTTGTCGAAATAAGTGGGTTTGAATGTATTTTGTCCAGTGCTGGATTTAGACATAGCAGGGCCCTAAGCTATGGGAAGCTGTAGAAACCATATTTGATATAAAATAAATTTTTGAGACCTCTTCAGACCGCGAGGCCCTAAAAATTGAGAGATATTACTAGATCGGGTGGTAGGTGTGGAAATACCCCCAAAATTGGGAGGTTTTTCTCCCAGCTTGAGAGTTGACAAGTATGAACTGTCTGGTCTTGTGAGTTCATTTAAGTCACCAGCCCACGGCCTGTACCTAAAGAAAATTTGTTGAGCACTGATACATAAACTATTATACCAGACATGTATATATTATCAGATTTATCAAAAAGCTAACTGTAGCTTGCATGTAAAATACACTGTAATTGAACCAGAAAAAGAAAGCTTCTTAATGTTTAAATTAATTACTTATGATTTCTGCTTTGCAGATTTATTTGTGGCTTGTTTATTTAAGATACCACTGATAAAAACCCTGCTCAATGCTTTTTAACACCTCCCCTGTAATGGATATTGTTTCACACAAAAGTCTGCCCAGAAGTCAGTATTATCTCTCAGTGTTTCAGTGTTGGATGCATATTTTCAAAATATTAGACCTTAGGTGGTGTGTTGGGGGTAGGTACTTAATATATCATTTGCACATAATACGATTGAATCTCAACCTTCTTAAACAAATTTATTGCTTTGTGGTAAATTTTTAATTTTCACATTGGGCACCATCACTTAATCCTTATCACACTTTTGCACAGCAAACAATGTACATATATAAGTATCTGTTAAAATTATCTTGCTTGTCTTTAAATTCTTAACACACAAGTCAACAGATAAGTTATGAGCAGCTTTGGAAACAGATTCAACCTTTTAATGTGCAACCCAAATCTGATTTCCCCTGTATCGATAGTGTTGTTTTGTTTCAGGACTGGCCAGTATTGCGTCACGGGATCATGTGATCTGTCGTCTCATTAAAACTTTGTAATTTACAGAACTGTGGTATTTTACCACAATATAATCACTACCCACTTACAATATGTAATTTATAAACATCACAACCAATTTAAAATTTGTAGAGAATTACATACAAAACAGGAAAAATTTTTATTTCTGGTCTTCTTTAAAGGAGCATATCTAAGCCAACCCTATTTTGTATGATGACAATGGATTATTCAGGGGTAGGTCTTTCACAGGTAATCAATAATGAAATCAACACTGTTGACTCAACAAAGTTGTTTCAGTTTTTTGTTTAGACTAAGGGGTTGGTGGGGGGGGTAATCATGCTGTCACCCCAATACAAAATAGGGGTTTGGCTTAGATACCCCCTTTAAGTTAATTACTACTGATACATCAAGAAATCATTTCACCCTAACTTAACACTGATTTTTTCATAGGCCAATTCATACAAAATTCAACTTGTCTTACAGAAAATCAATTGGCCCTTGCAATAAAATATCAATAATTTCATTAATTTGTTAAATAGCAGTATTTTGTAACCACATTTAACACAACCATGGTTTGTATTTTGCATTTGTTGTTATTGTTGTTGTTGTAGGGTTTAATGCCATTTTTCAGCACAAGATAGGCTATACATGGCAGCCAGTATAAATGGTGGAGGAAGAACCCAGGAAAACCTGAGAAAGAACCACCAATGCATAAGAATCTACTGGCAAGCTTTCTCACATACCCAATTTGGCAGAATCCAAGACTCAAACCCATGCAGACAGGTGAGATGGCAGTGATCTGTAACGGTGAGCACTTTAGACCACACAGCCACCTTGCATCTGAAAATACTGTCAAATGAAAGTTCAGGATTGAACAAAACTTATTTTATAATTACTTATGAAAATTTAACTGGCCCACATTTCTGCATTTGTCAGAATTAACTGGCATTCCTTATTACCCACAGAACATGGGTCAGCAGCTAAACCAACTCTTTAGAGAGATTTAAACTGGCTTAACATAATTTTACTGTACTTTTGACCATTGTGACAAAGTATAACTTTTCATCATGCACTTGCTTATATGACCATGTTTGTGCTGCAGTATACCTTCTCCACTACATTTTAGTCTAGATGTTTACATGTCTCGATGGTTAACATGCAAGACTCACAACTGAAAGAGTGCAGGTTCAAATCCTACCATCGAACTCACTTGGGTCAGGTACTGTGGTGTGTCCTTGGGCAAGGAATTTTACTCCAATTGTCTTAGTACTAAATAACCTACCTGTGTTGTTGTGCAACAAGCACAAAACCAAGAACATTTACATTTATTTGAAAGGTTTTATCTTTTTAATTTTGTTTTTAGCAATTTTTACCTCTGTGTGTATGTGTTTGTGTGTGTATATATATATATATATATATATATACACACACATAAGAACTGAACTTTTATATGGCACTATATAGTTAAGAACTGTGCTGATATTCTGTTAAACACAATACATGAACATGAATGCAAGCATCACCCATTGTTAGAGATACACAATGGAGATAAAGGATTCAAAGACATCACTGAAAAAGCTCTTTCAATCAACCAAATGAAAGAGATAGACAAAGTCACATCTGATATGGGTACATACATAGAAGCTAGTGTAAAAAGAGTCACATTTAGGATAATGAGTAAAACTGTTGTAATAATAATGAGGTATTATTCATCTGGAGGTAACTTTTATGCAGACTTATAATGAGTCTTTATTTTTATGAATTTAATGCCATTTTAGCACAGGTTAGACAACATACAGTGGAAAAAGAACCAACAAAACCCCAGGATCAACCACTGATTCATGGTAAAGTTATTGGCAAGCTTTCTCATAAACCCACATCAGCTGAGTCAAGACTAGAACCCAGGCAGGCAGGCAGAGGTCAGTGATTTGTAATGGTGAGTGTCTTAAACCAATGGTCACATTGGGTCTTAAAATGTGGCTGACTTATAGAGTTGGCTGTTATGGAGGCTTTATTGTAATTTAGGAATGGCATGTTTTATTGTAATTTAGGAAATAATCCCATGTACCTATTCCAACAGCTAAATACCTGTTTTCAATTTTGAAATTTCAAATACTCCCTAATCATGCCAGCAGAGTTTATATGAAGAAAAGATGGCAATAGTAAAACTTTTGAAGCATTTTTTCATCCTTATTTCAATACTAACCTGAAAAATAATAAAAACTCTGCTGTGTATATAAAATGTACTTTGTTCACCTAGTACAATAGCATGCAAACAATGTTGCTGAATACAATAGCATGTAAACAATGCTGCTGAGTACAATAGCAAGCAAACAATGCTGCTGAGTAGAATAGCATGCAAATAATGTTGCTGAGTAGAATAGCATGCAAAGCAATGCTGCTGAATACAACAGCATGCAAAAACTGCTGCTAAGTAGAATAGCATGCAAATAATGCTGCTGAGTAGAATAGCATGCAAACAATGCTGCTGAGTAGAATAGCATGCAAATAATGCTGCTGAGTAGAATAGCATGCAAATAATGCTGCTGAGTAGAATAGCATGCAAACAATGCTGCTGAGTACAATAGCATGCAAACAATGCTGCTAAGTAGAATAGCATGCAAACAATGCTGCTGAGTAGAATAGCATGCAAATAATGCTGCTGAGTAGAATAGCATGCAAATAATGCTGCTAAGTAGAATAGCATGCAAACAATGCTGCTGAGTAGAATAGCATGCAAACAATGCTGCTGAGTAGAATAGCATGCAAATAATGCTGCTGAGTAGAATAGCATGCAAATAATGCTGCTGAGTATAATAGCATGCAAATAATGCTGCTAAGTAGAATAGCATGCAAACAATGCTGCTGAGTAGAATAGCATGCAAATAATGCTGCTGAGTATAATAGCGTGCAAATAATGCTGCTGAGTACAATAGCATGCAAATAATGCTGCTAAGTAGAATAGCATGCAAACAATGCTGCTGAGTAGAATAGCATGCAAATAATGCTGCTGAGTAGAATAGCATGCAAATAATGCTGCTGAGTATAATAGCGTGCAAATAATGCTGCTGAGTATAATAGCATGCAAATAATGCTGCTAAGTAGAATAGCATGCAAACAATGCTGCTGAGTAGAATAGCATGCAAATAATGCTGCTGAGTAGAATAGCATGCAAATAATGCTGCTAAGTAGAATAGCATGCAAACAATGCTGCTGAGTAGAATAGCATACAAACAATGCTGCTGAGTACAATAGCATGCAAACAATGCTGAATAACTGGCAGTGTGATACTGTTATTATGTTTCATTTGAGCATTACAGTGTTAATTTCGGTTCCATACAATTCCAAAAGAGGTATCTTTTGCACAAGCTAATTTGCATTTTTTCCTCCATTCATTGTATGGACAAAAATAGGGTTCATTAAAAAACCCACAAGATTTAATTTTGGTTTTTCAATATAGTTTGTTGTGGGACCTAACACCACTTTTAAGACACTATTGGCTATTATCACGCAGAGGAAATGGAAAATACATGCCATTTCCAAGGACACACACAGACTAGCATAGATGGGCATCAAACCCATAACCCTTGGACTATGAACCAATACACTACCATGTGAGCTACCATGTGAGATACTGTGACTTTTCAGTTGAGCTTTATAATTACCAGTTGTGTGGGTTCAATCTAGGATTTAGTATGATGGAGTCATTAGTACATCAAGTTCTTCAAAATGGTATACAACTTTTTTATTCTCAACAAACTAATGGTTACATAAAGATTACATAATAAATGTACCCACAAAGTAGGCATAAAATATTAGTTAATCTGCAAATAGCAGGAAACAGTATTATTTTGTTCTATGAATAAGAATAAACACATTATACTGTGTAATGTGAAAAGTAAAATTTATTATTGATGACATCGGCGAATTACAACTTATTTTTATTTTTAGTTATCAATGACAAGTTTCAAACAATGTCACACTTGTCATTAGCTAGAAGGACTCAAAAGTCATGACAATGATTTGGTCTGAATAAAGTTTTAAGTATTTTCTATGCTTTTGAGTAGTAATTGTGCAGCCATGTAGATTTTATTAACCATTCAAATTGGATTTTTTTCTTGTAGGACTCGGACTTCATTCAGCAGATTTAACACTAAATGGTTATCGATCAATGGCAGGGGTCTGTTTGGAATCGGCTGTTTTGCACAGGCATTTTTTTCTGTCAGTAAGTAAGAAAAAGAACACTGATGAAAACACTTTCTACCCTTTTCCCAGTCAAGAAGATGGTAACTAATTATACTCTTCCAATGTATTACTGTTTGCTGTGAATTCAGTCCAGGGCAAATACTAATCACCAAACAGATCTTAATGTTGGTTGGTTGGTTATTTTGGGGCTTAACACCATTTTTCAGCACACGATAGGCTATACATGACGGCCAGTATTAATGGTGGAGGAAGAAACCGACCCACGACAGGCTACTGACAAGCTTTCTCACATATCCATATTCCAAGAATCTTAGACTCTAACTCACAAAGACAGGGGTGAGATGGCAGTGATCCGTAACGGACATCCCTTTAGACCACTGGGGCCCAAGATCTTAATGTAAGCCATTCACTGTTTGATAAACCAGAAGAACATACCCACTAAAACTGGATTCAAGGAGAAAAATTATGAGGCAAGCTAGGTCTCACTCGATAGTTTCGTTTCGATAGTTTCATACTTTGACAACTCCCTAACTTTTAAGGTAGAAGGCATGAACCTAATTATCATAAACCAAGCAATTAAAAATTCATACAGAAGCTAAATCTGTAATGTGGTTTACATTTACTTTGAGTTAGGCTTGAAAATGGGTAGGCTTGTTTGGTGACTGCCTGTCAAAGACAAGCACTGGAGATCAACTGTGTAACTTGGGCTGCAAATGAATAGCCGACTTGGCTTAATTATTTTATGTATGTCTGCTAAAGATGTAAATATATAAAAATAGAGATGGTTTGACAGGTATAAAAAGTATGCTAATTTTTTGCAGTACTAGTGAACTTGATTCATGCATAAGGCAATGATTCTTTTAGCTGCCTTGTCATAGGAAAATATTCAAAATAACTCTTTGCTGTCAAAAATGCAAGTAAAAAAGAGGGGTTGGTGGCAGTGTTTATTGAGGGTAAAAGCCCTCAGTTGTATAAGTAATTAATCTGATTGTCTCAGTCAAAACCTCACAAGCATGCTTTCAACTAAAATGATTAGTTAGTTTTTTATTTGTATCTTCAATATAAAATTATTCTCATTTTTCTGCAATAGTTCATTGACGGATGAAAATTCACCAAACTTTCCATCTAGTCCTGAGAACTTACAAGCTGAAGAAGCCATTAAATCTTTAGCAATAAACCCGGCTAATTGCTGGAATAATTTACATGTATTTCTGTCTGGTTTACCACAGAAAATATAAACACCATATGCATACCTAAAATATTTCAGATACCAGAATTAAATAAAGATCAGTGGAGTTTATCCTTGTTTTTTTGCAATGCAGTTGTTCATTACAGTGATGAAATGCATTATTCGACAAGACAGCATGGTTGTGTTTACATTCAGCAGGTGGTCACTCAGCATTTATATAATAAAATCAATCGGTGCATTATGATTGTGGTGGAAATGACAGGTGGTCACTCATAACAGGTTTTACTGTATTTGACAGTCAATTCATGTCTCCTAATTTAAAAATCCTGTCTACAAGAAATATTTTAGTAGAGATGGTCTTTCTTTGTAACTTTCCTTCACAAGAGTAAATGAAGTCACAACAGCACCAACACTTCTGCTGCATACAGACTGTTCTGTCCCATATTCAGATATTTGATCAAGAAAATATTCATTAGTTCTGTAGAACATTATATTTCTTTTCTGAATAATGACAGCTGTTGACTTGGAAAATCCAGTTTAACTCAATAACCCCTAGTGCCATTTACCGTTTTCGGGCAGGAGGTGGTAGCCTACTTCTGAGCTCTGCAAAAATTAGGATAAGATGGGCATTTAGAATGTAGAGTGGTCTCAACACAAAAATGATGGTCCGTTAAGCCAAAAAAAGTCTAATTTTTACCCTTCTGCTCATGCTCAGGCGAAAGAGCCAATGAAAATTGACGTTTCTAACACAAATAGGCAAAAAAAATTTCATATACAAAAATAGAAAATGTGTGCTTTTAATGCTATGATCAATAAACTGACACTGAAAATGACAATTAGTCAACAGCTTTAATTAGTAATTCAAACTAATTATTTTCATTAACAAGCAGACAGTGTTTACTGGTGCAACTATCTGTTTTTATCTCTTAGAACCACTTATATCAATATATCAACTATAAATTTAAAGCAAATAATCATTAATATTACTACGGGTCTGACCTTTTTTATTTTAAGATTTCTATTAGTACATTCACTCAGTATCTTCATGACAATTCAATTCTGTTGGACCTGACACATACAGTTAATTTTATTTTCATGTTTAAGATCACTCTCATTAACTTTTACAGGTAAGATTTGCTGTTAAAGGATGAATCTATTTCAACACTGTAAAAGAAACCCAATAAACAATTTAATATGAAATTTGTGCTCCAATTAATTCATTTAGTTGATCATTGGTCAGTCTCAGTGATTGAATGACCATGCAATGGCCTACAGTTATATCTGACTATGATGGTGTCATGGCAAATGCTGTTCCTCATCATTCAAATCATCTATAATCATATTGCTATACAAATATCAAACTGACCAACAGTTTTTTTTAAATTGCTAGCTTTGACATTAAAGATGTTATAGATCATATATTCTCAATCCAATTGAAAACCCCAAAACTGAACCCTATTTGCTAAACATGAAGAAAATTGGGATCAAAATTGTCAACACCTTGATATATTGCTCATTTAATCATTGAAAACTGTTGATATGACCTGGAAATTTAAATCAACATTATGAAATTATCAATTTTTAATAAGAAGTCTTGTATTTTGTTACAATTTCTTTCCAAACAACATTCTTGGTCCACTGAAAATAACAGTATGCAAGGAAATTTCAATCAATGAAATTGTCACTAACACCTGCTTGAGGCAGTACTTTAATATTAAATAAATTTATTGTTTTTTTTTAGTTACATCTTTTAAACCCATTTAAGTGTAATGATCATCGAATACAATGTGCCCCATTGTTTTCAAACATGAAATATCAATCTACCCTAACAGCTTTGACCAAAAGCTCTGTGAGAACTATTTAGGTGGCAACAGTGTTTTGATAACTAATTTGTTTAAGTATTTGCTGTATTGTTGCACAAATTAAACTTGACCTTTTACTGCCCTATTAATTACATTTTTGTATCAAATAATGGGGGTGAACTAATTTCAAAGTTAAAAGGTATGGAAATCCATCTTGCCTTAAGAGCTAGTTAGTGGTCCTGGTCTAGTATCAGGTCAACTTGATTTAAGCAATCAATCAAGCACAGTTACAATTTTTGGGGTGAACTTGATATAATTAAACTATTTTAAATTGGCATACTCCTTCACAAATGAAATGATAGCAAGACAGCCAAGGAAATGAATACTTGATGACTGAAAATTATGTCTCATAGATATTGTTTATTAATAGAAAAGCTAGTTTCCAAGTTTGTAGTTAATTTGTAATTCCTAAATTGGTACTGGGAGATTTCCTCATGTATGAAAAGTGAATGAAATTATGGCATCAATATTTTTTTAGAGAAAAAATAAAACTGACTTCTGATGATGACGTTTTTTGTTTCACAAACTAAAGTTCCATTTTTAAAAAATAAAAGAATCTTGTTTGATTACGAATTTGAATCAATAATTAGTCTGGTTCCCTGCTTAGAATGATCCCTGTGTTTCATTCCACAAGAGTAAAGATCAAAGCAGTGAGCAGATGGATCAGGGAACCTGACTACTCATCAATAACATAAAGCAGTAATATAATTAATACACAATGTTTCATGTACAAGTGAAGTGTTGTTGACACCAGTTGGAGTATTGTTAATGATTTCTTGGCAGTTGGGCATCTTGAAAATAAAGCCCATTTTTACATAAAAATAAACAAATTCGTTTGAAAAAATGATTTAGTGACCATTTTTTCCAACTCAAAATAAAAATGGGTATTCAGCCATTAAACAGACCTGTCCCTTCCCCGATTTTCTCAATGTCCAGCAAGGATGGTATCATTCATATTGTTATGGAGGTCCCTCAATTACTCATGCCCTCACTTAAAGTGCTATGTTTAGGGATCCTGTTGTGCATGAGTTATTGAGAGAGAGAGAGAGAGAGAGAGAGAGAGAGAGAGAGAGAGAGAGAGAGAGAGAGAGAGAGAGAGAGAGAGAGAGAGAGAGAGAGTGCATTGCTGAGATTACAGAACACTTGTATATTTTGCTGAAAGTTCTCATTTTATTCTCTGTGAAAGGTTTTCTGCAGAATAGACATCTGCTACTAATAAATGAAGAAATGTTGAAAATGTTGCATATGCAGCAAATCCAACACTTTTAAGAGAACATGGTGTTTCTGACGGTATGTCAACGAATTATTAAAAATATTCTATGTAGTAGGTAACACAGATGAGATCAGTCTTGTGTTTCATCTCTGCTAAACACAGATGAGATCAGTCTTGTGCTGCATAATGGCTTCATCTGGTTTGAACTTTATTTAAAGTAGTACTTGTATCTTCCTTCCCTACAAATATATATTAGATTCAGACACTGACTGGATCTGCCTGTTTGCTGTTTTCTCAGCTTCAGAATTTTTCACCACAGTTTTCAGTGCAGCACTCCAAGTTCTTGGGCATTGGGGGTACAAAAACTTGGTTTTAACATTAGTGGGAATAATTGCATTGACTAATAGATCTTACAAATATGAGTGATTTGGTTCATGCTACAAAACTTTGCACTGGAATGGACTGATTTAAATAAAAAAAATTTAAAATTCATTTTTCCCCTTCCATTATCTGCAAGTGCCATTAATGCATGACTTACTTTTATTCCAATGAAAAAAGACTTGTCAGAATTACTTAGCATCATGATTTTTTCCAATTGTTAAATATAAACTCTGTATAATTATATAAATAATTTGCATTTGCTGTAAAATTTGAAATGATGATAATCAGTAAACAACATGCTACGGCAACTTTTACCAAGTCATGCTTTCTAAGTTATGTTCAGCAATCACTAAAAAGATCTTGGCAGCAATAATAAATTCGTAAACAAGCATGATGTCTGATACTGTTACCATGAACTAAATGAAATACGGTCTGGCAAGTACAAAAATAAATATGGAATTTATGTTGCTGTTTTTATTTAAATTCTGTTTCATGGTTATAAAGTATCTAGTATATGCATTTGGAAAATTTAAATATTTGGGTTAAAGCCCCAATGCTGCCATTTATCAGGAATTTCACCATTCTTTTTATCCAAGTCAATTCTGAAGGGAAAAAAGTTATCTAAAAAACTATTCCTTAAAATAATCAAGGTTTAAACAACATTCAAATATTCATTTTAGAATTAAGAGGTGCCACCCTTAATTCAATCAACTAAGTTGCTCCTAATTCCATTCATTTCAGGAGTGCTTCAAAATTAGTGATGTTACACATTCAACAAATTCCATAAATGACTAACCTAATAACTTTCACACATGCACATAAATTCACCAATTGATTCAAGAGGGAAATGAAGAAAAGCAGGCACACCATTTTAAGTGGATCTGAGAAGAAAAAGCATGTATTAGATAAAACTTAAGAAGACTTGTGTGATCAGCTGGGCTGCTGGAATGCTTTGATGGGCAAGACAATCCAATACTGCATGGTGTTGGATTCTTATGTTTACAATGGTCACAACATCAAATCTTGTATTCCAGCTTTTACCTGAAACTGATTCACCCACCAATGTTGCCAATTAACATCAGATTCATTTGTAGACGTGAAAAATGGACATGTTTCTCAGAGTAATTAAATGGCTCATAATGTAATAAAACTTTGATATGATCTGGTTTTAATGGAACCCAGAAATGTTTAGGACCAAATATCTTTCAAGACTCATTTTTATTCAGATGATTTGGCATATATATATATATATATTTGCAAATTATGGTGGCATTGGGACTTTAATGGCAATAATCAGCTTTGGAATAGGTTCAGGAGATTAGCATACCTGGTACTATATAAAAACTTTTATCAAAGGCCCATAATCTACTTTGCATAATAACATTTAATATATGAAATAACATAAAATAATTAATGTGTATACATAACAAGTATTTCAGGCATATTAGCACAGTAATACCCTTTCCAGGTGTTAGTGACTTGTAACTTTCGCTGGGCAACAATGTGGCAACAATGTTATGATGAGCATCTCATCAGACCTACAATAAGCACCTGTTTTTGGCAAGTCTCAATTAACTTTTGAGTTCTTTATCAGAATCTTTACTATATACACTGCTCCATCAATAACTTGCACACCCACTTATAATGCAGGAGCAGTCATGGATACAATTTTTTTCTCTTTTAAAAAATTCCAGAATGTCATTTATGTTTCAATTATAATTAATTTCTGCATGTCAATGCTTAATATTATTATTATTATTCAATCAAATTTTCAGATAAATAATTACAAATTATCAATGTCATGAAAATCATATATGAAAAATTATAAAGCTATTGCAAATACTTTCCAACCAATTTAAAGAACACAAAAATTCATTAAAGAATAAACAGATGAATGATTTGTTCTTCTTTGTATTAACAGCTGAACATTTTACAAGGAAAAGCATTATTCATTTGGAAGAACAAAACACTTAGCAAGGATATGCCCCAAAAAAATGAAATCTTTATCTCTCTTTGTCACATAAGTTACAATAAACCAATTTATCCAAAGATGTTCCAGTTGCAAATGGAATTTGCTGGTAAGAAAAACCCCTTAACTGTATTAGACCTTCTTTTACTTGTTTTACCATAACGTCTGGTCATTAGTAGCAACTGCCTTTGACTCCCTACTGACTGGTGAGATTAACTCCACTTCAATGATATATTTCGGTTGAAAAATCCAGTTCTCCCCCATTCCTACTGTTTCGGACTTTAGATTGTTTGAAAATGAAACCTGTTTTGGAAATACAGCATGTAAACAAATTCTTAATCAATGAGCAAACAACCAGAATATATGATCAAAATTCTTCTTCAATTCCCATCACCACAATATGGAGAGAACAACTAAACACTTACAGTTAAATGGCTGTAAAAGTGTTGATATAGTTTCTTGTCCAAAAAGTTCCTCTGCAACTCTTTCCAAACCTGAGAAAATATACATGATTAGTATGCTATTCTGGAGAGATGCATGAAATGTGGCTTTTAACTAAAGAATAACAGCAAGCAATATAGACCCTGATCTGCCATTGAATAACAAAAGGTCATCTGGGTCTGTGCAGTTAAGAGCAATCGAAAAAAGGAACTGAGTGAATTCATATCAAGGTTTGCAGGGACACAAATAGTACACAATATTTTAAAATGCAATTCTTTTTAATATTTCCAGTATACTAATATTTTGGAGGACATGTATTACACAAACTTGAACAATCCTATTACCATATATACATGTATGTCAGTCCAGTCCAACTGCAAACAATGCAGACCCTGATCTACTATCACATGATACACTGGTGTTGTTTATTCTATTGATTATTCATAACCAACTTCATAACTAATATCTGCCAGTGTATTATGTGATTGCAGGTTGGGGTCTCAAATTTGACTAAACTTACAATCAATGTTATATCATAATTTTGAAACATCAATTGCTCATAGGGCATACTGACAGAAAAAAAGCAACAATGGGGTGGTTAAGGGAATAATTTACACAACATAACAGACGTTTCCTATTTAATTTACAAGATTTAACAGACATTTCTCATTTAATTTACAAGATTTAACAGACATTTCCCATTTAATTTACAAGATTTAACAGACATTGCCCACTTTATTCAAACATGTAACAGATATTTCCCATTTAATTTATACAATGTAACAGGCATTTCCCATTTAAT
The DNA here is from genome assembly GCA_016746295.1 of Potamilus streckersoni. Taxonomy (NCBI): domain Eukaryota; kingdom Metazoa; phylum Mollusca; class Bivalvia; order Unionida; family Unionidae; genus Potamilus; species Potamilus streckersoni. The sequence goes on along the minus strand of JAEAOA010000900.1, from coordinate 3,109,123 downwards.
TTACAAGATTTAACAGACATTTCCCATTTTATTCAAACATGTAACAGATATTTCCCATTTAATTTATACAATGTAACAGGCATTTCCCATTTAATAAATAAAATGGCAAAGAATTTGTATCTTCATTTTTGCATCTTCTCTTTCAAGGATCAAACAATGCATTATCATATATGATAAGTCTTAAGGTGAGATGTGTAAGATGTGTAGCTGACTACTGTTGGATACAGCCAACTGTGGTTAGGAAACCAATTATTGTCTCAATACAAAACCCACATAAAATTATGCAAGTCCTGATATTTATGTCTATATTTTAAACATTTGCTTTTAGATAGGTGCTGTCTGGTATCTACATTGGTTGACTGGCCAGTTAGGAAACTTAATAAAATAATAAAATACTACATCCAACTTAAACTGAAAGTCACATACCATAACTTGCAGATATTTTTTTATTAAATCTTAAAACCAATTTCTAAATTTAGATTTTTAACAAATGCAGAATATAACATAATTTTATTATCCATCTTGATTGTGTACCTAAAAAAATTACCCTGTGGTCTAAAATCTACAGGTCCACACACTGTATTTAATATTAATTTTGTCAACCAGATACAATTAACTGTATTCAATCAAACATGTAATTAACTGTATTCAAGCATACATGTAATTAACTGTACTCAATCATGCATGTAGTCAACTAAGCTCAACCATTCAAATTGAGTAAACTGTTTCAATTTACAGTATATATTCAGTACAAATCAGATCCAATTCCGAACTGCAAAAACCCACATATATTATCATTAGATACACCAGCAACTCTTGGTCTATGCAGTTTGTTAAAAACAGTCAGTGGAACAAACACAGACCCTGATCTGCCGTGCATTATGCAATTGCAGATCAGGGTCAATGTTATCTGCAGTTGAACCAGATTTATAATCAAGTATATATATATATATATATATATATATATATATATATATATATTATATATATATATATATATATATATATATATATATATATATATTATACGAGACATTATAGGGCTTTCTGAAAAGATGTCAAAGCATATATTGAAAATGACAAATTCAACTTTCTACAAACTTACAAACACATACCATAACATCATTTTATTCTATATTTTGCATTATGTAATTTGCATTAGGGGTGGGGACACATAACTGTAGACTAAAACTCATTAAATCATCAAAAATATTCAAAGCTCCCTTAAGAGCTCCCAGTGCATCCTGCATCTTCAAAACTGCTTTAGGAACCACAAAGTTCCAAGTCTGTATATCTTTTGGATGCAGATTACCTAGCTCTTCAAAAAAAAAATGTTTATGTTCTCTACAGGTTTTTTATTTAAAAAAAAAACAAAAAAATAAAATAAACTATTTGCTAAAAACAAAAGATCCTCATAATCAAAGAGTGAAGAGGGTATATGAAAAATGTAACCCCAAAAAAATATATATCAGATTTACTACAGCTAAGTTATTGATTTGCATTCAATTTAATTATCTTATACCCACCTTTATATAATGGAATCCCTATTTTGTCACCTGGATCCATATTTTTCATTTAAATACACCCAATTTCTAGACAGAGAAAGTGCAGAACTCACAGTGTCAAAGTCTTGTTGAAAGCTCAGAAATTCTTTTCACTCCTGCTTTCTCCTAGATATATCTTGGTTAATCCATATCCCCATTAAAACCATCTACCTACATATGGATTTAATGATTGATTTAAATGTGAATAAATATTTTCTTTGCAAATTTTTGTGAAATAATTGATAAACAAAATTTTTAATTTCCCAACCTAATCTTTTATACAAATTCATAAATTTTATGGACATTGAGACATGTTTTAAAATTGGTAGAAAAATTCCCTGCTTTCCCCTTGGCCAAAAAAGAGTTGGAAACTTTTTCAACCTTTCAAAACTCTTCTTAAACTTAACAAAAATCATTATTATTCAAAATCAAACTTTCAAAAACTCACAAACAACTCAAAAGAATTAAACATTGTGATTTACTTTCAATCAATCAATAGTTCATTTAAAAAAAACATGATATATATAAAAAAAATCAAACAATTTACATCAATGATTTCAGGGGTCCTTGAGTGGACAAGTTGCCTAAAGTGATCTTCATTTTGGATCACTGCCATCTCACCTCTGTATGGTTTTGAGTTTAAGATTCGGCAAATGTGGAAATGTGAGAAATCTTGCCAGTAGCTTCACAAAATTTTGTGGTTCTTTCCGAAGATTTCCTGTATTCTTCCTCCACCATTAATACTGGCTGCCATGTATAGCATATCATGTGCTGAAATAAGGTGTTAAGCTCCACAACAACAACAATATCAATGATTTCATTCAATGAACTAATACAGCTAAGGAAGGAAGAAATGGAATATCAATAATTGGGAAATATGTGTAAGCGTGCAAAATAGCACATAAATCTATAAAACAAAATGCATGTGTGTGAAATAATTTTACTTCCAGTATAAAATCCAGTAGATCAAGATCAGGTTTGGTCTAATTTAGCAATAGATATGATCTGAAACTGGCTGCTCTGTAAAGTTGCAATGACATAATTGAATGGCATCAAAGGCTAATGAGTTAATTTTCCCCTAGATACATTTATTATGTCTAATTTTAAAGTGTCAATGGTGCTAGGACAGACTACAATTACCTTTGTATTGGTCACTTAGCTTTTCGGTTTTACAAGATCTCATTTCTAAATAACCACTTCTCATAATAATCCTGTAGACTAATATCTTCAATGTATTTTTCTTTTGCTGCATATATTATGTTTACATCTAGTTTGGGGTGGGGGAAAAGTAGGCATACAGGATGAGTGTTAAGCAGCATTTCAAGAACATGTGAGCTATTAAAAGTTAGTTCCAATAATATAAGTGTATGATATTACAGGTTTTTCTGGCTCTACAGTAGGTAAAAGCTCTGTGTCAACAAATGTGCATCAATTGAGAAAAAATAGTATTCTGCACTAGTTTCTTTAATCAGCTGTATGTGCTTGTGAATTATCTTCAACAAAAAAAAATAACCAGCTGTCAAGAGTTCTGCATACAAATGTCTCCCATCTAATACATGAAGAAATACACACAAAAAGAATGTATATTTGGTAAAATGTTCCAAAGATTAACTTATGATTTCTGTTTAAACAAAATATAATTATCCCCTTGTGAAAGTTGATGGAGTTTCATTTTTAATAGACATGAAGAGTCCTTGGTCCTCTGAAATGTGTACAAACCAAGTTAAAGACTCATACCTTTGGAACTTGTGATAGGACTCTCACTACTAAAATCCTAAGAATGATGAAGATTTTGGAAAATTTCTTACTTGGTCAAATTTCAAAGTATACTTTTTTTTATGATCATCACTCAATCCACAAAAAGAAACTTCACAAAGAAAACAAATTAATGTTAAAACTGGAGACTGAGGCATGAAGAAACATAAAAATATTCTGACTACACCCAAGCCAACCACACTTTAGACTATGGATCATCATTTAAATTTCAACTTTACTGAGACCAAAAAAAAAAGGTTAAAACACCTGTGGATGTATTTTATTATTATTATTATTATTATTATTATTATTATTATTATTATTATTATTATTATTTGTTTTTAAACTATCACTTATAGTCGCTCAAGAACCCTAAGGTCATGTAAGGGCATCCACCCCCAATATAACAAAAAAGACAGTACCGTTAACTCATTAACATAACGCAGCACGGCGACAAGGTCACGCGTGTCTAATATTCTGCCTAAAATTGACCCCAATCCGTTGTGACAAAGCCGCGGCACGCGCTGTAGACCCTGTTGCTTTTTGTGACAGCATTCAACAGTTAAATCTTTTAACAAACTTTTAATATCATGATTATATTCTTTTCGGGTAGAAATTTGAAAATGTAGTTAATAAGTGGTCAAAATTTCGGGAAAAGATGGCGCACATTACTAATGCCACTATTGGCAATGTCAGCCAATCGACGCTGCTCGATACCGTTTGGGCAAAATTTGGCTCAGCAACCGATCGATAAATTGCTTTATTCGGGCATTTCTTACCAAGGTGTGAATTCGGCTTTATTAAAGTAAATAAACATGTACTCTTAAAACTTTGGCAGCATCTTATTTTATCACTTTGATACAATATATTAAAATGTCGCACAAACAATTTATCCTTGAAACAAATAGACAAATTTAGTGACAACTGGAACTGAGGGTGACTGATGATGAAGCAACCATTAATGGTATACTACAGGGTCAAAAATTTTGACAATGAGTTCGACGCGTTCAATTAGATTTATAAAGGTTGTTCTGTAAATAACTGAATAAAAATTGCCGGACAAATAAAGTGATTAACTTACCAACAAGAATTGGAATTTTCTTACTCCATGAAAGTAATTCTTTCCTAAAAATTCGTCTCTCTTGATAGCATCGTGCACTCCCGCAATCTACCATGATGAAGTGGTGTTTTCCTAAACGTCATCGATTTCCAAGTTCATCATTTGATGACGTTTTACACCGGCAGGTGAGAGTGTGATGTGAGAGTCTACTTCCTGATACACGGAAAGTTATAAAGGTAAGTCACCTAAGACTTCGTGTAAAGCGTTTACATTGATTCATCTATGACAATTGTTATAATTAAAAGCTTCACTGAAAATATTTAGAACTTAAATAGAATGAACAGAGAGACAAATTCGCATGAATACTGCCTCAGTCAGTGATAAAACTTAAAAAGCTTACTCAAGAAGAATGATTAAACTACCTAGTGACATTCCCCAGCAACGTCTTCAAGTTGTCGCATTAATAAATAATAAAGTTGCATACCCAAAAAACATTGAAATTGATAATTAGCATGACGGGAGTAAAAAATACATTTTTGCAAATAGCGAAAAAATGATCATGTTTAGGAGGCCACAAACCAGCCGCAAACTGGATTGTCAGGTATACAATTGAACTTTCATGTATAAAACTGGACGAAAAGTCATCCTAATGATGCTGCTATGTAAATGTATAATTGTATTTATAACCAAGAACCAGTATAAATAATGAGCACAGGAGGTAATAATGGTCATAAAAAATCCATCTTTGTTGTCTTATTGTTACAAATTCGAAATAGAGAATTTTATGGATCAATCTATAGAGCCAGGTACAATACAAACATTTATAGTTAGGTGTTTGCTTCTAGCCAGAGTGACAGCAAGACTGAGGAGACAGATAATTTAATCAAGAATGACACTTATTGGCCACTTTTAGTTACATATACATATATATATATATATATATATATATATATATATATATATATATATATATATATATATATATATATATATATATATATATATATAATTCAAGTCAAAAGGTATACAAATGTCTATCAAAGTTACTGCTCTAATGGCACAGATTTCTATGCACACTTCATACATTCTTTAGCCTCACTTTACATAAATAATGGAACTCAAGTGCTTGAAATTTTGGGCTCTAACTGCCCAGACATAGTGCAACTATGCATGACCGCAATACAACCACTACTATGAACTGTGAAAAATTGATAATAAAATACACAGGATGAAGAATGATTGACTATTCAGGAGATTACATTAATCAACAGTAATGAAATTTAGCATCTTCATGATATATACACAAGATGTACATGTAATTATAGACATAGTAAAATCATTCCAGAGCACAAAATAAATATCATGTGAAAGATCAATAATGAAATACACAGTGAGGAAGAATGACGGACTGTTCATCTGGGAGATTACATTGATCTACAACAATATATCTCTATATAATATTGATGTCCATATGTTCATCAACACATAAAGACCTGTAATTATTGTTTGAAATGAAGTGAGGCTGTGTAGGGGTGAAGGTGGGACTTAATTCTACAAAATTATTTTTTCAAAACAAGTATTGCATCTCTTCTCCTCTGCAGATCAGTTCAAAGTGATACACTTATAATTCACTTATCTGTGTGCATTTGCATGCCCCAAAACTTATTGGCCAATGAAACCCATGTGACCCCTACAGGGCAATTCAGTTGGCCCTATCAGGCTCATCTCATTATCATAACAGAGTAAGATGAAAATAATAGACCCAGTCTTATCACCCAACCCATAAATGTACTTACACATGTATAAGTAGTTTTTTGGTATGGTAGACTGTTTTTAAAATTTTCTTTTGGCAATAGCAGAACCCATCATGAACTGATTTGTAGCAAACTAGCACCATATTTTTATACTATTAAAATAAATATCTTCAGAATAAAGAAAATATTTCAGGCTAAAGAAAACTGCAGCCCTCAAAAAAATTATATAGTACATTATAGGATATGAATTTTCTATGCTAATGTTAATTGTTGTATAAGTCAAAATCTAAAAGTGTAGCTAATGTGGGATTATTAAACTTCAGTTATATTTGACACCCTGTAAAAGGCTGACATGCAAGATATTGTTGACAAAAAGATGAATTGCTAATACTGAACCATACATTTCACTTGCTACACTATTGCATGGAAACTTTGAGTGGGATGCCAACACCCAGGTGATATATTTATAATAGAGGGCCAGTAAACCTAAAATACAATCAGCAAATGAGAAATTTTTAGTGGACTTGAAAAATTACAAAGAATTCAAACAGAAAACAAACTGTTCTCCTAAACATCATAGGTTGATTATCAATGTTATAAAGAAAAATTTATACTTCCTGTATTAACATATATGTACTAGTAAATAACTAACAAATTATAATTTGAAAATCCAAAATGTTTCCAAATGTTGGATCTTGCCAGAATATCTTTCACAACATCCCATTTAGGCTGGCATATATCATGTGTCAAACATGGGATTTAGGCACTACACTAGTCAAACATGGAATTTAGGCACTATGCTAGCATATATATAATGTGTAAAAAATGGGATTTAGGCACTATGCTTGCATATATATCATGTGTCAAACATGGGATTTTGGCACTATGCTAGCATATATATCATGTGTCAAACATGGGATTTTGGCACTATGCTAGCATATATATCATGTGTCAAACATGGGATTTAGGCACTACACTAGCATATATATCATGTGTCAAACATGGGATTTAGGCACTACACTAGTCAAACATGGAATTTAGGCACTATGCTAGCATATATATAATGTGTAAAAGATGGGATTTAGGCACTATGCTTGCATATATATCATGTGTCAAACATGGGATTTTGGCACTACACTAGCATATATATCATGTGTCAAACATGGGATTTTAGCACTATGCTAGCATATATATCATGTGTCAAACATGGGATTTAAGGATTATATTTATAATTATAATATATAAAAGTTAATGTGTGACAAGTACAACTGTTTTGTAAAACAATAATTATATTACTTACTTTGTATGAAATGAAAACATGCTGTTCATGCTATTAAATTCATACCAAACTTAATTGGGAATTTCCATACAATACATGCTGATGAAATCTACTGAAGTATCAATATAGCAAAAAATACAGCAGCGAACCAGTGTATCAGTAATACTGTGCATCTCTACTTGACTGGATGCTGATAACTGCCATATGAAACACATAGGCTATTTATGAAAAAAGAATTGACTAAGAAGTTAAAAATTTATCCATCTGTTTTTTCGTTAGTAACTTCACAGTTTATAATTCAATCAATCCAGTCATGGTGTTCCATACAGAGTTTTCATTATTTGTGGATAAATTTCAATAGGAACGAAATCAATTCCTTCAACCACCATGATTTGCAATTACAAAAAAAACATGGTTGGACACTGCTCAATTTTTAAAATAAAAACAAGTTTGAAAAAAAATTAAATTCATTCTACTGTGTGTTATTAAATCAGCTGCAATACCAGTAAGTACAAGTAAGGACAAATATAAGATTCTTATGGCTAATAATATTCATTATAAAATAAATCAATTGATTTTGCTAATTTAAAAAATTCAAATTATAGTAGCATCAAGTTTTTCAACCCAAAGGATTTCCAGATTGGTGATATAAAGTTATTTTGCCCAAATAGATTTATGCCACAAACAATGAAGGGAACATACAAATATCCAGATGGAAGCCAATACAATGGAGAATGGAGTTCAACAGGTCAACGGCATGGCTATGGTCAAATGACATTTCCTGATGGGTCCCAGTATTATGGGTTCTTTGAAAATGGACTTTGTGAAGGAAGTGGAGTGATGATTTTCTCTGATAATTCCAGGTAAGAAGTTTGTCTGTCAGTCATAAAATAGGATACAATTGAAGGAAAAAAATGGTCTATATCCTTTTTAGGTACTGTTTGTTAATGCTAGCATAATAGATTAGTATTCATATGACAATTAAATAGATCCTTAATATGTAATTTGAAAATGGAACCCATATATTTGTGTCTTAAAGACATGTTGCCATTCTAGTCTTGACCTTGGACCCCATTACATGACCTTACTTTAGATCTAAACTTGGAGGGTGAGTTACCAAAGTAGGTGGGGGACCTCCTCAATGGGGATACAGGCTTTTTTTAAAATAGCTGGTTGTAAAGTAAACACAGCCAGGAAAATCACCTGGTTCTTGACTTATTATGAAAACCCTGCATATAGTAACCATGTGCAAACGTCCTAGCCAGTATTATGTTATTCTTGTTCTCCTCATTTTCTAGAATTATATATCATCTGTAAATATGAACATCATCATGACATCGTCCCATTTGTTCAATATATTCATGCATGCCTTAAATGAAATTGTGAATGAAGTTGAGAAAAGAATAAAAATAAATGCTCTCACAAGCTTGCTAGCCACTGCCAAAAAAATATCATCCCTCTGAGATATCAAACACCAGACATGCACAAACTTAAATTTATCATCCTGAATATACTTTCTATAAGTCAAATCCAACTGCAAAGTGTACAGACCCAGATTTGCCATTGCATAATGTGCCAACAGACTTGGGTCTATGCACTCAGTAGAACAAACAATACAGAATCTCATCTGCCTATGCATTATGTAAGAGCAGATCAGGGTCTGTGTAATTTTCATATGGACTCAACTTATAATAAAGTATTTATATTCAAAAACAATTTTCATGATACAAACAGTTAATATAATCCTAATGAAAGAAATGTACTTATTTCTTTATTATGAACAAATTTCTTGTACATTTCAATATCATATTTTTGCCTTTCTTACAAAAACTTGAAAAAAATCATGGAATACTCCAGGCCTTTCACATCCATGTATCCCCTAATCTACCTTTGCCTCTCTGGCAATGTCAGTCATTTTATAACTTTGGATAAGCATTTGGTTAAAAAAACCCAGTCTAATGTGATCATAATTCCCCTACTCTAAAGAGGGAAAGCTATCATACTTGTGCTGTTAAATTAAGCAGCACTCTATGCCCCTCAGGAAAGGTCAAGGCCATTTGAAAATTACAACCTATATGTATAAGGCAAGGGATCTGAAGAGATTCAAGTATTATTCTCTGCCTATTAATTAACATAATCATTTCTTTAAATTTGGAATTTACAGCTTGAGTGAAATCATGCTGACTGACAGAGAACTTGTACCAAAAGATGAAAATGGTATAGATCCAGACTCAAATTGTCCTGGGCATATACTGGTGTGTTGGCAATTCATTTTATTTATGATTACCATATATACTTGCTTACAAATTAAGTTCAACTTCAGAGGGTGCAGATCTAGACCTGCCATTGCATAATATGCCAGCAGATCTGGGTCCCTGAAATTTGTTACGAATATTCAGTTAAAAAAAAACATTGTTCATAGTTTGAAATATGTTACCTTTAAATATATTGACTCTCATGGCATAAGCATTAGCATGTGTAGTACTGAGATGGATTTTGATGAACAAATCAAACAGCAAGAACTGAAATCATGGAAACTCTTCGTGATAGCCTCATATCAAAAGGTAAGCCATTCATGTGACCTTTTCAGCTTTGATGTGCATTTGAAAAATACAAACATGCTTGATATGAACTAATTTCAATTATGTGTGGACTGCGTCAGTGGCCTATGTGGTTAGAGTGTCCACCTTGCATGCAAGAGGTCATGGGTTCAAACTGCAGCCAAGTCGTATGAAAAACTTATGAATATGGTGCTAGCAGCTGCCTTGCTTTGCACTCAACATTTAAAGGTTAGTGTTAGGACTGGTTGGCTTGGTATTAGGATAATTTGCCTGGGTGGGACATCATGCTCCACATCTGCAGCATGATGCCCCAGTGCTAGACATTACTATAAACTGCCATACTGCAGATATCATAGCGATATCACTGAACATTTTTTGAAGCTTCATAAAAAAATCTAAAATCATATACACACATATGCACACAAACTCACAAATGTGTGATATTGTTCTGCAGCTTCATGTACTGCATATAGTCAAAATGATTGGCAGTGAGCAAAGCACTTACGGTATTGTAATGATTAGTGTTAAAAAGGTAATGATTTAAAACTACAATTGATTTTAAAAAAAGTAAGTATTTAATTGCAGTTACAATTACTCTGTCACAATGAAGTATAATTATAATTGCTTTTAGCATCCAGGTAATTAGAGTACAATTACATTACTTCTATTCAGTCTTTCCTAGCTCACAGTTCTCATTGGTTAATTCACATTTTGCACAGAAAAGCATTCTTTGCACTACAGATCAACATAACACACTGAGTATAATATGGTAGAATTAATTTCACAAAATTTGTAAACAGCTGTTTTTGTCCTTTTTTTTTTTAAATCTCCATTATTCTAATCATGTTGTTGTGTTGTAAGCTGCTAATTTTAAATTTTGACAAATAGTAACTACAATTTAAAAGTAATTACATGTATAACTTTGCATTACTTTACCAAAATTTGTAATCAGTTACAATTACTGATTACTTTTTTGCAGGAATTGATTACAATTTCAGTTGTATATTTCAAGTAATCAATTATTTAAGTGATTACTTTAATAACTCACTACAGTACAACACTGAGTACTTACATCAACAGACCCAAACTTCTAGGTTATTGAGGAGAGTACACCCATCATTCAAGTTCTTGATATTCTGTCTGTTAAGTTAAAAATGTGATTCACCTGTGTAACATGGGTCTGCCTGCTTTGAACTTGTACAAAGGCTGTAATTACATCAGGCTCTAAGAGTATGCCTATTTGCTTATTGTTTTCTTTAAATTTCAAATTTAACTCAGATATTCAGTGGAACATAATTCAGGGACTTAATTTGTCTGACTTGGACCAAATTACCTTTATTATTCTTTTAAATTTATTAAGTTGGAATTCTTGTACCAAAGAGATGGATTTTATTGTATATCATCAGTAATTATTATGAAAATGTACATAAATTTGTTTCAAGCAAAAACTTACCAAAATTTAGCTTTAAAATCTGCTCATTTGTTTGTACAAAAATGAACTCTGTCAAAGTTATTTAAATTCTAATATTTTTGAAGATCTAAGGTAAATGTCCAGATAATAGTGTTCCCACAGGTTGACTGGAAAGAAAGAACATGGAATGACTTAATTGAAATTTTTCATTCATACAAAATGTCCATATACATAATAAAACAAAACACTGAAAATACAGACATGATATTAGACCAGAGATCCAACTTAGAAGCAGCTTTATATTCTGAAAATAAACAGCTGACCATTTCAGTAGTTAATCAATCATGATTCCTGATATGCTACTAATACATCATATTTAAAATTACAGAATTACAATATTTTAGCAGTCAAATTCTTAAGTTCCATGTCTGTTTTTCACAAAAAGAAAAGACCCTCTCTAAGTGTGGATAAAGAAAACTGATAATGTGTCCTTGAAGCTGAAGATTCACTCTGAATCTGTAGCCATAGTGTGTCCTTGAAGCTGAAGATTCACTCTGAGTCTGTAGCCATAGTGTGTCCTTGAAGCTGAAGAATTAACCCAATTCTGTAGCCATAGTGTGTCCTTGAAGCTGAAGATTCACTCTGAGTCTATAGCCATAGTGTGTCCTTGAAGCTGAAGATGCACTCTGAGTCTATAGGCAAGGTGTGTCCTTGAAGCTGAAGATTCACTCTTAGTCTGTAGCCTTAGTGTGTCTTTGAAGCTGAAGATTCACTCTGAGTCTATATGCATATTGTGTCCTTGAAGCTGAAGATTCACTTTTAGTCTGTAGGAATATTGTGTCCTTGAAGCTGAAGATTCACTCAGAGTCTGTAGCCTTATTGTGTCCTTGAAGCTGAAGATTCACTCTTAGTCTGTAGCCATAGTGTGTCCTTGAAGCTGAAGATTCACTCTGAGTCAGTAGCCATAGTGTGTCCTTGAAACTGAAGATTCACTCTTAGTTTGTAGCCTTAGCATGCCCTTGAAGCTGAAGATTCACTTTTAGTCTGTAGCTTTAGTGTGTCCTTGAAGCTGAAGATTCACTCTGAGTCTGTAGTCATAGTGTGTCCTTGGGAAAGGTACTAAACTCCATTTTCTCTTCACATCTTAGCCAATAACATGTTAAATATACCATATAACCCACAAAGAAACAAAAATACACATATGCCATGCCAGTTTCATTATGAAACTTTAATCTGTACTCTGAAACATATCATTTGCACACGCTTATAAAATGAGCATCTGTATACTGCACAGACCTAGATCAACTGTCACATAATGCACTGGCAGATCTGGGTCTCTGCAGTCATTAGGATCAATCAGTACAACAAACAACAAAGACCTAGATCTGCAGGCACATTATGCTATGGCAGATCAGGATCTTTGTTTATTTGCAGTTTCACTCAGTTGATACCAGTAATCAAGTACATATAGTATATAAAACATGGAAGTGAAATATATACAGTAAATAGAGGATATATTTCATCCTTTGGTAGATAAATGTGATATTTTATGCCAGGTAAATTTGACCTCATTTTATCACAAGATGGGTTTTCTTTTGTATGTGATTGATTTAGTTTAGTGTTTTGTAGCATATCATCATAAATAGGTTATTTTATTGCTGAGGTCTTTGGAATAAAATGCATTTCCAAAAAAGTTTAACACACCATGGTAGCTGACCCAGGCTGATGGTAGGATTCAAACCTGCATGTTTTCATTTGCAAGTTCAGCATGTCTATCAATGCATCACAATAGCTTTAAAGAGACCCCCACCCCACTTTTCTTAAGTTCAGATGCAGTTTTCAATATAAATTTTAAGTATGAAACTTCTTCACTTTGTCCCTGAATGTAACATATTTTTTTTAAAAAATAAGATTTTAGGATGAAAATAAAAGTTATCTGTCCATATCAAGAAAGATCCTTTAATAAAGGGTAAACCTATGAGAATTTTTTATTAGTGAAGTGCGACTTCTTCTTTTAAAGAAAGGTGTTATTAACACTGATATGTCCTTCAGTCATATATAGCTTCCCTTTTTTAGGCAAATCTGATTTTAATATTGTGAAGTCCTGTATTGATTAGGTCTGTGGAAAGCAAATTGACATGGTGCCTATAGTTTGTCAGCTGTAATCTATAGAAAACTTGTATCAATGATCCAGTCCTACAGTTGGATCTTAAGGCCATGCCCTTGTGAATTATTATTGTACATTCTATGTCCTCCTGATGTGCATCAATTGTAAAATTAGTCTGAGCTTATGACACAGAAATTTATCTCAAATGTCCAGCTGTCCACCTGGACTTTTGTCAGTTTATTGATTCTGTGCTGTTTATTGGAAAATCTCCAGGTGAAAGAGTGATTCTTATGCTGTTGCCATAGCAGCAATTTAAAAAAGATAACAACTATGAGCTTCTTTTAGATTGTGTTTTGGACATAATGTACTTATTTGGAGTTGACTGTTGAGGTTAAAATGAGGTCAGTTGAGGAAAGCCTAGATCAATACACCTGTACAAGTACCAGACTGTTAGTTGCTAGGCAATGACACCAGTATGCAAATTGTTTTAGTTTACCTCAGTAGGTATTCTGTTCAAAATTTATTTTGATAATTTCTTATAATCTGTTTCTTGTATTATCATTCTAGGAAGTAAAATGAGTGAATGTGTCAGCTGAATTGTGTGTATGTTTAGAGGAGTGTATTGGATTAATCAATAAAGACAGATAAACTGACTGATAGAGAGAATTAAATGTTGATTATACTACTACATGATAGACATGGATTTTGTCTGGATGAAAGAACATTGTAGGTCCATTGGATTGGATGGGTGAATATATTGGGATGGTTTTCTTTATGGTACTGCAAAATACATGAAAATTATTATATATACTGATATATTTGTTGGATTCTTTTAAAAACAGCATTTAACCTGATCTGCTGTCACACTATGTGCCATTAGATCAGGGTTTGTGTTGTTTGTTTTACTGATTACTTCTTGCAAAGTGCAGAGATTCAGATCTGCTGGGGAAAATTATGCGACAGCAGATCTAGAACCAAGGAATCTGCAGCTGGACTTAGCTTATAAGTGAGTATATATGGTATCTTGTGGCAAGGCATTTTGAATAAAGAGCTTTGTGCAAGGAAATCAAACCCACAACCTTCTGGTCATGAGTCCAATATCTTAACCACTGAGTCACTACAACTCTTGGATAAGTTAAAAATCTGTAAAATGTGCTTACATGATCAACATTTTAGTGTAGATATACAGTGACACACATACAATGCAAACTTTACCCAGTTATGACAAAGACATGGTTTGCTTTTAATTTTATACAACTTATCACGAGAGACCATTGCTATGAGAGACCACATGTTTTGAGAGACCATTATCTCCCAGCATAGATTTATTGATTATATAGTGTTATGACCTGTTATGAGAGACCAACTGTCACTTAAGACCATTGTATTTCAGCAGAAGGGAGGTCTTTCAAGACATTTCTTCTGTAAAAGAAATGTACTTTCTGATTGCGTATGTTAAGAGTGAAAATCAGTTATCTGGCTAATCTCTACAGTGTTTTCAAGAAACTGGATATTTTTTGGCAAATAAGTGTAAGAATAATGCAAAATTGAAGTGGATTTGCCTTATTTATATGTCCAGACAAGCAAATCTGAATTACCATATTTCATCTTGCATAATTATTGACATTCTGTGAGGTAAACAACAGGTTTTATGAACCATTAAACCTCATTCATTTACACAATTTGTAGGTCAATATCATTGATTTACAGGTTCATAGGGCTAAATATTCACTTAGCTAATGGTCTATAATTGTTTTAGTAAACAATTTAATGCAAAATCTTGAATTTCAGAATTTGTATTGTGAATAGATCATTTCTAGAGCATAATGGCAGAAAACACATTATGACATTATGACAGTGCAGTGTAATAAATTATCACAAATCACACCAGGTACTGAAAATGCATCTCTGTTGGGAATCAAGTAATAATACTGAAAATTTCATTCTTTGCATTTTTGTGACAAGTATGATTGTGTTGCTGCCTAATTACAGGTATGAAGGAGATTTTCGAAAGGGAAAATTCAATGGCCATGGAGTGTTTATACGCTGTGATGGAATGAAGTATGAAGGACAATATCAAGATGGTAAAATATGTGGTTTAGGTCAGTAAATTAAATTTCTTTTCAGTTTGTTTTAAAAGAAAAATATATTGGAAAGTTGGTAGTGTGTAAAAATGATAAAATTTCTGGAACCATGCATACTTGCTTATGAGATGAGTCGAACTGAAAACTGTACAGACTTATCGAGACAAACTTAAGACTACAAAGCTCCTAATCTACAGTAGTGTAATGCACCTGTGCAGCAGGATCTGTTTTTCTACTTATTACTCCTAAAAAAAAATCAGACCCAGATCTGCCATTATAGTATGCGAGGGCAGATCATAGTCTTATAAGCAAGTATATATAGTACCTGAACATTGGTTAGTATATTTCAAGAATTTATGTGTACTAAATTGAAGAATTTAACAGATAGTGGTTTGTTGTATAATTTACCTATTAAATTATGTATATCATGATGAAATTAAGAAAAAAAAGTCTTTAGGACACATTTTAATATTGTTAATATATATATATATATATATATATATATATATATATATATATATATATATATATATATATATATATATATATAGAAGGTGGTATATAGTCACTGTATGTGCATCAGTCCATTTCTTTGTAACTGTCTTGTTAGCACAATTGTCCTGCAGTTCTTTTATGGATTGCCATAAAACAGGGTAAATATTACATCATCACCTGAACATGCAACAAGTCAATTTGATCCTGCAATTTCTGCTGTAGTTATAGCCCATTTTGTGCTGTTGCATTACACAATCTTGTTAGTACATCTGGTAACCCAGTTTGTTACAGATTGCTATGAAGCTGGTAAATATTATAGTCATCATTTGAAGGTGTGACTGCTTTGGCCATTTTTATTAGAGTTATTGCCCTTTTTGTCTTGTTACTTATTGCAGGGAATGACACAATTTTGTTAGTACAACAGATTTAGTCTGTTGTTTTACTATGAAAATTGTAAATATTATGGTCATTACTTCATGATGCACATCTCAACAAATCACTTTGAGCAAGTAATGCTAAAATTATTGTCCCTTTTGCCTTGTAGCCAGATGCCATGTAAGGCAGAATCTTGTTAGTACAGCTAGTAACAATATCTGATGCATTGACATGGAAGTTGGTGCTTATTTTTGGCATCACATTAATATTCATGTCAACAAATTAATTTCCTCTTGCAACTTTTTTTTAGAGTTATTGCACATTTGATCTTCTACTTTGACACAGTTTATGATAGAATTCATTGATAAAGCATATCCTGCAGTTTTTAATAGATTGGTGAATTATCATGGTCATCATCCTTAGACTAGAGTTATTGCCCTTTTATGTTGTAGATTAATGCAGTGTATGACACAATGTCCTATAGTTTAACATGATGAAAGTTGATACACAGTATCCTATCACTTGAAGATACACATATTTACAAATCACTTTGTTACTGTTTTTAGTGTTATTGCCCTTCTTGTCCTGCAGCTGAATGCAGTACAAAATCAGATGTTTGAACACAACTGGTTTTGCAGTTTGTAGTGGATTGCTATGAAACTTGGTAAATCATATAGTCATCATCAGAAGATGTGTATTGTACTTGCAATATTTCACAAGAGTTATCCATGTATATATTATACTAAAGGCTCATCTCCATAACATGGAGTTTGGGTGAGGGGAGGCAGATAATATTTTTGTGAGCAGAAATTTCAATAGTAATCAAATGTTATTTCCATTGGTATATATGTAATGTAATATAATGTATATCTGTGTTATGTGTATTATTTTTATACTCATAGTTTTTATAAGGATCATTAAGTTTATGATTTTTAATGTTAAAATCATACAATCATAGTTTGAACTGTAAAATAAGTCATGTATCAAATGCGTAGATCCATTAAGTTTCAAGATTAATTTATATTGTTAAGTACAAAAAAAAGTCATGATCCAACAAGGAAAACAAGTTCTGGAAAAGGCCTAATTTTTGATTACCCAGAATTATAACAACTGATATGTTTACTGGTAAGAGTGATTTCAAAATGACAATATAATTCATTCAAAGCATCACATTGCATTCTCACTATTGCTTTAGCTTTGTATATATAATATGTATATGTAATAGAATGATTGCACAGTATTAGACATTCATAGTAGTACTATTGGTCTTGGAAGAGTTATATGAGATGATTGATTCATTTATTTAATATAATACAGGTGAAACCTGTTATAATGTGATGCTCAGGGTCCAAAGAATAACATTGTGATATAAGCAGGATTGCATTAACAGATTGTTCTAAAAACTTCCCCATAGTAAATGTGTATTGAAATTTCTTTGCTATAACTAACCTTTTGATCATATATTGTTTGTTTGTTTGCTGGGTTTTATCAGACATCAAATACACCTCAGTTTTGAATTGTATGCATATCAATATGGTGGAAGCAATGCACGGTGATGAGGTAAATATACCCATTGACCCAAAACATGTAATCCGTCCATTACTAGTAGTGAATGTTGTGGACTCATTTTCATGAAGATCGTTGTAAAGTTTTTTAGTTTGGGTTTGCAGATGAAGTTAAGATAAAGGTGTACCTTCAGATTTTTCTTGAACAAACCACTGAAATAAAACTTTGTGTAATTGTTCGTCTTGAGCTTGCTGCAAACATTTTTGTTGTAGTCGCTTGTCTCCAAAACTTTGCTGCATTACGAAGTTTCTTCTCTTGTTTCTTCCATCCATGCACCATAGACTCATTCACTCCAAGGTCAATTTGAGTTTGCTGTACGCTGGACTTTATCAAGAGCAGCAAGTTTTTCTTCTACCGTTTCAGATACTTTTTTTAAGTTTCAATTTTAAAATTAACAATATTATGATTTGAAAAAGAACAAGAGAAATTGGCAATCTGACAAGTTAGTGACTGGTGAAACACATGTAGCAGATCTTAAATTCTCCAAATGTAACATTAATATGCCAGGTGTCAGCCTAAGATAATAAACATACACAATATATTATCAGTTGACAAATATACAATGTAATTTGTGATTGACTAAAAACATTTGTCTCATTATGTTAGTTTGATCTTACTAAGAAGTTTATAGTCATTAGTATCAATGACATTCATTTGACGCTGGCTGTGCATAAAAAAAATTTGGCTCATTGTTGGATCTGAAGAACTTCTCAGTTAGCCGACAATGAGATCAAATTCACGTTTGAACGGTTTGATAGTTCTCAGAGAATGTCAGACTAGCTATATGTTACTTCCTCCAAACATTAAACAGTGCCTACTGTATTCAAGAATCTTTTACCTTATCTGAACTTGATAGCTTTTCAATATAATTTCATTAACAAATATAACACTACAATATGTTGTAAAAAATTTCAGAAGTTTGGACAGCATTAAATGTAGCGCTGGGATTAAAAATCGCCAAGAGATATGAATAATTGGCTTTTCCAAAAGCATGTATTTGGGATATTAAAAAGAGAGGTCACCTTAAATGAAGAAATGTGAGACATGCTGCCATCACATTTTAAGCAGAATCACCTTAGAACAAATCATGTTATAATTGGTTTTACCTGTAATTCAGTGGAATGACATTGCTGTAACATTCATTTAGTAACTACCTGTATTTGGCTATATAATAGCTGTATTGAATAAATTAATTTTTTCAAAGACATTGGGATTAATAGTTGTATTGGAATTCAAGTGAATTCATTTAAATACAGCAGTGGCATCATTCAGAATACCTTTTAGAACTAATTTGGATCAATCAAAACTATTGGATTGATAGAACTTTTAGGATGTTAGGAATTCATTCACCATACTGTAATTATTTTTAATTCTTTCCCTTTGTATTTTAGGGCAATAAAATAATATTTTTCAATTATACAAAACAGATTAGAGTCATGACAGTATTAAAAGAACTGGTTCCTACAAAATGTTGTAGATAATTTGTCACAGAATATGACACATAAGTGTTTGCTGATATCTACCATGTCACATTATGTACATGTTTACGCTTGTGAACTAGGGGTCATATAGCTCTTTTCAGAAATAAAGTGTCTACCAGTATTGAACTGTTTTGTCTCAGTTAAGCTGAACATGTTGCAGCTTATCTTTGGAGTGACTTTTAACATAGCTGATAAGGTATTGGCTGCTTGCAGTATCTTAAGCAGCATCTGTTGGCTAATTGTAGTCCCATGCAGTTTGTTTTCTGTGCTCATTGCACTGTTAAGATCTGACCATTTAATAATTGGTGGGTGGGTGGTGGTGTGTGTGCATAGTGGTGTGTGTGCATAGATGGGGGGGATGTTTAGCCCAAAAGTGCTTGAATAAATATTCTTGCATAGATTCATAAATCACTGTTATCAATTAGTTAAAAAAAATTAATTAACTTGATGTAAAATATATTACAGTAGTACCTCAAACCCCCAACATAACTGCAGACTTCATTGTTATCATTTAGGGGGGTTTCGGCTACTGATTTTGCATGACCTCATAACTATTATTTCCACAGATTAACTTTGATCATTTCAATTCAATACAAATTTTGGCATTCAGCTCTTTATTAATAAGACTTTGTGTATATTTGAGTTCCAGTGTTCCATGACATCATTTATTCAAATTACACCCCAAATTTCTAATTAATGAGACTTTGAACAACTTGGACCTCCAGCATTTCTTGACATTATATTAAGGAGTTATGTCCCCTGATTGCCTGTCCCGGTTAATCTGGTTTTCATGAAAAATCTTTACTTCAGGTTTGTTTGATTTCAATCTAATTTAGTATACAGCTCAATATACATGTATTGATGAAACTTTGAGAAAGTTTTATTTTTAGCATTCCATGACATCATTTACAGGAATTATGTCCCCTGATCATGTGTACTCTTGACTTGGTTTCCACAGAATTCATTTAGCTATTTGTGTTGGATTTCACTTTTATATTGATAAGACATTGGATGACTTTGAATTCCAGTATTCTAAAACATCTTTTACAAATTATGGTCCTTGATTTCCTATTCTTTCTAACTTTTGTTTCTATACCATAACTTTATTTAGAATGCTTGGATATCAGAAAATTTAACTTGCATCATTAACTTGATTAGGCATTGAATTAGTTTGATTACTAACATTCTAAGACATAGTTTATTGGAGTTATGGCCCCTTATTGTCCTCGGATTTCTGCAGCATTACTTTACCAAAGGATTTTTGGATTTCAACCAAATTTGCAATGCAGCTATATATAGATGAAGAAACTTTAAACAAGTTTTATTCCCATGTTCCTTTTGATTATTGCAAAAATAGTTATGATACCCTTGTTACTAACTTTTGTTTTATGTAGCATAACATTAGTTAAGAATTTGGAATTTTAACCAAATTTCTTTGTAATCCTTGATAATGATGTGAAAGAGTTGGATTTACAGCATTCTACAACATCAGATCTAAGGAATTATAGCTCTGAATGCCCATTTACCGAACTTAGAGGTTTAAGAACACAATTTCTTCCATTTATTAAGATGCATCCATTACTGCATTGTATAATTTTGATCAAGGAGAGAAATTAGCATGAAATCTTATTGTCTTAAATTTCACACTGATGAGTTTACATTGAAAATTCTTTTATGGTATTTGCAATGGGTGTAAATTGCAAGTTGAAGTGGGTGGTGGACATTTTTCTTTGTATTTTTGTTAGTTTTACAGGCCACTGTTTAGCATGACATGATTTGCTTGCATATCAAATTTAACGGCCTGCTGAAGACTTTGTACAAGTGAAAAATACTGGCAGTTATTTCCATTCCAATTGTTTTTTCAGGTATGGTCACATTTTCCGATGGAACTCAAGGTTTGCCACGGAATGAGGGCTACTTTGAAGGAGGCAAACTCATACGCCGTGAAAAATGTCCAGCTGAGATACGCAAAGCTCATCAAGCAGCCGATAAAGCTAGAAGTCAGCATGCATAATAGACTTTCAATGCCAATCATTATCTACATCTGATTCATTCTATTATCTTTAAATAGATAAAAAAAAAAGGCTGACAAAGATAATCTGATTGATTTGAAGTCATTTACTGTAACATGGCATCGGGGGAGGGGGACATTTGTCCTTGTGACTAAGCAATGGAATAAAAACTCATAATAAGTAGTATGTATACAAGTCAGATTCAACTCCAAACAATAGTCAATGAAGAAAACATTAATACATGACATTACAGACAGCATAATTAATACATGACATTACAGACAGCATAATTAATACATGACATTACAGACAGCATAATTAATACATGACATTACAGACAGCATAATTAATACATGACATTACAGACAGCATAATTAATACATGACATTACAGACAGCATAATTTGCTGGAAAGATCGCAGTTTATGTTGATATTTTTTTTTTACTGATTAGGCCTATTAAGCTGCACAGACTTGCATCTCTTGACACATAATGTGCTGGCAGAGCTGGGTCTCTGCTATTAGATCTGGCACACACAGTACATACTTCATAATAATACACAAAAATTAATTACTCTAGTAATAAATTTTAGTTCCTTTTTTTTTTTGTGGAAAGAATCAAGACTTTATCGTAATTCAAGAGACAGTTTGATAGATCAGAAATATATTAAATGGCACCATTGCGCCAGCATATGAAATCCAGACTGCTTTATTGTTGTTATGTAATAGATTTTCTTACTAAAGTAATTGTTAGTTATGTATGACTCTCTTATTATTTTATACAAAAGTAAAGAAAACATTTAAACTTGTATCCTTTCTTGATTGATAATTCTCATCTCATTATACTTGTGCTTTAATAGTGCCATGTCCCTGGCATGTAAATTGAACTAAATTATATGGTTATCAAATTTCACTGCAGTTCTATTGTGATACAGAATTAAATATTGCAATACTGCCAAAGGTTGCAGCCCAAGTATCTAATAGTGACAGGTAAGTATTACATAATTAAAATTAGTTTTACTGCCTTCCCTTCCCTCCACCCCCGTACATTTTAATATCGGTAATATGTTACCCATCAGTTATTTATCAAGCTGTATTTGTAAGCAAGCAAGGGTGATGAACTGTGAAGGAGTAAACTTGAAACATGAGACCCTAAAATTAACTGATTTTCTACTGGGCCAAATGAATACAAGAAAAGAACATTTCTTCCCTTAACATTAGAACATCCGTAATATGTTACCCATCACTATTGTCAAGCTGAATTTGTAAGTGAGGGAGGCTGATAGACTGTGAAGTGTAAATCTGAAACAAGTGTCCATTGTTATGTATATTTAATTTGTTAATTTAATCTATTTGAAGATAATTATTACTTCTAGGTAAACATGTTTACTTGGTTCTTAATTTAGGTTATTTAGGTTATATTCTTGGAAATTCTTGGTTTATCCAATATTTGCCATGTTCTTTACTAAAGTTTTAGTGAAAGGCCTGACATTGTGAACAGCTTGGTATATTCTGGAAATGAACTTTGGACCCTCATCCTGGTTCTCTTATTGTGTTTTAGGTTTTAATTAAAGTTTTAAGTAAAAAAATTACTTTATTCCAATCTTAATATATTAAGTGTAATAAGTCTGTTGGTTGTGTTCATTTTCAATTTGAGGGGATTTATTTATTTCCATTATTAATTGGAATTACAAAGCTTATATATTGGAAGTCATTCAGAACACCAATGGCATTTTGAATAATAAATAGTTTGGAACTGGTGATATAATTTTAGAACTATTTTGGGATTTAATTCACAATACTTAGTTCTTTTTATATTTTCATTTTGAATGTTAGAGAAATAAATTATTTGTTCAATTTTACTAAATTTGGTGGATTGCACTCTTTTCTATTAATAAGTTTAAAACACCCTCAGAGTAACTGATGCTTTTCTGGGCAAAAAGAATTTCCAGGTGCAAGACCTTTTCTTCCCTTTACTGTTGAAACCATACTCAGTATTCTTCAGCAATAATGATGTGAATTTAGCCATTTTGGTGCATATTCTTGAAGTCAGCTGTGCATCATTTTTATTTATTACTAAGCAGATATCATTAAAAGTCTTTCTGTAAAATCCCCTATCATCCATTCAGGGTGAGTAGTGACAAGATTTTTAAGGCATTTGTCATGATTAGCTTATACACTGTAACAAGATTTTCAAGATGGCTGCTGTAGTTATGGCCATTCAGTTCGACCTCATAAGAAGTCTTCTGGTGGAAACATAATTATGACTTTGTGTTGAGTTAGTTGTGGTTAAGATTTTTTAAAATGGCAGCTATGATGGCATTATTGAATGTAACATTGGCACCATTTTTATTTAGGACCAGCTGGACATGTAACATAGTGAAAACTTTTGACCTGACCATCCATTTTGAGAGTAACAATAGGGAGATTTTCAAGATGGCTGTCAAGGTGGACATATTGGGCATCAGATCAGAACCATTTTCATTTAGGACCAAGACAACTTATCTTTAGTGAAAACTAATGGTACATTTTGATTATTGGATTAAATGATCATGGTTGGGTATTTATCAATGTGTAAATTTTACCTAATCACTCACAAAGTTTACATTAAGTCCTTTGGACTTTTTCTACTTTGTGAGTGATTAGGTAAAATTTACACATCGATAAATACCGAACCATAGTTCGTTTAATCCTTATAATTCCAATTTACTTCTTTTCTAACATTAGTTCAGCAGTTTTAATCTTGGGGAAAGGGGGAGGTTGAAGCAGTTATCAATGCCTTGCCTCTCAATCTGAAGTACAATTGATGAACAGTGGGTTAATGGGGGTTTGCCCACTTTGCTGTTATGGTTGCATTCCCCTTCTTTGGAAATTGGTCTGCCCATTTGTTTCATCAGCCTGTGTTGGTTTATTTGCTGGCTTCAATGGGCCAATAACTGAAACCAAGGAACTTGTGCTGGTCATTCTTGAACAACCCAAGATACCTTGGCAGGAATGAGCTTAATGAAGTCATATTAGAGGGGTGCAGCTCAAAGAAGTGTCCAAAATGACATCCCTGCAGAGATGGAAGAGTTCCACAAGCTATGCCATGGTTCTAGACTATGCATGCCTTGATGTCTTGCTACAGTCCCCAATAACGAGAATACTGAAGGAAGTTGTTGAAAACAGATCTGCATGGTGATACAGTCATTAAGAACTTCCATTTCAAGTCTAAGACCTCTAACAATTAAACAGGCAAGCAAAAGTACCCCCCTTCCTTTACAAAGCTGCTGTTTTCTGAGAAGTTGGGGTTACATGCTAGGAAGAGGAATGAACTCTATAGTTGGAGGCTCATACTAGAGGTCTTTAAATTGAAAGAGACTGACCACCCCATCATTTTGTCTCTCCAAATCTCTACCTTTTCCCATCCTCTTCTCCAACTAAAGACAAGTATGGAAGCGAGAGCAGAGCAGATCTATTCTGTGTATTGACACCCGGAAGTCTTTCCAAATCTAAAATGAATTTTCATGCTGGTGTTGGGCACATATCAGGGGTACAGAGACATGACAGTATACTTCATTTATGACCTTGTTGAATGACTAGCTTCAACAACACAACACTATGTGGGAGTAGCCTGGAAACCTTAGGAGGGTGCACCTTGATTATCAGCAAATTTCTCAGTATCTACTAGATAGACAATGCATTTTTATCTTCCTCTTCCAAACATTAGTGGGATAGTGGAGTATAGGCCCAGAGAAGGTTAGGAAATAGGGAAATAGATGTTCTGCGACTCTTTATGGGGAGCAACTGAACTAGCCATAACTAATGCATGTCTGATGAATGAGAATTTTTCTAAACTTCTAAGTGATCAGTCACTGAAAATCAATGGCTATTTAAATATGTGGAAACAGCTTTACCCAGAACTAAATATGCTAGAATGACACTTTACCTCTCAACTTTGAACTGCATATTGCCTGACTTCGGGTACCTGGATAATGTTGACAATACACAAAACTGGTTGGGGTGTTACAAGACTGCTTGGACATCGTTTCCCCTTTCTCCAATGTTGGGGCACACTCAATCCCAGCAAGGTTATATATATACCTTTAATAATAGAACCTATCCTCTTCTTCTTTTGAAAACACGCCAAAGAAATAGCAGTTACCATACTAAGGGCATTACATACTTCTCTCCTGGAAGTTGAGATATTTTTTTTTTATTCAGAGAGAAGCAATCAGTTCCAGTTATCTACACTGTAAAAATCGAAAGGATTCAAAGGGAAAGGAAGAAGAATGCAATTCTTTCTCCTTTATGTACAATGGTATTTTTGGAGCACAAGTCTCTCCTTTCACATAATTGTGACATATTAAAAGTAATTTGTGAAACATTTAGAATGACTGTAACTATGATTTATAACAAGAGTTGTCAGGTTTGATGTTAGCAATACTTAGATTTATACACTAAAACTGCCAATTTGTTTTTCTCTAAATGAATTATAAACAAGGAAACATGTAAGAATTAAAATTAAAAACTAATTAAAAAAAACTGGAAAAAAGTGCAGTCTTGACTAGGTAGGTAGATCAGTTGATGTTAGCATTCACTGTTGCTAGCTGTATGAATAATGTGACTAGAAACCAAACACTAAACACTGAATGGACACTAATGATGACCCACTGGTAAATATGCATATTCCAGAAATTTCAGGCTTGGAAGCTCGCTGGTTTACAGGCCAAGTCATCTTTTTATGGTCATCATACTGAGCATGAATCTAGACAGCTAAATGTTAAATATATATCTGCAATGTTCTAGCAATGCAACACAAGCAAACCAAGATACTTGTAATACACTTGCAGTAGGAGTAGGGTAATTGTTTTTGAATGGCCAAACCTCACTCATCTTTCGCCAGAAATTATATTAAGACTGCGGTTTACTTTATTGTTAGCAAAAGTTGTTGTATTATTGCTAACCTGTAGCTAGGGAGGAATTATGTATGCAATTCATGTGGCAATTTGTCAAAGCACTGCTCATGTACCAATAATGAAGTACTGTTATACTTATATGCCATCCCCAGCAAGGAAAAAGCATAATCCAAGTGGACAAAAAGAGTAATCTGAGCAGAAAAAAACAATCCACATACAACATACTAAAATTCAATGCACATGCATATTTTACACAATTTTGGGGTCAGGAAGCATCTCTTTGAACAAAGGACTAAAGTTGTATTCTACCACTAGTTGTAGTCTGTGTTCTATCAAGTGCTCAGTAAATAACGCCCCTGCATTTATAAAATGTTTCCACAATTTAGTTCTGTATGAAGCTAACCTAGAATTGCACTGTATTGTATTATTCATGTATCCATCACCATGTGAAATCACTTGAGAAACATTTTTACTGTAACATACACATAGACTAGAATAAATAGGACAACTTTTACTGCCAATTCCTATAGAAAGGTTCTATAACATTATTTTTAACAAAGAATATGTGAGCAAAGATAAAATATTAGAAAACAAGTCTGTTCTGTTGTAAGCTAGACAGCTGCTATAAATAGAAACATAGGTCTTCTTGAAAATAGGGTAATTGCTATAAATGAAACTAACACTTGGCAGGTCATCACAAGTGTACAGACAAGTGTACTTTTATGTCATAGTTACACAGAAGCAGTCTTTTCTAGAATATGTTCTGTGCAATTAGTGGGATGTTAATAAAAATCAGAAAACCAATTTTTTTGGGAGGGGGATATACTAAAAATGTGTAAGGCATAATTTAGTGAGAAAAAAAAGTGTAAACATTATACCAAAAGCATAATGGTTGGCATGTATGTGTAATATATTGTTACGAAATTGCTAAATTCCTTTGAACTGACCATCAATGTCTTTTTTTATATCAATGGACAAATATATTCAGAAAAAAATATAAAATTCATTTAAAGCAAAAGCTAGTTATATTATTTAAAATTTAACTTTAAAATGTAATTATGTAGGTCAGAAACATATGGGTCAATGCTATGTTATGGAATTTGCAACAGAGAAGTATTGTTAAGGTCAAAGTAGTTTTATGATTCATCTTTGTTAAAATGCAAAAGCAGCAGATACCGTTAACCAATTCCTAAAATGACTACAAGCAGATAGATAATTAAATCATAAACTTGCAATCCTATCAATGTACTGTTGTAATGAAAGTCATTACACATGAAAACCCATCCTAAAAATAGTGATAACAACTGAAACTGTTAAAGCTTCAGTACAAAATCAAAGCACACAATTCTAAAAAAGATGGGGTTTTTGTTTGCTTTCAATAGTACTTTGAGCACATTTCTGGCTACATCATACAGAGATTCCCTGTCCAAATATGCAATCAGGAGCCAAATATGGCAGGTGTTTTTTTTAAAATGTAATTTAGTAGTTGTCTGAACTTATTCATTATAGTATAAAAAAGACAAATATTGTAAATTAAAAATTTTATTATTAAACTCTCCACCATTAAATTCATTTATTGACTGATCAACTCCATTACATCTATCAGAAGTACTGATACATACAATTCAAAATGAAAAACATTGTCAATGCAAAAGATTGATGAAGTGGTGTAATAGTTATAAACAATATTTTCTCTCAAACTAGATCCTACAAAACTGCCAGATTTCTGAACAAAAACTTATCTATTAACAATAGATTTGCATTCTGACTGAAAAATTGCACAACCGAAATACATATCCAACTGTAAACAAAGTGGACCCTGATCTGACATTGTGTGAAACACCAGCAGATTTGGGTCTCACCTGTCCATTTTGATCATTTTATGTGAAAATATCAACTGGCTATCTCATTGTGCTATGACAAGATGAGCTAATAACCAGATGTTCTCTTCTGTAAGAACGAATTTGATCTGTTGTCTGAAAGCCTTTTTAGTTTTAAAATGCTTTCAGCAATCACTACCTGACATGTTCATTTTCAGTCCCACCACCAGTTTGATTTACATCAATTTATCTGTACAACCCCTTTACTGAGAAAAGCCAGCCCATGTAACACATTTCACTGCAGTTTGGAATGTTCCTGATCTCAAATGGACCTACCCAACATCACACATGTGAAAGACTCTGGCAAGACACCTGTCATAGCAGTTAACAACTTGAGGCATTTGGTATCAAAGAGTGCAACTGATGTAGAAGATTTTCAAAAACGTATCACAGGACATTTCAGAAATCACTGTTGCCACCAAACTTAGCAATTTCACTTTTCACAGACAAGAAAATTTAATCTGCACTAGTTAAGAAGGCAACAATTGACAAATCTACACTTGCCTAAAAGGCATGCCATAACATGCCTACACTCACCCAGGAGAAGACTCTGAACAAATCTACACTCATCCTAGAGGCAACCCTTAACCAATGCAGATTTGTCCAAGAGGGAGCAGAAGATGAGATTGATTTAATGAGCCAATATTAACTCTAGGTTGACGCCAGAAAATGCCAATGCAAAATGCTCATACCACAAAGACTTTGGTCTATCTGGGTGAAATATTTAGTTGGCTATGTCATACAGAAAAAATAACAAAGACAGTAAAAGTACAATACTTCCACAATACAATACTGCCCATGGCAGCCACACTACACTACCCATTACAACACTAACCCTGATAGTGCCACATAATAAAAAGCTCACTTTACTACTATTCTGAAATGGGATCTATAACAATATTATTATAACTGGAAATGTTATAATGAAGGGCTTTATACTGAGGGAGCTATTCATATATTTGCTACTTCAATACGGCTTGCAAGACATTAGTTTTAATCAACTGTAAATACCAGCTGTTTAGTACATACACATTCATTATGAATGTGTAGGAACTTCCTTATGTACAGTTAAATTTATCACGTTACACCTCTACATCATAGAATCAAAAAGAATCCATATTTTACAATTTCAACTATCAAAGTGTATCAGGCACAAAGTTGTAGTTTACAGCCCTTGCACGAGAAAAATCCTGCAGAATGTGAAATATAATGATATGATGATGGAAATCATACCATTACTTTAAGCTAAGTCTGATAATTTCAGAAAATTCATGCAAAATGTTAAAAGAAAAAAACGAAATAAATTCAAGATGTGAACAAGGAAACAAAAATGTGACAATGAAAACTAATATTGCTACAACTTAAATATTGTGAAACTCACTTATAACAATAACAAACCTAGAAAAATCTCCAGGCTTACAAATCAAATGCTTTTGATCAGACATGTTAATCATTGTTATATGAGTATTCAGTTTGAAAATCAGAAGTCATTTTGATGCTAACCCTGACTGACGGATAAATAGATGGACTGACAAGGACACAACCCTACCATTAAGCTTTTCCTCTTGTTAAAAACACTTATAATAGGATAATATATAGACATTTATTTTAAAAAAAGGCATTAAATATAAAGAAAATATGATAACCAATTCCTAATACACACATATATGCAGTCATACAGAAACTATCACACTGACCAAATCCAAGTACCCCATCTTACAGTCCCACTAAAACTTTCAAGACATCCAGTCCTAGTACACTCATGTTGCAGTCGGTTCAGCATTTTCAAAAGTATGTTTTATTATGCCAGGAAATCTGTATGTAATTGTAGGCAAACAGTATAAATAAGTTGAGCAACAGCTGTCTTGATTAACATTTCATTAGACAAGATAATTATAAGAAATCTCGAAACTTAGAATTTTCAAAAAGGTCTTTCTCATTTCAGTCTTTGAAAATCTGCCGTATCTAAGAACCACAATGGTCATCTCTTGGCTGCTTTCTTTGCTTGCTGTAGTAGAGTGTCAAAATCTAGGTTTGCAGACTTCTGAGCTGGCAGTGTGTATTCCTCCTCAATCTCCATGTTTCCATCTGCAAATAGAATACACATTTAGAAATTATACTGCAGTTGAAACCAAGGGTGGTTTGGCATTACATACAACTTTAACACAGTAACATTTTTATCTGTTCAATTAAGTTTTTACATATATGCCGACCACAGTGAGGAAAAAGCATAATCCAAGTGGACAAAAATCGTCTGAGCACATATAACATAATAAAATTCAATGTGCATATGTACGAAACACACATTTTCCACAATTTTGGCATCAGGAAGCAACAATTTGAACAAAGGACCAAAGTTGTATTCTACCACTAGTTGTAGGCAGTGTTCTATTAATTGCTCGGTAAATAATCCCATGCATTTATAAAATTTGTTGCCACAATTTAGTTCTGCTGTAAAAAAAAAAAAGCTACCTTAGTATTGGAGTTAGTAAAATGAGCTAATTCAAGGCATCTTTGTATTCCACACAGCCTGCAATTGGCATGAAGCTACCCTAGAGTGGCACTGTATAGAGTTATTCAAGTAATCATCTATGAGTAGAATTCGGTTTTTTCCCCTAATCTATCTGTGAAATCATTTTTGAGAAACATTTTTGCTGAAACATATGCATCAACTAGAATAAATAGGCCATTTACCGCCAATTCTTATAGAATGGTTCTGTACCTCATTATTTTTATGTGAGCCAAAATAAAAAATTAGAAAACCAGTCTGTTCTGTTGTAAGCTAGACAGCTGCTATAATTAGAACATAATACTTGAGAAAGTCATGGTTAGTCTACAGACAGAGCTGTCTTTTCTAGAATACAACTAGTGGAATGTTAATAAAAATGAGAAAGTTAATTTTTTGGGAAGGGGATATACCAAAAAAAAGCGTAATCTAAATTTACGTGCAAGGCGTAATTTAGTGACAAAAGGCACGCTTACGCCAAATGAATGTTTTCAGCATATGATAGGCTATACATGGTAGCATGTACATGTGGTGGAGAAAAAACTGTGGAAAATTCACTCACAATGGCAGAGCCAAAGATTTAAATCCTATGCAGGCAAGTGATCTGTAAAGGAGTGTCCTGGTACAGGCAGGATTTTAACCTATACCATTCTGTTCTCAAACTCAGCACCCTAACTGCATAACCATAAAAGTTCCCTATACCTAAAATAGTGGCAATCACATCTCATATCCAGCCAAGATCTTAATTCTCCTCCTCTTGATCACTTTAAACACCCATACCTATTTAACATTTGTTTCTTTTCTGACAAGGTTTTTAACATCTTTGTAAAAGAAGATGCCAAGTGGAAATACTCAGTAACACCCCCCACACACACAAACCATGGCAAAAATGACAAAATAGATTTTATTACAAAAATATAAATGTGTTGCATATCTCCTTGATATCTCACCTAATTTCTTGCACTAGCCACTCAGTTTCATGCTGAGTAAATTTATATAGATACTGGATGGTAAACGATTTTTTAAAATATTTTAAAGCTTTGCCAATATCTTTACCTATATTACAGTCATTGTGTAGTTAACACCATATTCCAGTACATGACAGGTTATGCTTGGTAGACAGTATAACTGGTGAACGCAGACCCCCCTCCCAACCAATGACCCATGGTGAAAGACTAGACAGCTTCTTCACATACCCACACTGGCCAAACCCTAGACCTGAACCCAAATTGCCTCTTCAATATTGCATCACATTCTGTGACTAAAATTTCTGATTTGATTCCATTATTTGCAACACTATTTCAGTTCCATTAACCTGCTTTAGATACTGCTAAAAGAGAATGATGATTGAAAGAATTTCTTGGAATCCATCACTTTTCTTTACTTCAACTGCAGAGACTTTAAACTATGTGCAATATCCTTGAGTTAAAAAAAATTTAATTCAGTTGCCATAAGATACAAGACATGGCATTTTCATATAGGTCCAACTATATATCACAAGTCTTAGCCAATATGGACATCTATTCAGAGACAGCATTTTCATTCAGGACAAACTAGATACCACAAATCCTAGTTAATATGGCCATCTATTAAGTAAAGAGATCGCATTTTTATTTAGGACTAGTTGACTAGATAGTCAATATGGACATCTATTAAATAGCAAAAAGACCTTTCAGATGGCTGGTGTAGCAATCATACTAGATTTTCAGTCATGACCGACTAGATGCTAGAAATTACTGATATGACCATCCATTCTGTAGCAATATGAAGATCATCAAAAAGGGTGACCGTATTGGCTGTCGAAACAGCGCCAAAGACCTTTCAGATGGCTGGTGTAGCAATCATACTAGATTTTCAGTCATGACCGACTAGATGCTAGAAATTACTGATATGACCATCCATTCTGTAGCAATATGAAGATCATCAAAAAGGGTGACCGTATTGGCTGTCGAAACAGCGCCATGCCATGTTTTTTGGGACCACCTAGAGATCATAAACATTCTTCAGATAAAGACCTGTGCGGATACAACTTTCAAAATAGAAACAACAGCAGTAACAATACCATATTCAGTTTGTGACAATTTTTGTTTAGAACCAACTAGATATCATGTCTTTGGCGATATTATGATCATCCACTCCAGAAGAATAGTGATTACAAGGACCTGAAGATCAACTCCATAATGGCACATTTTTCACGCTAGACACCATGTATCTTTTGCGAAAATCAGAAAATGACACGACCACACATTCATCGAGAACAAAATATACCTTGGGATGAATGTATTTGTCAAGTTCCATGGCAATCTTGCAAGCAGTTTAGGAGCAGCAATAACCTTTGTGCAAGCAAAGAGACATGATTATGGACAGACCATGGATGATGGACAATATGCCATCCTCTGGTCTATTAGGGCTAAAAATAAATATTTTTTTCCCAAGGAGCAGGGAGTCAAACACAAGCTGAATTGAAATTAACAGCATTGCCTTAACATTTGATTCAACAAAAATGCTTCAATTTAATCCTAAGAATTTATCATCTCTTATTTTTTGCACAATGTAGATGGAAACCTACATGTTTAGAATGATTCCATCTTTTGGTAACACGCAACATATTCACCTTAGTAGATTACAAAACCCTTGATACATATTGCCTAGGACAAGTATTTGCAACCTGTGGCATACCAGACTCTGGAAAGGGACACAGTATGAATTGTAGTTTTGAATTGTATGGACCAAAAACAATAAATAAAAAACAAAAATGACTTGGCACATAACACTCAAAAACTGCACTGATCAGGCTGAGCAGATCTAGGAGGTTGCCAATGCTTGTCCTAGGATGAGACATGTTAATACCTTCTATAAACTGTACTTGATGCGAAGCACAATGTCCATCTAAATCCTTTGTGGTTTGTACAAATAATCAAGTGATTTATTTTCAATACAGCAAGACTGAATCAATTTTTCCAAATTCTCTTCAACCAGTGGAAGAACATAAGTTTCAGTTCTTTAATCTGTCAAGACCGCTTAATTCTATCTTATCTATTAATTCTGTTGTGAATTTAATGCCAAGCAGTATAAATGTGTAAACAAAACCTTGGTACTGTAGCATCACAACTTTCTAAATCCTTGTGGCTCATACAATTTATATCAAGCTCAGTTCTATTCATTGCACATCAAGTGCTCCCATAAGAGGTGTCAGTTTTGCCTGATAATCATTGCCACTTTGGAGTGAACATCTTTTAAATAAATAAATACTGAATAAACCCTATATTACATGGGTACTTTTCAGTTGGGGTGTCATCCCAGACTATTTTATTGAGAATTTGACAGTCACATAATAAAATGATAAATAACCTTGCAATTATTAGTATAAATTATTTTTTTTAAAAAAAAACATTGAGGGAAATTTATACAGGTGAGAGAATTGTTTCAAAAGTCTATTAAAATGTACTCTTTATCACTGTTAAAATAGTTATTCACTTGATCTTGTCAGTTAAAACAGTCAGCAGAAAACATATTCCCTTACATATTTTATGTGACAATACAATTTTTTACACATTAAAGGTTATAAATGTTTTGTAACAATCTTACTTAAAAAGAATTTAAAGAATTTCTTAGTTTTTATAGACTAAATACTAATTTATTTTGTACTGATATTTCTTCAATGTTTTCAAGTTCAACATTATTGTGAATGTGATGAAAAATATAGCTCCTTCCATCAAGTAATATCAAATTTAAATTTCAAGAGACCATCAAGATTGCTAAATTAATTAGCACAAGTTTCATTCTGAATCAGACATCCCAAAAGTCTTTCAGTGAAAATCTTATGTTGTAGTAGTGAAAACAATTTTCAAGGTAGCCACCATGTCTGCCACTTTAGGGGTCAGACTGGCACCATTTTCATCTAGGACCAATTAAGCCTTGGGAAGAATGCATGTTTCAAATTTAATGACAATCAATCCTGCAAATAATATTTTAAAAGTAGCAAAAACCCAGTGCATACAGACAAATGATGGATGGATAATGGATGATAGGCAACCTGCCGTCCAACAAGAACTGATTTGTTGCCAAAAATGATCCTCTCTCCCAGTAAGAATCACCTAGAACAAAATCTGAAGTGAAACTTAATGGCTTACAGTTTCAATTCAAAAGAAATACTATAATCCAAATATTTTGAGCTTATCTTTTTCGCACAATGATGACAGAAACTTACAAATTTACAATGATTCTAAGGTGGATTGATCTAGAACCCTTCTTATGGATTCCACAACATACAATTGTCTTTACATACATAATTGCATTTTAATTTTAAATCCTAAACACCACACCCAGGCTTTGCCTCCTATTAATTGGATATTTTTCTGAAAATATCTGCCAGATGATTAAGCAAACAGACAATCCAATAAATTGGTAATTCACAGATATAGTGATGAACACATTTCCCCATTACTGGTGCACTGTTTCACTACTAGTCTTGCACACTGCTTTAATGATGAAATAGTGTACAAGAGGCAGTCAAAATATTCGGATCTTAAAACACAAATAGCTATTTACATACTGTTGTTAAAGTGATAATTGCTGTAACTTGGGAAAGGTTAATTGTAAATCAGTTATCAAAACATATGCCTGTGTTTATCAGTGTAATTGATATCAAAATTAGGCCTAGCTACTGATGGCTGGATGAATACATTTTCATTTTGCTACGACACAATTCTAGAATTTACCTGGCCAAGACAAGGAGCATCTCAAAAAGTATGGTCAAAGTACCTCTAACAAACTCAGAGCAAATTAGTTTTCACTTTCCAAATGGAAAAAGGCTAAGTTTACATATTTTTGGGTGGAGTTTGTCGCCCACTTCACCTGGTAGCATGACCCCTATTAAAATTGTTACTCCCTTACTTTTCTCAGGTCCATTAGTTGGCTAAAAATAAATGCATTCCATTGTGTTGCTTCACAAATTTATTTTGGACACATGATTCTTTAAATGGTAATTTTTATCCAGAAAGTGTCCAAATTGTCAGAACAAGGGTTTTTATTGCTTTCTTTCTTTTTAAACAGTTTAATTTTGTCATTTTTTTAACATGTATTTTATGAATTTAATGCCAATGAGCGAGAGACAGTAGAAACACCATTTTGGACTTGCACTGTATGCACATTAAGTTGTCTTTTCAAATTATTTGTGGCTCATACAATTTATATCAAGCTCAGTTCTATTCATTGCACATCAAGTGCTCCCATAAGAGGTGTCAGTTTTGCCTGATAATCATTGCCACTTTGGTTGAAGTGAACATTTGCAAAAATATGTAGATATTTATTAAGCCTTGTACACAGGTAAGCCTTGGGTTTGGGTGGCATCCCCCCCAGAATACTTTAGATATTCTAAAATAAAAGGATTCATCAGTTACTCTTACAAAAGCCTCCCATTAATGTGTGAAAAATCGCTATCAGTTTTTGAATTTGAACAAATTGTATTTATTCCTTTAACATTTCCAGGTTTGGTACTTTGTTACTATTCAAACGAAATGTGTAGTTCTTTCCTATAATTAAAATCAAATCAAAATATGATTTGTTTTGTCAATAAATTCCCAAAGTTGTATCTACCACAATGAATTTAAAAAATATGATACATACACTTTTCTTTCTACCACCTGAACTACATCCTAAATATTTTAGCAACAGCACAATTGGGCAATAAATGAAAATGTGATTTATCCATTTCTCTACAGGAAGAATGCAACTTGTCTTGATCTAATTGTCAGTTTTTGTAACTGAACATTTGTATGGAGAATTTCTCTGAAAAATTTTCAATGGAATCAGCGCATCTTGTGCACGCTTAAGTACCAGTAAATAGTTTTTCTAGTTAAAACTTATATCCAAGACCTCCATATTTTTGGCTAAAAACTGATAAATATTCTGACCTTTCTTTTGTCAAATGTGGCAGAGATGACAGACCAGATGTTGTACTCCTAAATATTCTTTGATAGTACCCTCATACTATGAAAGTTAATTTGACATGAATAAATTGTTAAATTATGAATTAAAACCA
The DNA here is from genome assembly GCA_016746295.1 of Potamilus streckersoni. Taxonomy (NCBI): domain Eukaryota; kingdom Metazoa; phylum Mollusca; class Bivalvia; order Unionida; family Unionidae; genus Potamilus; species Potamilus streckersoni. The sequence goes on along the minus strand of JAEAOA010000900.1, from coordinate 3,072,314 downwards.
GATAAATGATTGTTGTATGTGAAATCCACATTTTTAACTACTCCAAAACAAATGCTGTGATCTCAAACTAACTTTTAACCAAGTAAAACAACTAAAATTATTCTTCAAGCCTTTACAGTAAATTCCAACCCAAAGATTAAAACAATTAAAATCATAGGACATGTTTCAAGTTAAGTTTTCCCACTAAGCATAATAAATATATATATATATTCCAGACTGCTCTTAATGCAGTCAAAATTATTTATGTTTACCATTTTTAATCCTATATTAGAATATTTGAGTACAGACTAGGTATTTTTACCCACTCGTCAGTTTTTTGTCAGTTTTTTGTCGCATTCATTCATAAAAGTTTCTGATGGAGTTGGATATCAACCAATCAGTAATTTATTTTCAGGGTTGTTCCATTAAAATATACATGGGACCCAGAGAAAGCACTTTTAAAGTTTGGTATTTAGAAGTTTCTAATCATTTTAATATGCACTCTATGCCTTTCCTGGGTACCATGTAAGATTTAATGGATCAGTCCTCAATAAAGCAAGACTAAAACATTAATTTTTTCAAAATTTGTCCAAATTCTCTTCCACCTGTGCAATAAGACAAGTTTTAATTCTATCATTTCTCTTAAATTTGTTGAGACTTTAATGCCAAGAAGCACAAGTTTAAACACCATCATGGTCCTGTACTCCAAGCAAAGCAAGTTAACTAAATCCTTGTGGCTCATACAATTTATATCAAGCTAAGTTCTATTCATTGCACATCAAGTGCTCCCATAAGAGGTGTCAGTTTTGCCTGATAATCATTGCCACATTGGAGAGTAAAACTATAAAATTCAATACCATTACAACATATCACTACTGTAAATGGTGTCAGGAAATGCTGATAATCAATCTAGTTCACGGTTTTGTCACTATGAAAACTGCATTCCAATAGAATACATTTACTACTCGTTAAAATGAACCCCCTATGCAAGATTGATATTTGTTAGAACGTGCCCACCATTTCAGCAATGTATAAAAAGTTTTGTTTGACACAAGGATTAGTTTTTAAGTTTGGTCATGCAAGATGTCCTGTGTAGCTGAAATGTCGGACAATGCATCAATATTTCATGTGCTAGTAACATTCTTGACATGTGCAATAGTGTCCTCACGGATATTAATGGTGTACATATTTCCACTTTCTTTCAATTCTGATGTATATTTAATAAAAGTTATGAAAAGTTCATTTTTAAGTTATATTCAAAACAATCAGTATAGTGCAGATTTTTGCGTTCACTACAACGATTTTACCATCCAACACCGAGATCATAACTTTCCTACACGAGGACATAGTAGGCTCAAAACTGAACTCCAGATGACCTGTCAACATAAAGCTTGCATAGTAAATTTTATTTAAGACCAAACAATTCAGTCAAGTTATCTTGCTGTTAACTTCTTGACCAGACAAATGCAATTAGAAAATATGGCTATTAATACATTATTCTAAGGCATTATGCATTATTATGATGTACACTTGTTGTAAAATACCTTTGTACAAGATGATTGCTTTCAATTTTGGCCACATTTAATGAGTAAGCACTGTAGTCTTAACAGCAAATTACATTTCTAAATCCTTGTGGCTCATACAATTGATATCAAGCTCAGTTCTATTCATTGCACATCAAGTGCTCCCATAAGAGGTGTCAGTTTTGCCTGATAATCATTGCCACTTTGGAAAATACAGTTAATACAAATTAAATCACCATAAATTGTCAAACCCCCTTTCATATGCTATACTCCAATTGCAAACATGGACATCAATTAAAGATACTATTTCTTGTACACCTGTTCCTAATACAGCTACTGATCTACTTTCCTCCAATAATTTAGTTTTTATATGTAAATTTTTACCCTCAAAACATTAATTTTAGAGAAATATTTATTTACATGGTGGGACAAGCCTTGCATTTAAACTCTTCAATGAAAAAAGAACTTCATTTGTCCAAGCTCCTTTTGTGACAATGTCAAAACTGGAGTTTGGTTTCTGTCAAAAGTGCATGTTCCAAATAATTTATCAAAAAAATGAAGGAAAACGATATATACTGAACTGGTTTGGTATATTACTTTCATGTAACCACATATTTTGGACAAAATTTGTCCAAGCAGCTGATGGAATGCAATTTCTTGCCTGCGAATGACAAAGTAGTTCTATCATTCTGCAGTCAAGAGAGGTTCTGTAATTAATTACTGTAATATACACTGTTCTATTAATTACTGTAATATACACAGTACATCTATGAGGTTTTAAAATGGTGTAGTGTATGTAAGTGATGTTTACAGCCTGTCTACAATAGATTTGAGCAACAGATTTTTTTTTCAACACTGCTCAGTTGCATATTTTTCAGTTTACATTAATTTAAGTGATATTACTATGATGTATATAATGTCAATCGAGGACAATTGTCATGATATATTTTGATACAATATGGATTGAGAAACCCAGTTCTAGTTTACTTTTGTAATATTTACTAATCTACAAAAGATGACATGAACACAAAAACTTTCCCTCCATGCTGAAAGATGGATAAAGAATTAATCAACATACAATAAGATTGCAAGCAAACCTCAATGTATTGAGAATATTTATGGCTTAAAGGAATAAAATGAGGAACCCCAAGCCAATTCATCACAACCAGGTCTACTAAAGTCATTTAATTTTCAGTCATGTTCATACCATCAACGATGTACATACTGAAATACCTCTGAACCAAAAATAAAACAAGTAGATGTTTGTAGTGCATGACAATAAACTTTTGCAGCTGTCTTGGTGTTATACTGTGAATATATAGGCAGAAGTTTACAGGTCAGTTGTGATTCATACCTAGATCAGCATAATGTGTTGCACAAAACTGTCTTCTGCCTCCGAAGCAAAGGTCAAAAGCAGGCTCTCCAGGAATAGAATTTCCCTCTAGACAAAATAAAAATATATGAAAATCAACACAAAGAAAATATGATAAATAATGCCATTATCTTGATAATGATATGAAGAACAAAACTAAAAGCAAAACATCCATTAAAACTTTGATACTGTTATTTTATCCAAGTCGACTTTACTACCACTCACTAGGACTGAGAGAAGACTTATTCGTGCGATGAGCTCTTAGGAAGGTCTTCAAGAACTAATTGCAAAAATGCAATCCAGAGCAGATTGCAATCAATGATGGTTTGGTTTGGTGTTTTTGTCATTTAGTATCCCCATAAATGAAATAAATTGCCTCGTGAGGAACAAGTCACAGCAGCAACCTGAATAAATCTAACACAAGGATAATAAAAATTCCATGAACCATTACTTTCTCGCAGACGAAGATGTCAGAATGGATCAGTTTCTTTGATACCCAAATACAAGTTATGCAAAACTTTTTTGTTCTTTCAGTTAGCCCTCTTGACGTCTCATCTAAAACTGATAGGTTCTTTCTTATCCCATGTGCATGTCAACCATAAAGTTTTGTAACCAAAATATGCAGAAATGAAATTTTAAAGAGAGACATCATTAAACAATGTACTTTGTCTAAAGGTGGTGGTATAAAAAAATTCTTCAAAGCTAGTCAAGATCCTTCCAACTTCAACATAATTTGACACAATTATAAATGATGCCAAAAACTTGTGTCCATGAAGACGCAAGCAAAATAGTTTGTGATGATCATCTTGTTTGCAACAAATTTCAAACAATGGGGATGATATTAATATGGAGTCCATTTGGAAATTTGATACAGTAATACATAAAATCATCAGTAAGACTTTGAAATAAGATAATTAATTCTAATTTTAGTGACCTTCATGATAATCCATCTGTGTTTTGAAGAACTTGGAATGTGCCACTTGTGTTATGTTCAGATCAGCAGTCAGCAAATTAGAATTAATTTACCACACTGTTAATTCAGAGGGTTATTTACATCATATCTGAACAGTATTTTACTTGTGCAAACCCACACCTGTAAGTATATTCAAACCTATCTATAAAGGCCATCTATAATGGTGTTCATATTATGTACTTAGACTCACAGCAACCAAATGAAAACATGCATGAAATTCGGCCATAATATCCATAATTTTTGCAATCCAACATACACTAAATTCTAAGTATAAAAAGCAAGAACTACTGCCAAAATCGCAGCACAACATTTTGTTGAAATGTGCATCATAAAACACATGATTGTGTATTGTATTTCACATGTGTACTGAAACTGTTCAAGGAAAGAATACATAGGTGCTACAGGGTCTATTCATGTTGGTCTTATTTATTTTCTTTCTAAAACCAGACCAGATGAGAAACTGCACCACCCCAGTAATTTATACAACATTCTTTTCTGCATTTTCCCTGAACATATTTTCAATAGCCCTCCCCCTCCAAAATATGTACTGTTTAATGGCATTTTATTAGCGCATACTGACTCTTGATCTGGAAATCAGATTAAACTGGATCATTAAGGTTCAACCAATAAATAAATGATATCTGTCTACCTTATTTTGTTCATACCAGGAGAATAATTAGTTTATAATGTTTCAATGCATTTTACAAAAAATAAAAAAAATGCATGGATTCTTTGTGGATTTGAATGACGTTGCATTTTTCTATAGTCCTGCCATATCCTTTCCTTTTGACGTCTGTGTGATGTGCAAAATATGTGTAACATGGTTTAAAAAGTTAATTTGAAAAACCTTTTAATTTAGCATTTCTGATTAATTGAATTATATCCAGAATTGATAAAATTTCATGCCCAAAATACGGAATTGGAAATCAGTAGAAAAATGCTAATAGGTTATGCTCTATAATTTATGGGATATAACCTGTAATGTCAGCATGTTTTCTTATGTCTGTGACCTCTGGAGTCTAAGCTTTGAAAATAATTAAATCCCACAATGCAGCTGCAATGGCTCTGATTAAAATGTTGAACAAAATTTGCAGGTTTGACCACCACCTGAATTATAAAAGCTTCTGATGGTATTCTAAAGCATTTAAAAAAGCTCAGACAGATGCAAGATCATCTCAATATGTGGCTCTTGATCAAATTCTATAGTGATCTTTATGATATACCATCACTGTCAGCCTGTTTTGCAGAACTGAGAATGTGTCACCCAGTTTGATGTGTTTATTATACCAAACTAACATTATCTAAATGGGTATTCAACTCCAACCAAAAAGAATCCCAACTCCCTGCTTACCCATTCACAAGGATTCATATGGAGGGAACCGAAGGACCAAGATCATGCTTGCAAGTAATTTTTTTTTAAAAAAAAAAAGGGAAAATGAGAATGCAGTGGATTCAATGATTAAAGCTCTTCAATCGGTATCTACCCTTAACCCTTTCATCACTAAGTAACTTTGTAGGCAAAGAGTCCTCAACACTAAGTAACTTTGGAGTTGTAAAGCAAAATGACTTGTGGACTTTGAAACAACATAACTTTGCCGTTAAAGATATCTGGCTGGATTAGGTGTCCAAATCAAGGTTAAAATTCAAATTTTAGAACTAATGCAATAAAAATATGCATATCTATTACAAATTAAAATGCTCGTACAAACAGGTAACACAACAGGTAAAATACAAGTAATTATTTTATTACCTCTTAGAAAACTTAGAAAGTTCTCAAAACTTGTTCAATTTACCCTAGATGTACTAGTGAATAATCACAGTAACAACACAAGTCTTTCTTTCATGGTGTCCATAATATATAAAATTCTATAAAATGAACCAAAATGATCTCCAAAGTGAGATCTGTCCACACACCTATTATCGTCTCTGCCACATTTGATCGTCACATTTAATTTCGTTAAACGGACAATTTTTCAAAAAACTTAATCTGAATAGAATATTTGAAAATAATCCGAAGCTTTCCTGGAGCCATCTAATTCTTGGGTGTGCCCAACTATGTCAAAAAACTGAAACAAATCTCTCTAGTTTTCGGGCTTCGTCCAAAAAAAAAAAATCCCACGTGGAACGTACAATTCCTGATTCAAAACCTTCAAAGTCATCTTCATCACTGTCTCCCACAAGTGCATTCCATTTTCTCTCCATACGTCTTCTCTCATTTTCATCCAAATTTACCAAGTTGAAATTATTTAAATCCTCCGAAAACTCTCCTATAAAATTCTTTCAAATGCCGCCATTTTGGATACAAATTTCAGCATTCGGAAAACACGTTAAAAGTTCCTACTTTGTTTTTTATTTCTAGTTGTATACAAGCTAAACTCACGAGATCATCCAAATATAACATCTACATTACCAGATGGAAGTTATTAGAGGTACCCCGAAAGATATTTAGTCGAGTACTATAACGTTAAGAAAGAACACTGCCCCAGACCAAAAATTCGGTCCATAGTGTTGACGGATTTAGTTCCCCTGGAACAGTTAAGCGGTCTGCCATGATGAAAGGGTTAACTCAAATTGAAAATCTGCCTGTAATATCTTTTTTGAAGTTGTTCAGATCAGCAGTCAGCAAATTAGAATTATAATACCACACTGTGGTTTCAGATTTATTGTTTACATCATATCTGAACTACTTTTAAATATATTTATAATACATATTTTACAAGAACAATGAATTCCATACATACCAAACCTCAAAAAATACATCCTCTAAAGTGTTCACATGTTCAACCAATCAGATGCAATAACCCATCATTTACATGTGGTTATTGTTTATAACTGAACTAGTCCACAACATGTGCACACCAACAGATTTGATGAGCTTACAAAACAAATTTGATTTTAAAAAAAAAAATGGCCTATGGTTTGTTTATAAGTTCAGCCAAACAGATACAAGCTCAATTATGCATGGATGATGCTTATAACTGATCTTATATGTGGTCTTAATTTAAACATCAAATTACCTGTCAAGATGAGCCACATTATGGTGTTTTTAAAGTAATCTAATTACCCATACTGGTAAGTGTGCCTTTAATGTAAGGTGTTGTCATTTTGATAATTACTGGTTATTATTAATATATAAAGCTGGCAAAAGCCATCCACTGAGAAGCATAGCATTATTCAGTCAGCCTGTGATCCAGTCACCAGAGATGAATATGTTTCAAGTGTTGCTTATGAAATGTACCTGGATGGGTACCAAACAATAACCAGCCAATAACTTGACACTCGTTACCTTTGTAAACACGTATAATAACCACAATTTGTCAATGAAGGAAAAAGATAAAGCACAAAATTCAAAATGTTTTAAACAGTAGAAAAGTGAAAGCAATTCACCTAATGAAACAATGAAATAATCCAACACATGAAAGGTTCACACAAACCATTAATGTACAATCTACTGCAGTGAGACAATGGACATAGATAGGTGCAATCAATTTTCATGTCCAGATTTTTGGGGTCAAACTTTGCTAAATGCTATTAGGATCATTATTCAACTGATCAATTTTTGTGGGCCCATTTTTTTTTTTTGGTTGAGTTTTGCAAATCAAAGAAAATGTACCACTTGTGCTCTGCTGAAGTAAATTCTACTACAAACTCACCCAAAAATCAAGGGTTCATATGGAGCAAGTAAGTTGATCAAAATTAAAGTTCTTGTGTGCTGGAATGTAGCAAATTCAACAGATGAATAAAGCTTCTGAACCAATGTAATCTACCCTTTACCTCTATCTGAAAATCTGTCTTTATTATTCTTTTTAAAATTGTTCAGATCAGCAGTCAGCAAATTAGAATTTTTACACCACACTGTGGTTTCAGATTTTATTTTACATCACATCTGAACAATGTCTAAACAATTATAATCTTTACAAGACAGTCTAAAGCAATGAATTCCATTTGTTTTCCATCGGCATAAAAAATATTTCATTCATAAAATTCCTTATTGATACTTACTTTCAATTGCTGCATATGCATCACAAGTGTAGCAAAAAGTGACAAACCCATAGTTATCTCTGAAAAATATGTAAAAAAAAAAGTTATTTTGTTTGTTGGGGCAGAGTATGATGGCAAATTATGATGTAACTAAATAATTAATGGTCTTTAATTCTTCATGGACAAATGATGCAACTAAATAATTAATGGTCCTTAATTCTTCATGGACAAATGATGCAACTAAATAATTAATGGTCTTTAATTCTTCATGGACAAATGTTGCAACTAAATAATTAATGGTCTATAATTCTTCATGAACAAATGATGCAACTAAATAATTATGGTCTTTAATTCTTCATGAACAAATTGAAACAGACATCGAATAAATAATGGTTGTCAACATGGACACAGGTAACTATCAAATTTAGTCCCATTTTTCAATTACTCCAATTTTCTTCAGCATGGTTACTTGGACTTATTCAAAATTTCTCTGCAGCTGAGAACAATGTGAATCTCATAATCTCCAAATCAGTGATTGCATGATAAACAATATTTGAGGACCATAATATACAATAAAAATTAAATTTCATAGCAGTCCTTGTACAAACTGTCTTTAGAACTGTTGGGAAACACATAACCAACAAAAAGGGCTTAATTACTGGTTTTAAAAAAAAGACATTAATCTGTCTCAGAAAAAAAAGCCCAATTCAATGTTGCACTTTAGTTACCAAGAAAAGAAGAAAATGTCAACCACCTGCAAAATTTTCCGGACCAGAGATTATTTTAAAGGAAACATATAGTGCATATTACACTAGTAATGGTGACAAAAAAAAAGATAATCTTATTTTCCTGCAAAGTTTTGCCACCTCAGCTGTTTTGTCTGCATTAAACTGCAACTTCCTTGTCTACTTGCATTATTGCAATAAATATTTTATTTTGTACTCGAGAAACTCTTCAAAATATTAACATGTTTAAACGTTTGTTATATTTAGGACGGACGTACACCTGTTTGATGGAAAACGATTTTTCTGTAGTGAATACAGGGTTCCTGTATTCATAAAAAAAATAATTATCAATTTCAAGAATACTTATTAGAACCTTTAACAACTGCATAACACGTAAATTTAATTAAAAAACATTTTTCAGTTAGCTATGGGCATATCACATCCTATCAGACAGAAAATCGCATTAGAGTGCCACGAGTATGACGATTTTAAACAGCAGCAAGATCCATGTTGTCTATCAAGTTTTAGGGTAAACTACTTTAACAAATCCATTATCGAAGTTATAATAGGTTGGTATAAATCTGACCAGATGAGAAATAACCAAATTCCTCTTTTCCAAACTTTGAAGGACTTGTGAAAATTTCAAAGCCTTTCAAAGATTTCATTGACTGCAGAAACCCTCTGAATATTGCCAATTTTATTGGAAATCCATATATCTAATGGAAACTATTTTCCATTTGTTTCCATCAAGTTTTTACAAGTTTTAATCTTACTTTTCAATACTAAAAAAATGATTTGATAACTGGTACCAATTTTAACTACCCTCCACATCATAAAAATTTAAACATTAACGTCAATAACGTTTACATTTTTATAATAGCTGGTTAAGCAAGAGCTGATTGCAAGTACTTACCTGATGAGCAAGTGGAATTTTAGCTATTTTTCATTTCTGGTGTAACAATTGAAATAATTTCCACCACTTTTTAAAGAACAAAACAAAACAAATTTTCCAGATTTTTGGCAATGATTATTTTCCCATAGTTGTCCATATTTTAAGAATAATTTTTGAAAGACTTATAGCAAAATCCTAAGAGTTGGCATGTCTGTATCTATTAGGATAAACATAGCAACCAATTTCTTTACTAACCCATGTTCTCGCATATGAACTCGTGTATCTTCAATTTCTCCAAACCTTTCAAATCGTTTACGGAGCTGTCTTCGTGTGTAGTCATCTGGCAAACGCCCTATGTAAATTATTCTCCGCTCCTCCTGAAACAACGCACCAAAATGAAAATATCTGCATTTTATTATTTAATTCTGAAAGCATGGTTTTTGACAATCTCAATAAAACTTGTAGAATCATTTCTACTGCTACTTACTGTTCTTTAGTTTGTTTTCTAGAGTGAAATTTTGATTTTTTGCAAAAATAATTTTGTTTGTTCTTTAGTTCATGAACTGGGGAAGAGGTTGTCGGACAATGGGTGCCTCATGCTTCAAAGATAAAATCTTGTGTACATATAAATTGCAAGCATTCAATCTGTGTAATTTGCTACAAACAGACAAGGTACTTGTCCGAATGACGTCTTTCCAATTTTATTCACCCTTTTTTAATTTCAACCATGAAAATGCTTTGTTCACACCAATGTAAATATTAGAATCATGCTTGGCCAATCATCTTCAGTAGGATTATCACTATGTCGTTTATGTAAGCAGTAAACACATCCCACATAACCAAATGTTCAAATGCAGCAATTCAGACTAGTGCATTTGCACTAAGTGCATACATTATCAAGCTAATCTTTATATCCTTCCCACTGCCAGTACCTTGACTGTAAAAGATCAATTGTCTGCTTCCTGTAATGAGTTACACTTAGCAAATGACAAGTATAGAATTTACCATTACTTCTTGGCCATGTGAAGTAATTTCAATACCTATGCATGGGCTCATTTCCACAAAAACTCAGTCTAAATATCAACTATGAAGGGGAGTACTGGCTAAAGTATTTTTTTTATATAAAGTAAATGATACAACTTCTTGAATTTACTGCACTTACTTACATACATCACAATTATTTCATGCAGCATTCTATAAAATGTTTGGGAATCACCCATTGTTTTAAAGCTGTAATCTTGTTAAAGGAATCCCATCTTTTCAAGTGGTCTGAATGCAAAACTGAATACCATGAAAATTCCAGGCTTAAAGACAAGTACACTAAGATGATATATATTAAAATGAACTCCTGAGGGTAGACTTACAATGCATCTCTTTTTATAAGCTTCCTTCTCTTTGTGCCGTTGCTCCCTTTGGCACTCCATTTCTCTTTCTCTAGAAGAGCTCCTGCTGTAAACGAAAACAAATTTAAAAAAAAAGGTATTCAAAAACATTTTTTTTCAAAGCTGATCATAGAAGCAACTAATTAACTTGTTTAGCTTTTTAAAACTCATATTTTTTTCTTTGATTCTTTGTATGTGAACTTTACCACATAAACTAACATACCACTGGTCAAATGTTAGGCAATTCTTATATGTAGCTGTACACATGCAACTGTGGCCAGTGGTCTAAAGCGCTGTCCGTTACGGATCACTGCCATCTCACCTCTGTCTGCGTGGGTTCGAGTCTAGGATTCCGCAAATGTGGATATGTGAGAAAGCTTGCCAGTAGCTTCTCGTGGGTCGGTGGTTCTTTCCGATGATTTCCCGGTTTCTTCCTCCACCATTAATACTGGCCGCCATGTATAGCCTATCTTGTGCTGAAAAATGGCGTTAAACCCCACAACAACCAACCAACCAACATGCAACTGCACAAAACCGAAGCATGGTTGATGTTCCTCCTGTTGTGGATCTTGGATTGTCGGCAATGCACACAGAAGGAAAAACCCTCAAAAACATTGCAGCAATGTACAAACTCAAACTTGCACTCATGTATTCAGAGTATTTCTGTTGCACCATTGCCCTAGCCTTAATAGCGAAGTTGTGACATTTCAGTAAGTGAGAATTGAAGAACTAAAACCTGAATGCTAATATTGAAAAGAATGAAATCCATGAAAAGCATCAATAGCATTTTGTTTAGAGACATACAAATAAAAGCACACAAAAATACTTATAAAAATGTGTGATTATGTTATGCCATTTGTCAGAAAATTATACATGGCAGCCAGTATATTTTGTGTAGGCAGAAACCAGGTAAACACCAGAAAAAAAAAGCTATTGGGAATCTACTGGCATGCTTTCTCATTGACCAAGGCTAGGGACTACAACTCATGCAGATGGAGATGAGATGTTAAATCACCTGTAATGGTAAGATAAAACTGATACCTGTAGCCCCCTTCACAGGTTAGATAAGATGGCGCATTAAATAGGTTAAAAAAAAAGTGCCTAATGTAGCTGGGTACCTGTTAAAATTTGAAACAGGTACCCGGGTTGTTTTTTTTTTTGTGATTTTTGATAGCCCTAGCAGCAACTATATAGCAGGCATGGTAGACTTGATTTCGACTGAACCAAATAAATGCTATGCATTTCAAGCATAACTGAACAGAGTGTAAACTGAAAATTGCAACGAAATTTATAATTACAAAACCTCTTTTTAGCAAGAAAAAGGTACACCAATATTCTCTTGTAAAATAAACTGGAACAAAAGGACACTTGGCAGCATTTGACGTACCCAGCATCAATATAGCCGCTGTATCAAGATTTACTTTATCCACCTTCTCTTAAAAGGCAATACATATTTATCCAACTGAATTTTTAAACACTTTTCTGTTGGGTTTTTTTTTAGTAAAAAAATGTAATGTCTTAGCTAAATTTTCATAGCAAGAGTATGCACATTTGTTTTGTGATAGCTGGGGTGTCAAACTAGTCCAATAAATCATCCCAATACCCTCCATCAGTTTCGATATTAATGAACAACATGTGGGTCTGATGATACCAGTTCATTAAAAGTTGTAATTTTGCTGCAGGCAAATCTTTCTGGAATAAAACTACATACCCTTTAGACACTGGCAACAACTATATCTAATGTGAAATTCAAAATGGCAACAGGACAGATGGTTGTTCTATTACAAGTGGATTTCAAAGTCACCAAACAAGATTTGCTCAAGAAATATGATGCACATACCACCAAAAGAACCCTTTACATACATTAAAACCCCTGTCAAGGAAAAAGTGGAATCCAATTGAACAAATACAATAATCTGAGCAGAAAAATTGTAATCCACATTTAACTTCGGGAAATATTTGCCGGAATAAATGTTAATATGGGATATTGCATTTCATAATTGCATATTCATATTGCATTTCAAAATACTTTGTAACAGCCAAGACTGTTAATGTTTTGCACACCAGCAATGCAGGAAGTGCTGGGTTATATAACTTGGATCTAAATTCAGTTTTATTGTTTGTTATCTATAGTGAACAATCTCTCACAAGCAGCATTATAATGGCAAAAAGCCAATATTCTTTTCATAACCTGACAAAGAAGAATAAATTTATATCTTCCAGTTATTGGGTCTTTTAGCTGGGAAATAAGGTGTCACTGAACATCAACTCTGTCCGCATGAAGTATATTGTCAGGTAGAATGCCAACCTGATAATTTAGGAGTTCTCCTAATTTATCGGCAGCCTTTCCTCCAGCACGGTGCATCATATAACAGGGACAATTTGATAAGTACAATGATGGACACATTTTTTAAAATATAGAATGCAACTCCTTTATGAATTCCAGTCATCACTGATGTGTTATCAGCTGAAAACCCCACCAGTTCTGCCAACCTGTGTTTATTTGAAACATCAAACGCTTAGAAAATGATTTATCCAGTGGAATTAATTCCATTGATTCTGGTAATGAAAGAGCAATCTAACCATGACTTAGTTCTCAAAGTCTCTTACACAGACTAAGTACAACTTTTTGTCATAATTACGTCTCCTGTCTGTTGCAACAAAAAAGGGCCCAATTTTCATGGCTTCTGCAATTTTAAGTGATGTACCTTCTGCTAAACACCTAACAATATGAGATGATTTTGTTCTTGCACATGCATATTTTCCACAATTTTGGTGTCAGGAAGTATCCATTTTAACAAAGTTGTATTCTACCACTAGGGTAGTACATGTTCTATTAAGAACCCTGCATTTATAAAATTTGTTTCCGCAATTTAGTTCTGCTGTATAAAAAAGTTACCTTAGTATTAGTTAGTAAAATGAGCTAATTCAAGGTGTCTTTGTTTTATGCTTAGAATTCTTTCCAGTCTGCAATGGGCCAGGTAGCCTAGAACGGAACTGTATTGTGTAGTTCATGTATACATCTCTGAATAGTTTTTTTTTCTCCTTTTATTTTTCTTATCCATCTTTGAAATCACTAAAGAAGCATTTTTGCTGTAACATGCATCAACTAGATTAAATCTTGACTCAACTTTTACTGCCAAATACCTAGAGAATGGTTCTGTACTTCATGATTTATAACAAATATGAGAGCAAAAATTAAAATTTAGAAAACCAGTGTGTTATCTCCCAACTAAGCCAGACAGCTGCTATAACGAGAAACTGAGGTCACAAGTTTTAAAGTACAAACCAGCATGTTTCTTGGAAATAGGGAGGCTGCTATAAATAGAACATATTACTGTTAACAAAGTGAATGCTAGTCTTCAGACAAGTGTACTCGTGTCAATTACAGAGGCTGTCTTTTCTAGAATGTTTTGTACAATTAGTGGGATATTAATAAAAATGAGAAGTATTCATTTTTTTGTAGAGGGATATACCAGAAAAAGCATAATCCAAATACATTTACATGTACAATTTTTTTTTAATTGACTGGTCAATTAGTTATGTCCATACTTTTTCCACTTTCTTCAATTTTCAATTCCATACAAACCATGAAAAGTGTGGAAGATTACTGTAAACTGCATAATAAAACTACTAAAACAATGAACAATTCCTGCCTGCACAGTTAACTTCTGGTACACGGTGTCTGTGTTTTATTACCTTCAAAGATTTCTTTTCTTGTCAATGAAAATGTAACAATCTTGTACATATCACTAAGTACCTATTTCTTAGAAAAGTGACTGTGTTTGGAAGATAACTTTGAAAAGTTCCAAACACATTGTCACCTTGGGTCACAGTGGCAAGAAACAAACTCTCACTCAGTGATTGATTCAGAAGGTTTAGGCACATTCAGTTACAGTTGATAAAGGAGTGGTTTGTTAATGGAACAAGTAATGAACTGAATGTGTCTGAAACCTGTAGTCTTTCAACATTTGATGTTAAATACATGGATAACATTACATGCCACTTCCACAGAATATGATGGGGAATGGGTTGGAGGATGCATGAAACCAAAATCGACATCTAGAAGGAAAATAAGTTGCCAAACAAAATCCCCTTTAAGAAAACTCTTGATACTCAAAAATTATATTTGTTGAAGAATGTATTTTCTTCAAAATGGTAAGCATCTTTTTACAATAGGATCTCTTACCTAGTAGATCTACGACGGATTCCACGTTTTTCTTTCCTCCTGCTTCTTGAACAGGAACGAGAGTATGATCGTGATTTTGAGCGAGAATATGACCCTGATGATGATCTTGACCCAGAACTGTATCCTCTTGATCTTGACCTAGAACTGAAAAATGGCAGGAATTATACAAAAAGAAGAAACTGATTTTTCATGGGTGGTTCAGACAGATTAATGATTTTGTTAGGTTTCTTACAGTATAAATTAGCACCCCCAGTACTTGTTTACATTCTTGATTGGTTTCAAAAACTTGCATCTGATTTGCTGCATTAGAAGTACACTTTACACAGACATGAATTTGGTCTTCCATAAAAAAGCTCAAGATTTTTTAAGGGGTGGTATGGGGGTCCTTCCCCAATGGGGTCTTGAGAGGCAGCACCCTCGACCTGGGGGTCCAAAGGAAGAGTAAAAAACGCATTTTACAATCATAAAACTGCAATTTATATCAATATAAAACAAAATAATCATTTGAAACACAGATTAACTTTCCAAAAATGATTAACTTGAATAATTTCCCAATATTTATTGGCATATGAATTTGTTACTATTGATGCTGAAATTATTTTATGTGCATGCCAGTGTTTACATCGCAATTAAGTCACATTTTGTTAATTTTTGCAGCAACAAATCTGTAAAATAAACCAAATACATCAACTATACAAATAATCCCATACATTTGTCTTTTTCTCCACTGGACAAAACCTGTTGATATACCAGTCGAGATTGTTTTGCAGCTTTGGCAATGATTTATTTAGCCTTACATTTTGTCACCACTGACATTTTTTTTTTTGCTTAAGGTGCAATGATTTTTTTTTCCTTCTTAATGTGATCTTTCCTTTCAAGCTAGTGCTTGTTTTGGCAACATGCAGTACGCATATTCTGACAGGGCTACATCTGTTCTCTCATGCAAAAATTCATTCTTCTTATAGTAATTGCATTTTTCCAGATGTCTTATGAGCTTCAATTTTACAATATATAACTTCTTTTATATGTGCTTTTCCATACTCTTCAAACCATGATTACCATAACTCGGATCTTTCTTGTAGAGGTCAGAATGCTTTCAGTTTCCAATACACAAAGACCATTTTTATAATTTAAAAGAAAAAACAAGATCAGAGATGATATAAAATCTTCATCAAGTAAGGAGAAAGCGGAATTCCGCTTTAAAATGGAGAAAAATTATGACTCATATTAAAGAGAAAAGTGAGAAGACCTATGGTACATACGAGTCTACTGTAAATAGTATCAATACCATATAATGACCTGCGAATCTCCTCACATACATTGAATCCACAATACAAGTTATTCCTTTAAACATATGCACACACATTTAAAATATTCAATAATTTTGTTACAGGTCATATAAGTCTGAATTTAGTGGAAAAACAGCAAGATCACTAAAAAAATTTGGAAGCACTCATAAGCATAAACTTGCTCAATGCAAAATCAAAACTTTCACGGAACAATAAATATATTCCTGTCACATTTGAATTTTTTTTAAAAAAATCCATCAGATTTCATTGCTCTTTAAGTTTGGTACTTTCTTTGTTTTTGTTAAAGATTATAGTTGGCTTTTTTTTATGAAGGATGCATGCCTTATTGAAGTCACTGCTAAAGGACAGCTTTGTAAAACCAAACAATTGACCAATACTTATTGTGGAAATATCAAATTTTATTGATTTATGAGCCAGCTTTTTCCATTTCCTAAATACATTTTTATAACAATTGGTGCTTCAAATGTATTGTTTTCTTTGAAATTTCAGAAAACTTTAATCTGGATACATTTTTCAATAAGGAATTAACTGTTGTTTGGTCGATTGTAGTTACTGTTCCTCCCTACATATTGAATAGACCAACAAGCAAGATGTGGGAGACGGGTCCAGATGTGGTAGCAAAGTGATGCTACCTTCCACTTATGCATCAGAAATTTAACAAAGAGTCAATGGTCAATAGGTGTTCTGGATGACAGTAATGACTATAGAAAATGTGGAATTTTACTTGCCTTCCACATACAAATGTCAGATGTAAATATATTTATTACTAGCAAGCAGCTGAAAATCCTATGAAATGATAATGCCTCATCTTGTTGATCTTCTCTACCATACATGTCAACAAAATTACTGATGAAGCCCAGAATAAACTTTTTTCGTGTATAAAATTTCAAGAGCCATGCCATAATCACCTTGTAAAATTCATACACAATCTCTTCTCTAACAATTCTGCTGATAGCTAGTCAATTCACAAGAATGCTCCACCTTTACTAGAAATGCACTTAAAATCAGAAATGAAGTAGACAACGTCCCTTACCTTATACAGTTGGATGAAGGAGAATATTAAGAATTAAAAAAAGCAATCATATTTGCACTGAGAGTTATGCCAGCAAAACTTTGTCAGATTTTTGATGGACATTTGCATCATCTCAATAGAAGATTTATGTGATCAAGTAACTTATGAAAATATTTAATTTGTTTGAACACTGGTTACAATTCCAGTTTCTGACCTGGCTTTCATTTCATTTCAGTACTCATTATCTAC
The DNA here is from genome assembly GCA_016746295.1 of Potamilus streckersoni. Taxonomy (NCBI): domain Eukaryota; kingdom Metazoa; phylum Mollusca; class Bivalvia; order Unionida; family Unionidae; genus Potamilus; species Potamilus streckersoni. The sequence goes on along the minus strand of JAEAOA010000900.1, from coordinate 3,054,727 downwards.
TGGCCTTGTACCATATACACCACTCCATCAATAACTTGCGCCCAGATTAACTTGCACATCAGCGTATAACGCAATGTCAGCATGACTCCCGATTTTTTTCAAAGGAAATATATTTTAAAATGTGTTAAATGTGAAAAAAATTCGCGATAAGAATTAGCATATTGAACTTTGTTACATACTGTATATTATGTAAATTTTCGTACACAAAAGATAATTATAAATCACTAATTTTTGTAAAAAAAAAAACAAAACGGGAATACAGTATTTTTGATTTTTTTGCAAACGGCAATCTTCTTAGTGGAAATTATGTCCGATAACTTAACCAATTTTTTTTCAAATACAAAGAGATCTATACGCATAATTATGATAAATTTAAATAATTATTTTGATTACTGGATTGTATACGAAAAATTATAAGGTAAAAAAAAATTACATGAAATATGGTAGCTCATTATATCATCGGAAATAGTAATTATTGCAGTAAAGATAGAATCTATATCATGAAATTTTCAAGTTCTAATTAGATGTGTCATATTATGTCGGGATTTTTGAGAGAAAAAGTTGTTAATACTCTGTAAATAAATAGTCTGGTGAAACAAGATCAACGAAATATTATGCTAAGAGGTGGCAACAGATAAACTCCACTTAAATGTCTTGATATGTGAAATTCACGTTCTAAGCCTTTAATTTCGCTACATGGCAAACATTAGAATTGCAACATATTTTCTATGAAAACATGAAAATAGCCAATCATCCATCACATCGAAACCCGTGAGTACTTCTGCAGGCTTTGTTTTGATCAACAACTGGGGGGGGGAGTGTCTGTTACATTAAACAAAAATCAATTAAAAGACACCTGTGTTGTTTTATCACTTTGAATATGTCTTTTGTATCAAATCAAGGGAAGTACAACCAAAGAAATCAACGGCAGCATGCCGATAGCAAGTTCTTGAGGTCATTACCGTCCTCAAAATTCATTTTATTTGACCAGTCGAAAATGGTTTCAAATTTTATTTTTAGGTGATATTTTTAAAAATATTTTCTTTTATCACTTTTGGAGATTCCAGCGCTGACATATAATTAAGCAAAATTCATTGTAAGGAGAAATACGTTCAGGGAATCAGGAAGCTGCATGTAATTATCCAAACCAGCTCAGAGAAAATCATCGTGAACAATACACAGAGGTAGCAGAGAAATCAAAGAGTAAAATAAATTGAGCAGATGTTTTGAAAATGTGAAGTGATATTTGTCAAACGTGTCACAAACTTATTTGTAGACCCATTAAATTGATGTTGGTAATGGCTAACCCTTGTAAAAAAAATTTCATTTGACTTCCGGTCGTTTGATCGACATTGTGTTTTTTGTTAAATGGGTGTCGATCTTGTATATAAAAAAATCTACTTTGGTTTCAAACAAGAATTTATCCAATTCAACACAATCATTTGTGACGTAGTACACAATGTGTGAAATCATAAATGTGTTAAGCCAATGGAAAATGTGTGGATTATTGTTTTGATAATCTCCTCAATATCATGTAAGTTATCCTGAAGTTAATGTTACTCTGATGACAAAAGTAAACAAAGTACACTGCTATGAAGAAATATTTAATCATATTTAATCATAGCACAATTATAGAGTATTCAACATTAAAATGCCAACCCAACCCACCCACCCCTTTTGCCTGTGTTCCGTTTGTTTGTTTTATTGTTTGTTATAGGTCCCTCTATAACTCGTGCCCTCGCTTATAATGTCAGTGTTTTTGGACCCTGTTGTTTGCAAGTTATAGAGAGTGGTGTATAATGGGGTACAATACAATAATAATGGGGTACAATACAAAAATAAGTTATCACCTTCAGCTGTGAGGGGTATTACTAGCTCTAAAAGGACAATGTACATCTGCTTCAGAAAAATTAAGCCACTTTTGATTTTTCAAATTTTATCCCCACGAAATGCTGGGTTGAACCTGGGGGTGGGGCATAGGACAAAACTGCTGTCTATGTGCAACACCAATTATGGTTTAGATCAACAATTGAAGGTTTAATGGGATTACAAGTCCATTTTTAGCATTAAATGTAGCAGGTGCCAGGGCCTTTTTTTAAAAACTGAAGCCTTAACCAGAAATAGACTCAAATAACTATAATCAAGAAGAACAGTCAATCCTGACAGTATATTTTATTTTTTTGCTGATAGGCTCAAAGAGACTAGTTTTACATTTCTAACGATCTATTTTCAAATTTTAGAGTCATCTATTATTCAATGATCATAACCATTGCAATAAAACCAATCATTCAGCAAAAATGCAAACAATGCCTACATCTACATGTTATGAGAACTAGAATTTCAATTCAAAGTTATGTGTTGTTGGTATAAAATGTAATGCCAACCCAGTAAAAGAATCCATTTGTGAAGGTGATAAAAGAATCCCACATCAGGGGAAGCCAGCATGCAATAACCAGATCAATGAATTATTCACAATGAATAGCAAAACAAGATTTAAAGAAAATTAGAAATGGCACCTTACATATTTCAGAGAATCAAAATAATCATTCCACTATCATGGTAGAACTTTGATTCCACTATTATGGTAGTATTCAGCAAAAAAAAAAAGTTCTGCAGCAATGAGGAAAATCCAGGAAAAATATGTCAACTTCCGTTTTGTCTTCATGGGAGAAAAACACAAGAAGGTTTTTTAATACCAAGGCAATGGGATTAAAGTGACTTGGCTAAGGACTAGCCACCGTTAAGTACTTTACACAAATTGCCTCAGCATTAAAAAAACCTTTTATCCTTCATTCCATCCCTACAACATTGACCTTTCAACCCAAAATCATTAGGTTTCTTCCTTGCCCCTCTAGAAAGCAGTTGGAGAACTCTAGCTACTTTGTGGAAATGAATGAACAGAAGGAAGAAAGAACATACAACTGCATAACTCAATAAGGCCATCTATCTGGCAGAAACATTAAAATGGCACATTAATGCATACAAACCTGGATGATGAAGTGTAACAAGATCTGGAGCGTGAACGTGAAGAACTTTGTGAAGAGCTTGAACTTCTTGAACCCGAACAAGATGAAAATGATAACTGACGACTTCTTTTCCGTTTCCTTTCCTGAGAATATCTTGACCGTGACCTTGAACGTCTCGACTTTGAATATGATCTTTTGGGATGTGCTGAATCTCTTACAGGTGTATGACTGCGACTAGAATAACCACTTGACAGCACTTTGCTGTCATACTTTGTGCTATTTGTAAAGCACTTATAATAACCTGGAAGTTTATCATATAGTGAGGAATCTTGGGTAGGTGAAGGATCACGATCAAAATCATCCTTGCTAATCGCTTCACCCACATACTTTTTTGTTGGTTTCTTGGGTATGGATAGTGCAGTGTAATAGGAAGGTAATTTATCAAAGTAAACTTCAGAATCCTGTTCAACAGGTTCTTCTCTTTTCCTGTAATTCCTCTTGACTAATGACTTCTGTGAATCCCCCTTACTGACTTTAATACTGGTGCCATCCTCCACTGTTTCATCTTCTTCAACTATCTCCCCTTCCTCAATGTCGCCATTCAAACCAGATTCCTTATTGCACCCATCTTGAGCACAACATTCGGCCTGCTCTTGCTGGTCTGAATCATCAAATATTGGCACATTTTTAGAATAATCATGGTCCTTTATTTGAGAAAAATAATTCTCATTTACAACTTGAATCTTTTCTTCATCTGCAGCAGTTTGTATTTTCTCTTCCTTGCCAGCAACAACTTTGTCCATGGCATCTTTACTTTCCTCTATCACACTGGTATGAGTATCAACAGGCAAGACTATGGACAGGTTCAAATCTCTTACATCTGAATTCTGCATCATAATTCTTTGAAGTTTGAGGGGTGTACAACTTGCAGGCAGAGCAACAGCTCGACCTCTAGCCATAGCCCTACCACGCCCTCTTTTTGCCGGCACACCCATTGGCAGCAGAACAGCAGCCTTTCTTTTATTACAAGCCTTCAGTTTTTCAATCATCTCAGTAGTTAACTCAACCTTGTTGCTACTACCTGTAACAAAAATAATCAACAAAATGTCTTAAAGTAATACACATTTATACATCTTTCTCAGGGCCTTAATTTTACCAAACATCTCTAATTGCCTTTCTGAAATTTATATTGTATTATACATACATCTTTCATATTGCTTGGCCTGGGTAGTAATTTTTTGCTTTAAATTAAATACCCAATTACAAGTGAAGGATAAGTACAGACTTTGATCCACCATCTGTGTTCTACTCATTATTCTGAATAAATCTGAGTATGTGCTGGTTGGATTAATAAGGATGTGTGTGTGTGTGTGTGTGTGTGTGTGTGTGTGTATATATATATATATATATATATATATATATATATATATATATATATATATATGGTATCATGGGATGATATACAGCCTTTATACTCTACATCTTCCTGAAATTGTTTAAACTTCAGAATTTTTTAAAGCAACTTTCAGAATGTTTGCCAATACTTTCAGGTATAAAATTTAGAATATATATATATATATATATATATATATATATATATATATATATATATATATATATATATATATAGCTCACATAAAATTTACAATATTTTATAAAATACCATAAGGAAGATGTAGCAAAATATAAACAGTAATAAACTTTACAAATTTCATGAAAATGATACATCGCTTTTCTAGAAGCCCCACATAATCAACTATACCCAAAGAAATGTATAAATTATGGTGTTAAAGATTCCAGCAATAAACTTGATTTTGGGAATACAAGTTTCATTTGGTTCGAATACTAACACTTTAAGTACAAGTCTTTAATAGAGAAAACTGCTAAGATATGACTGATAATTAAAGTAACTCACTATTATAGCAAGCTTGCCATCCATCTTATAATGGTATATAATCAAAATGTACACGGTATATAATCAAAATGTACACAAGTCCTAGATCTGCCATTGCATATTGTGTCTCATTATCTGGGTCTGTGTCATAGTGGTGTTAGGAGTAATCAGTAGAATAAATAACACAAGACTTGTTTGTAGTTGGACTAGACTTTTAAGCAATTACTTATGGTACATTTGCTGCATAACTTAGCATCTGCAAAGCATCATATTGCATTGGCAATGTAAGGAATATTAATTACATATGCATAAATGCCAACCCCTGGTAAGGAAAAGTGTAATCCAAATGATCTGAGCAGAAAGAGTAATCCACATATAGCGTAATATAATTCAATGTACAAAAAGAGTAATCTGAGCAGAAAGAGTAATCCACATATAACGTAATATAATTCAATGTACAAAAAGAGTAATCTGAGCAGAAAGAGTAATCCACATATAATGTAACAAAATTCAATGTGCATATATAGAAAATGATTAATTTACCCCTCTGGTTTTTAACATCAATTACTGCTTCAGTTTTAATATTTTGAGCTTTAAAAAGCAGCAAACAATATGATATGTACAATGTTGGAGACATTTATCAAAATATACAATGCAATTGAACCCCCCAACAGTTCTGACAACTTATGTTTATTTAAAACATTATCAAACAATTAGAAAATGTTTGATCCAGTGGAATCTGCTGTTAATTCTGGAAAAGCAATCTGACCTTGCCCATTTTATTGTCAAAGTCTCTTACACAGACTGGGTACAACATTTTGTCATAAACACTGCTCTTGTCGGTTACAATTATAAGGGTGCCAATTTTCATTGTCTTCTGCAACTTTAAGTGATGTACCTTCTGCTCAACACTTATTACAGGATTTTATTCTGCACATACATTTCCAGCAATTTTGTCATCAGAAGCAACCGTTTGAACAAAGGATCAAAGCTGTATTCTACCACTAGGGGTAGTCAGTGTTCTATTATGAACTCTGTAAATAACGCCCCTGCATTTATAAAATTCGTTTCCACAATTTAGTTCTGCTGTAAAAAAAAAAGTTACCTTAGTGCTGGAGTTGTAAAAATGAACTAATTGTAAGTGTAATGATAATGCCATGGTATGCTTCTGGCATAATTTAGTATCTGTTTTGCAGCCTAGTAATGAATGCTAATATAATTAATAAATTAATTATATCTAGTAGGCTTCATGCACATTTTAGTTTTTGCAATGTATCAGTACTCCATTGACAATGTAATACATGTTAGTAATTAGAAGTGGTAGGCTTCCTGCACAATTTAGTGTCTGTAATGCATTAAGACACTTCCAATGTAATGCATAAAAGTACTGGAATAATGCCAGTTTTATGTTAAACAAATGAAAGAATTAAAAAAAAAACATTTAAAATCATACTTACTTGGTTTATTTTCATTTTCTTTGCCTTGCATATTTTCAGGCCTATGAAAAGGAAATATTAAATTCCAATTTTCAATACATACCAAAATATCTATTGCAGACTTAAAAATACCAAAATATCTATTGCAGACTTGAAAATAAATAGTTTTAAATTTCATGATCAATTGTCACATTTCTGCACAAAGTCTATAACAGAAAGGACAAGCATCAAAAGGAGAATCAAATGTTCATCCACATTTGTAAAGACTAGTGTTTGCCAATTGTACATGAAATGACTAAAAAGATCATTTCAGAATTCACCATGTTCAAGGTACAAGCAACATACACCTCCCCCTCGATAACTCATGCACATCTGGGTCCAAAAACAGACCACTCTATATGCGAGGCCACAAGGTACAGAGGGACCTGGGCTGTTTACTGACTGAATCCTAGTTTCATAATGGCATCAAGAATAGTTGTCAATAATGTGCTTTTATTGAAGTTCTAGATTATTCTGTACCAAACAAGATTCCTAAAAGAAAAATGTTACATTTTGTGAGACAATCAGCTACATCGAAACTGAATTTTTGAATTTATCAATTAGTAAAATATTGATGCAATGATTTCATTGCAAGTAACAGGGAAACCTATTATCATCCTTGAGAATATCTGTATGTGTGAATTCAGGAATTTTCCAAAACTCGTTATCCCCACAATGTTCAGTATCTTGGTTGCCTTATTATCTTTAATCACAGTTATGATTGAATGGTTAATTCAAGTTTTTTAACTAGATTACGTACACAATAAAATTTATAACAGTATTTGATTGCTCAAATGAAATGAATTACCAGACATACGACTGGTGCTGCTGGATCTTAAGGATGTAATATTTGTATGCCTTTTAAAAAATTTTTTAATCCCACCTCCTTTATTTGATTTAAAAGACTTAATGTGACAATTGAAAAGGATGCCTGCTGTTTAGTGCAACAATACAACAAATGTTTCCCCTAGTCAGATATCAAAACATGGTTGGTGCTTAATTTGTTTCAGAGAAATGCGTCCAGACAGCTGCTATAGAAGATTAACACATTTAATGTTTAATTATAACAGGACACATTGTATTTTTGGTGATTGTACTTAAAAAAAACTAAAAGTAGAACACAAATTTCCAACGATAAAAACAAATTATTTAATGGCTATTTATCAAAATACTACCTCCACTAGGCGGGACATTATCATTGATAAAAATTTCCTTTCGTATGGCTAACTTTGGTGACCTAAGAATGTCATTTGGAAAGAAAATGCAACAAATATTACGTCTTCTTTTTAAAGTTTAGATTTCATAACATTGATCAAAGTTAAACAGACAGGAATGATTTTTTTGTATTTTCTGGTTTAAATAAATGGGATCCACACCTTAACCCGCGTTATAAACACCTTTGTGAGTTAGTGCACGAGTTATTGAGGGAGTAGTGAACATTGAACTATGTTCAACTTTAATTTTCAGTTGTTTTTAACTAGAGAAATCTAAAAAAAAGGATTTATTTGAAACCAGACAAGATCTTGAGAAAGCTTAAAAATGAACACCTATGATCAGCATGGGTTTATCATCAGTGAATATCTGGACGTTTACTTTGATTGCAACATCATTTCAAAGGGTTCATTATCTACTTTTGTCATGATTTTTGCAATAGAAGTTCATGGCATCTGTGCTAGGAGTGATGATAATTCTGTAGTTTATACATCAAACTTATAATCCTGGGGTTAAAGATTAAACACCTGCCTGGGATTGCTTGGATGTGCCATTAAAACATCAATATCAACTTTGTTGAATACATTTCAAAAACTATGTTTGAACAGAGTAAAAAGTAATGCTTACTAGAAGATAGCACTCAACTCACCCATTCTGGTTCCAGTCAAATGTGAGGGATGGCTGAAGGGTATCACAATTTCCAAATGTCTGTGATGCTGCCAGAAAGGATATTGTCACTAGAGTCAATGTGATTGCAAGCAACTTTTATACATGACTGCAAAGTAACTAAAACGGAGTTCTACTTACAAACAGGTACATATGACAGGCACTGATACAAGGTCAGGTGTCATCATAAGTGAAAAAAAAAATAGATCGTCCGGATTATGATTAAAAACAGGAAATATCTGAAAGGCTATGGAAAATTGGTTGGCACAATATGAACTTTTATCAGTGCCTATCATACCCATATCACAATTTTAAAATGACAAGCATATAGATAGTAATTGATATGGCATATGAATTTTTTCTCTTCATTAATGGTAACTGATATTTGATATTTCATCAAAAATGACAATTCTACATTTTCTAAATACTCGTTTCGATATATTCCACACCAATAATAAACAAATTTTAACATTCCATCAGGAATAATTAACAAATAAACTACTGTCTACAAAATTATAAATGATAATGAACACCACTGATCGGGAAAATCTTTTGCCAATGTGGATCAGGTTTTACTGTGACAATGTCTAAGGATTCATGACTTCTATTTATTTTCTTGAAAGACTTCAATCTAAATTTGAAAATTCCTACTTACCTTCTTCAAACTGTTCTAGCAATCCATTTACATCAAATGCTTCAATACCTAAAGATAAAAATTGTGTTCGTGATTTAATGGAATATAAACTAGAGCTGGACCAGTATACTAAAATAAAGCCAGTAAATAATCAATATAACAACAATACAATACAGTAAAACCTGTCTTGGGAGACCGCCCCTTCTGCCAACCAAAAGTGGTCTCTAAGACAGGTGGTCGCTCATAGCAGAGGTCGCTCCTGACAGGTTCTACTGTATTCTCAAATACAATAATCAATCACAACTGATAAATCTGAATTGTCTTTTTTCTTTATAATGATCTCGGAAACGATCGGATGCTCTCGTATCCCGAAAGAATTTATAAATTTAACACAAGACCATTTTACAATAAAAATAGAATGTATTCAGAAGATCTAAGGCATTTTTGAGAAAGGTTATCAAATTATATCCAAGGCTGATTACTAGATGAAAGACTGGCAGTGTATTTTGTTTTTAAAGAAAAAGTAGGCATTATTTACCCTTTCATCGCTGCGGACCGGAAAAACGGTCAAGAAGAAGTAAGTCCGTAAACTTTATGGACCAACTTTTCGGTCTGGGGCAGTGTTCTTCTTTAACATTATAGTACCAGACTAAATAACTTTCGGGGTACCTCTAATAACTTTCATCTTGTATGTTATATTTGGATGATCTTGTGAGTTTAGCTTGTATACAACTAGAAATATCAAACAAAGGAACTTTTAACGTGTTTTCCGAATGCTGAAATTTGTATCCAAAATGGAGACGCTTGAAGGTATTTAAAAGAGTTATCAGGATTTTAATAATTTCAACCTGGTAAATTTGGATGAAAATAGGAGAAGACACATGGAGAGACAATGGAAGGCACATGTGGGTGACAGTGATTACAATGAAGAGGACTTTGAAGGTTTTGAACCAGTGGAATTGTACGCTCCACATGATTTTGTTTGGACGAAGCCGGAAAAGCAAAGAGATTTGTTTCAGTTTTCTGATAGAATTGGGCACACCTGAGTCTTAGATGGCTCCAGAAAAGCTTTGGAATATTTTCAATTATTCTATGCTGATGAAGTTTTTGAAAAAATTGTCTGTTTAACAAACTTCAATGTCACGATCAAATGTGGCAGAGCGATAATAGGTGTGTGGACAGATCTCACCTTGGAGATCATTTTGGTTCATTTTATAGAATTTTATATATTATGGACACCATGAAAGAAAGACTTGTGCTGCTACTGTGATTATTCACTAGTACATCTAGGGTCAATTGAACAAGTTTTGAGAACTTTCTGTTTTCTAAGAGGTAATAAAATAATTACTTGTATTTTACCTATTGTCTTACCTGTCTGTACCTGCATTTTAACAGTTCTAATAGATATGCACATTTTATTGAAATAGTTATAAAAAATGATTTTTAACCTTGATTTGGCACCTAATCCAGCCAGATATCTTTAACATTGGCAAAGTTTCAAAGTCCACAAGTCATTTTGCTTTACAACTCCAAAGTTACTTAGTGTTGAGGACTCTATGCCTACAAAGTTACTTAGTGATGAAAGGGTTAACCGATTATTATCAACCTTCCATTAAGTGGAATTAGATGAACTTTTTCATGATCAGTCTTAATTTTAGATTTATTTAGAATATTGTTTAGAATTTCAATATTAATATTTTCAGACTAAATCACTATTTTGGGTCTTATTGTGTATTCATTCAAGGACATTTTGACATTTTATTGCATCAAGACTGTCAATCTTGATTCATTAGCACAAAAGAGATAACTGGCATACCAGCAAAGTATATTGGAATTCATTCTCACCACCACTGTAATTTAGTTGGAACTATACTTTTGTACTATGACAAAAATTTTAAGATCATTTGGAATTCAATTCACAATCCTGTCAAGTTCTTTTTAAAATTTTAATTCTGTATTCATGGAAATAAATTATTTGTTGAAATTTACAAAACTTGTGTTGACTTTTAATTTTGGGGTATGTGCACTTTCTTTTACTTTGTAATGAACAAAAGACCTTTCCACAAGCTCTTCTGGTCTTTGACCAGTACAGCTAAAACTTGTATCCATAACAATCGGATACAACCAATATTAAACACCATTTCATATATGGTGATTCTTTTAAGCCACCATAGAATAAAAATCTCTTGTTGCACATAGTGATTGTTATGGTAATAGCTGCAACTAACTTGACCTACAGACATAAAAACAGCATTATTCAAGTTGTAGCTCATTACAACTCCATGGACAACAGAAGTATGAGAATTTGGTTACAAATGATTATCCAAAACATGCTATTTGAAGGATGAATGTCTGATAAAAGCAGAACCAACTGTCTGCATAGACATTATCTCCTGCAACTAAAGATAAAAAAAACTGAACATGAAAAACTAACATTCAAAACAGCATGTCTCAGCACACCATTTGTAATAGCCACCCTACGACTTTATTATGCTACATTACAACAATATTTATTTTCCTATGGAATAATTATAATTATAATCTCTTCACACATTCATGCTCAAGCTAGATACTGACCATTAATTCCAGGCAAGCCAGAGTGGTCAGCATCCAGATCTAGGAGTCCATCTTCCTGTAATTGTACTATTTCCTCATCAATAGATGTAGGAAAGATTTCTGACATCAGGCTTGTCAGCACCAACTCATCTGCTGTATTAAGTTCCTGAAATAAAAACTACATTGAAAAAGTATATCTGCATATACGGTTTCACCAAGGGAACAAAATTTCCTCCTTGAAAAGTGAAAATATATATGATCTAGTGCAGTCAGCACTGAACCTGAATCCAGCAGCAGTCAATTCAAGGTCATACAGGTGATCTCTCTTAATTTCCAATCCCTTGTAAGCTATAAAAGAGTTTTGTTCTTGAATTTTTGTAAATTATTTTCAATCTGCAAATTTTAAAAAAACCCAAACAATTTCATCTTTTGAACTGCCTGATGTTAAAACCATCTCTATTACTCCAGAGTTTGAATAAAGTTTTAACAAAAATGCCCAGGTGGATATATCTGATGCAGTTTCCCTTGGAGGTCAAATGACATGCATCTTTGGTCAAAAAACAATAATCAATTTAAATCAACTGTAACAAGATTAGAAAGATGGATGATGCAATAACCATATTGGATGAAAGATCTGCACCAATTTCATTGAGATCACCAGATATTATAAAAGTCTGGTGAAAACCCACGGAACAGGAAAATCTAAGAAGTAGCAAGATGATCATTGTGGCAGTCATACTGGATGATATATCAGCTCCATTTCCATTCAGAACCAACTTTTGACAACACTAGGCAAACCAAATTTTGATAAGAACATGTTCACCATGGTAGCCATAATGTAGTCACATTAGCACTATTTTCATGCAGGACCAACTATATATCAGCAGCAATTTAAAACCAGATACAAATATGAGCATCCATTCATGAGACACTGTTACAATCAATACTCACAAGTTAAGACAAACAGCAAAGAACAAAGATCCTGATCTGCCAGCGCATTTCTCAATAGCATATCTGTGTCTGTGATGTTTGAGGTTAGTCTCAACTTAGAGGAGTGAACAAGGCAGAAATCTTTCAGTGACAATCTCAGGTTGATAGAACTATCATTTTGAAGCAGTAATTATCAAATTTTCAAGACATATGCTGTTACACTTGTATTAGATGTCTGGCAAAAAAAATAAATTTGGAATCAAATGACATCAGTCTTCTAGTGTAAATCCTATGTCTATATTACTTTACATTCAAAATTAATAACCACTGCAATTGTGAACCTTCAAGCAGCATTTTCATTTTGGACCAAATAGATATTCAGTCAAAACCACATGCAGATATGACCATTATGTCAGGAGGGATAACAAAAAAATTTCAAGGTTTTGCTGATGAAAAACAAAAATAACTATATTAATAAACTTTGGTTGAAAACTAAATAATTTTAGTTTAATGACTTATGATCAGTGCCACCAACAAAACTTGCCCTGTTGGCCAATATCACAATATCAATCACCAACACTAAACCAATCCTGCCTATTAGCAGTCACTACTACAAAAGAACTTACTATTTTATTACCATTAACACTTTATTTATGAACCTTTATCAATTAATATCAAGAAAATCTACCTTTGGCAAACACCTTTATATAAAAGACACTAGGCTTGAAAATGTGAGATAAAAGTTTGAATTTGATACTTTTGTTTCAATCTGTTAGAAATGATACCACTATGTAAAGGATACAAGTACTTGTCCACAGCATAAATATTGTATGGCTGACTGACTAGTTTAAATGATGCACCATGTAATTGTCAAATTTCTTGAGAACTAAATATATAGCACATGGTTTTTGCAATTCTAAAACTATTACTTACCAAAGCTCCATATGATCCAAGCCCAAGGTAATCCACCTCGGTTCCGAACAAACCCTCCATCTCCTCCATCCTTTAAAAAAAAAATAATATTAACTCAACTTATGCAATGTCATTCATAGGGTCAACCTCATAAAAAATATTTCATCCATTCTGATCTTGACAGGAAATTACAGCAGTAAATCTGTCAACATGTGTCTGCAAATCAGTGTAGATGATCAGACTGAGGACAGGGAATGTTTCTCAACTGTTTAACTTCTGATTCAATACTGGCATTTGTTTGATAACCCATCAAATTGTAATCAGAATGATGAAAATTATGGCAGCTCAAAACCGATTTCACAAAGAAACCACTTCACTTCAAGAAAAGCATCATAAAAATATACCAAGCTTAACCAACATTAAACAAAAACCTCAAGAATTTCATTTTTCACTTTAACCTTGACTTGTTCACCAAAATAATATCAGTGATGTTTCAAAAACCCAAATTGTGTAAATTTTTGCACCAGGGACTTCCATTAGATTCAAAGCATAAGGCTGAGGTGCCAAAAGTAGGCAGGGTGGTGTTGGGGTGTCTCCCCAAAAGATATTTTACAGCCATTTCATTGCTTAGAGATGTCACAGCAAAAAAAAAAAAAAAAAAACATCCATCTTTCTAAGAAGGTATGAAGTAGCCTAGTAAATCACCCAGCCACCCCACCCCTGATAAAGTATGGTTAATATAACATACTGTAATGTGTTTATTTAGCAAATCCGTAAAAGAAATAAACACAACAAAACATTCTTCAATAATATACATTTATTCACTTAAATATGTCTCTTTCCCCGCTGGACACGACCTGTTCACGATGCTTAAGCAGGTTTTTTTTTTTTTTTTTGTACAAGATTTCTTGTTGTTCCCAAATCATTCTACCAAGATCGCAAAACGCTAATCCTCTGTCATTTACTGTTCTTACAAATTAACCAACTACATTCCCACTGACTATGCGTAAGCCATTTTCACACATTTTCAAACCTTTATCCCAACTGTTCGTGTCCGTATTTCCATCCATAAATCCAGACGCCATTTTATAAAAGCATGCTTCTTTTCATTTCCGTCAGTTTCCGTTACGTGAAGATTCATTGGATGACTAGGAATCTTAAACCAATCAGAATTCTCTTTAGAACGAACGTCCAATTTACAATATACGAAACTAATACTGATAGCAAGGATCGCTGCGGAAAGGCATCTGAATCGTATATATATATAAAAGACGAAAAACTATTCATTACTTTGTCTCCAAAATACGGAATACGTCTCATTAATTATAACTATATAACTTAATTTTTTAATTTAATTTAATTTTTTAATTTTTGTACAATTTGTTCAGATTTCTAGAAGGTTAGCATAAAAATATCTTTAATCAAAAATTTGAATATATTCAGATTTTACCATGACAAATTCAAATAATTTCGCAAACTATATTCTAAAATTTACAAGTGTTACCAAGTCTCTGTAGCAAGGACTTAAGACTGGTTAAAACTGAATAATGTACAGCTGAAAATCTATAGTTCACACACCCTTTATTCTGCTTCAACATTTTCTGTAACCAATGGTTTAAGACATATTCTGTTATTTCTTAAGACTTTTTACAACTATTTTTTTAAAAAAAAATGTTACCTTCAGAACTTTACAAAAATCACAAAACACTTGAGAAATATATTCAACCTTGCAATGATGCAAGAATGGCTTTTGCTTTGCTATGGCCATTCATACAGTATTTAACATGGGCATCCAAACTTGGGGGAGGGGACTGAAATAATATTGTTATGGGGACACTCACCAGTTATGTACTTTTGAGAAAATGACTTGTGTAAGGTGAAGTTGTTTGCATTTAAAACATGCACAGTGGAGAGAATGTTGGCATACCTTTATGCTAGTTTGATGTATTGTGACTGACATTTCTTTAAATATTGTACTTTTTGAAATTTTAAATGATCCTGCCACACTGTTAACTAAAATGGCTGCTCCCTTGTGCTTCAAAACTCAACCTGAATTTGTCTAAAAGTACACTATCCTTAGCAGCTATTAAAATAGTGAAAATGAATTTTGCCAGACAATACCAGCTCCTGAAAGTGCAATGAATGAATTACCAAATATACAAAATGTAAAAAAAGTTATAAGCTTTTTTTTAAAAAAAATTACCTCTAAGTTCAGATAGTGAAAATGAACAAGCTAGCACTGTTTTGAGAGGTGTATACTCTCTAATATCTGGAGTAAGGCCAAGCTGTACACTCTCTAACCTATATTCCACACATCAATCATACACCAAAATAAAGGGAATTAAAGGTTCTTTAAATACCCAAGGTATATAAGGTCTATTTTAAATAGCCAGTAATACGAGTGAGTAAACTAGAGAAAATTCTTTTTCTTTTAAATTTTAACCTTATGTAAAATATGAGTGCCACCTAAATAAGACACCAATAGAAAGCAATATTGAAAATGGATGAAGCATTAAAAGGCATATGGACTGCCTAAACTGCAACAGGCCACACAATGTCAAGACTGCACCTCATGCAGTCTTCAGGTTGGCCACAAGATGCAACTTATTTTGAAGCTTCATTCATCTTGGTAAATATAAAGTGCAATGCTTCAATATATTATTTCTATAGAGTATAATTTGTACAAATTTTTTTAAATAAAAAACCCATTAAACTTGAATTGTGATGTAATTTGATTATGATTTTTAATGATGTTAATGATTTTTAATATAGCTTTATAAAAAATGTTCATTCATATCACTATGATGTCTGCAGTGCTGCAGTTTATAGTGATGTCTAGCACTGGGGGGCATCATGCCGCAGACATGTAGCATGTTGCACCCATTCACATTATCCTGACACCAGGCCAAGCAGTCCTAACACTATCCTCTTAATGCTGAGCAACAAGTGAGGCAGCAGATAGTACCATATTTGTAAATCTTTGGTACAACTCGAACGGGGATCGAACCCACGACCTCCCACATTAGAGGCTGATGCTCTAACCACTAGGTTGTATACATCTCAACTGCACTAGTGTCAGCTAGACATTTCATCATTTACAAAATACAGGTACAATCCATATTCCTCCATTCCTAAAGAGGTAAAGGAACCATATTTATTAGTTAAATAGTTACATTAACATTTAACTACTAAAGAATTAGGTCATGTTGCACAGTACAATATAACTATACCTATTTTGCATAATCCACATCACCTCCAGAACCAAGCCCATATACAGGGGATAGTAAATCCAATATATTAAAAGCATGTGGCGTCAAAGTCAATTCACCTATTTCTTAGGATTGGGCATCCATTTTGTTAATTTGGATTATCATAATCTTTATCAGTGTATCCAAGGATCACAGCAAGTTCATTTTCTAAAGCTGTGGTCACATTTTACTATCAGTAGTCAGTCTTATTTCAACTATACAAAATGAAGCGGATATTGTCAGTAGGTGAACAAACTGGCCACTTTTGACTATTTCAATGCACTTTTATTATTTTACTAGTATCTGCCAAGAAAGACACACAATCCAAGCTGTTTAAATTGTGATAAAACTGATGAGGTATTTTTCATTTCCTTAATATTTATAACAGAATGTCTTTTAATTTAATGTATCAATGAACAATTATATTTTAATATGTACTGAATTTAATGTCAAATTGTAAATTTTCAAATTCAAAAGAATTAAATGCATCATCTTATATAGAATTGTGTAGATAGATTGTGTGGTGGGAGTAAGGGTCATGAACAATTCTTTTTTTAAATGACTAGAGTTAACCACTCTGGCTAATAGCATGTTTTGTGAGTGTTGATTAGCTCACCTTTTCAATTTTTATTGTATATTACTTTTTAAAACCTATTTTTTTTTTACATCACTGTCATGTTCTATACATATTTAAAAGTTAAACCATTTAAGTTTCTCAAATGCTAGACCAGGACAAATGCTCATTTTTCATTTTTTTTTAGTTGCCTTATCTATCTATATGTAAATCTACTTTTATTCATTCACATCCTATCATACTACAAGTCAACTTTGATAACTATTGCTTGAGATAGATTTCTAGTAATGCCATATTAGGCCAAACAATCAACATGTCAGCCAATAAAAGTTTCAATTGTAACAAATCTCACAGATGAACTAATCTTGCTTTACCAACATATATTCTCATGATGTGAAACACCCTTTCTGGTTTCCAAATCAGTGCATTAAAATATGTGAAGACAATTTATCAATGTATGCATTTCCTTTATGAACTGATTAAATGACATAATAGTCTTCCATTTTTTTAAATTATATACAGAGAAGGTCATAAGGAAGATCCAGTGAAGGAAAATTCTTGTGAAAGTGTTAGGATGCAAGGTAATGCCACTCACAGGTAACTGTTCCTCCAAAGAGAAGAGCCAACTCCATGGCACCCTCCCCCCAAGTTTTGCAGTTCTTAAAAACAATATCCTGAACTGGCCCAGGTTGGAAATTCAGCAATGCATTTGTCATTGGAGTTCACACAAGTTCATGTATAACATAATATTTGCCTGCATGCCCAGAAAATCCATCAAGTTCAAGCTGCTATCACTGCACAAGGAAAAGTTAAAACTAAAAGAGTGAAATAAACAATCTCTCTTTACTCAGCCTATATCCTAGACTATTATGGAAACCATTTTCTGACATGGAAACAGAGGCACTACAAGGAAAGTCTTAAACTGGGTGCTACTTACAAGAAGAAAGTTGCTGAGACCTGGTTATGTCATAGATCAAGACATTAAGTTGGGATAGATCTGAATTACAAAAAATCCTGTTCCATTCTTGTGGATGAAGCAGTGATGCTACCATAACAGAACAATAGCATCTATAAGATACAATGACAATAAGCAAACAATAGGCTTGCCTTTTGAAGAAACAAGTATGTTGTACATAGTAACTTTTGTTTTCAATATGGATTAAAATGAGGTCGTGTTTTCTATAATGAAGGAAAGCAGACAAGTAATTTCAAAATTACATGTGAATCATTAGGGATGTCAGTTTTTGGTGATGTTTGGAAAAGTAAAACAAGTTACAATACAAATATAATTTCTTGTTATGTATCTTTAACTTGCATTCCATGATTGAGTTTTGCCCAAAATTGAGGGTAGGTGCTTGAGCCTAGTAGTTTTCTTTTCTGTAAACTAATTTTAGCTTTATGACTAGATTATATATCAAAGTTACTATTAATTGTCAATAAGCATGTTCTTAATTTCAGGGCATCCCTGTTCCCCACAAATTCCTGCTGTGCCCAATTTGTGTCAGGCTCTTATGTCTATACTATACCAATTCAATGTTCTAGGAATGAACCTTTTGCCCCTCTTCCTGGTTATTTTATCGCGTCTTAGGTTTTTATACTAAGGCTGCTTATATTAGAATTACTCCTTCCTACTTTAACATCTTACTAGTGGAATCAGCTGTGTTTTGCTTTAGTTCTTTTCAGTTTTGAGATGTATTTTAAGTATTCATTGGATTTACAAAGTGCTCTTCAACTTTGTGAATAAATAAATAGTTTTGAGATTAATGTGAATTCATTCAGAAACATTTTGGATTAGCACATCAACACCAGTACTTTCATTATCAGTCTGGGGCTAGGCGATTTACCCATCTACTGTTAATGAACATCTGGGACTACTTAAAATGCTTTTCATAGATCAAATTTACAGATTATTTAAGTGTACACTGGTTGCACAATTTTTTTGTCCTTAAAAAACATAGGGTAACCATGCAAGTCTTTGGTTGACTACCACATCAATGAGCAAGGAAGTCTGCAAAATCTGAATAACAAACCTTTGTCATCATAAGAGTAAATATTTTATAAAAGAAGAAATGTTTTACAAATCAATGGACATGGATTACATACACATACTTTAAACACTGGCAATGACTGTAACCAAAATGATAGATAATAAATATAATTTAGATTATCTGTTGTGTTTTATGATACTACAAAAGATATGGAGGTCCCCTTAACAACCCCCTCACATTGTCAATTCCCACTTCAATTTTAGAATCTAATGGAAGTACCTGGAGCACTATAAAAGGCTATAGGTGCATCAACACATTTAAGATTGTAAATCAATCTGAATACCATTGAAATTCAGTCAGAGTACACTATACTCTTAAAATTGTGATAAAAGTTTTAAGCATGGTTAGTAGCAAAACTTTTCAAGGTTTTTCAAGAATCAAAATTCAAGTGCAAAATTGCATCAGTTTTTAATGATACATATATGAAACTGTACACAAGAAAATATTCAAAACTTCATATGAGGAACATTTCTAGCAAATTGAATTTAAAAAAAAACAAAACAAAAAAAGGTGACGTCAAGAGTATGATCATTGATACCCTTTCCCATTAAGCATCTTATAGCTAGGACATAGAATAATGAACAGTAATCTAACAACAATCATTTTACTCTGTTTACACTACACTATTCACAAAGTCCAAAATATTATAGGGTGAATTATTCAGTTCTTGAAGCTTGTCATCAAAAAGTTCCAAATTCTGCCATTTTGTCCTAGATATTTTTCCTCCAACTGGTCATGAAAAATGAGATGCTCCTGTAGGTTTCTGCTTTCCATGCATAATCGTCAGCAGCAGCTGTTGTCTCGATGTCTTTGTCAGTACCTGCCTTTCTTCACCATTCCATAAAATAAAGTTTTTTTTTTATAGCACCTATTTAAAAAACAGTGGATATTGTACTCTTACTGTATTCTACATTTTTGGATTTATCATGATCATTGCAATTCCACTAAATCAAATTATTATGACTATTTAAAGTGGGTAACTCAATTAGCTAAGAACTAATCTACCTTGAGGCCCTCATTTAAAGGAATTGACTTTTTTTTTTGCTGCAATCTCTGAAGCCACTGTATATACTGGGTTTGGGAAAAAAAAATAGTGGGCATTTCTACTATTCCAGAGTATTGAAAACTTTTTTTAAAAATAATTTCTAATTTGGTTTTGGAATTTTGTAATGTTTGGTAGACATTGATCGCAGGTGGGGAGTATTTTCGGGTAGCCTATACTTGAATAGTGATTGTAAATATTCAAGAGCACCATTATTGGCTATCCTGTACATTAATTTGGCTTTTCTTAAATAGATTCGGTCTTTAATAGTTAATATTTTTAAATTACCAGCTAAATTTTCCTTGCTTTCTTTCTGGATTGATATTAACTCAAAAGCTCTTTTTTGGAGATGTGCCAGCTTTTCAAAGTTTTTATCATTTGAATTACCCTATACTGTATTACAGTCTAAATAGGGTTGTATGTAACTTATAAAATAGTTTTCTGTGCTCTCCCCCCCCTCAGAACGTGTCATAATCCTACTGAGAAGCCATAAACTTGAATTGACTTTTTTTTACTGATCTGTTTGATATGTTCAGTCTATGATAGGTTATCTACCAAAACATCAAATAGACTATCATAACAGAACATTTGCAACCTTTTATCCCTCCATATCAGTTTTATTCTTTTGCTCCATGTTGAGATAAATAATAATTTAGTTTTACCAGTATTAGCCACCATGCCATTGCATGTGCACCAGTTGTCCAGTTTGTTGAGGGTATTCTGTAGAGAAATTTAGAGTTCTTGCTTTTTGTTTTAGATGTCTGACAATGTTGTGTCATCTGCATTGAGATCTGTAGATGATACTGGGCCGTTCAGTATAAATGGTAGGTCATAATAAATAAAGAATAAATAAAATAAACAGCAACAGACCCAGAATTGAGCCTTGTGGTACTCCACATCTAATTGTTCCAGGTTCAGACAGATCATTTATATAAATATGTTGTGTTCTGCTTTCATCACATTGGTATATTTTCATTTCCTTCAAAAGGATTTCATGATCCACCATGTCAAAAGCTTTCTTGAAATCTACAAATACAGAACCTATTATTCTACCTTGGTCAAGTGCTTGAAGCCATTTATCTGTTAGGGAGATAATAAAGAACCAGATCAAACTTCAGTTTTATATTTGTTTTGCTGTCTTTTTCCAGCTGCATGTGATAGTAGAGCAAATCAATATTATTCTGGTATAATTTGTATTTTGCAAAGTTCTTAAGAAAGATCTCACTATCCAAACTTTGTATTTTTCATTTTTCTTTTTGGTACTGGAATTGGCAGCCAGCCATTTAGAAGCATACAAATGATTCCAATTTAAAATGCAGCTACATCCAGGCTTCGAACAACCAAAGTTCAAAATATACGACAGTGCAGTGGCCAGCTGTGGAAATTTCCATTCTAGCACAAACTTAGCAAGACATCGTTTGGGGGGGGAGGGGCCTTTTTTATATTTAAGCATGTAAAACGAAAACTATCAATTCCTCTCCATTTCAAGTTAAATCAAGTCTTTTCAAGATACATAGACAATATTTTGAATTCTCAAGGTGTTTTCAAGGTCTCCTATGTACCCTATTTAATAAGAATATTGTGATTTGATTCACAACACTACAAGTTCCAGTTGAATAGTCACTGTATTCTAGGGAAACTAGAAAAAATACATGGCTTGGAGATCAGGAATCACACATAAAACTCGTATCACAACAGAACACTTATTATTGTTTATATTGATGTTCAGTTCCTTCATGCTTCAAGTTCCTACTAGGAACTGAAGACCTTGGCTATTCATCTATGATGAAGTGAGCTTTAAAGGTAGATGTGTTAACTAAAGTCACAATTCCTTTCACATGAAATGACATATAGCAAAGATCAATGTCATGCATTCTGAGATTGTATGCAATACTTTTTGCACAGCACTTATGACCATAACAAATCCTGCCAACCCAAACAATACCAACTTGGTAAAGCAGTTGATACTTTTTCAGTAAGTTGGACCATTTGTCAGTTAGTTTGGAAGTGATCTTTAAGTCTGGGAATATTTGTTGGAATACATGTTTTGCATGTTCTCCAGCTGATAAAGGTAGAAAACTTGCAATATTTCAGTATTAGTAGCTTGCAGGTCTTCTGTTGATGGCTTAAAATATTCTAGAGTTGAAATCGGCCAGAGTTCTTAGTTTTCTCAAGCTCTAAATGTTTTTGTGCTACCAATGTGCTTCCTCACACATATATGCCAACCACTGGTGAAGAAAGTGTAATCCAAGTGGACAAAAAGAGTAATCCACATAAAGCATGAAAAAATTCAATGAGCATGTGTTAAAAATGATTTACCGCTTTAGTCTTTTAACATCAATAACTGCTTTAAGTTTTCAGATGTAGCACTTTTAACTTTATAAAGCACTATACAGCATTTCAAAACGCTTTGTACAAGCTGAGACTATGAATATTTTGCACAAAGTATAGCACCAAGTGATGGATTACTGATCCTGGATCTGAATTCAGTTTTATGTTTGTTAACAATATAAAGAATCTCTCAGTCAGCATTAAAATGGTAAAGAACCAAAATTCCTTTCTTAACCTGACAAAGAAAAGAAAATTTATATCTTATAACTATTGAGTCTTTTATCTGGGAAATAAGGTGCCATTGCAGATCAATTCTGTTCACAGGTACATTGTCATGTAGAATGCCTACTTGATACTTCTGAAGTTCTACTAATTCATCAGCAGTCTTTCCTGCAGCAAGGTGCATCAAATGACAGGGACAACCTGATATGTACACTGATGGAGACATTTATGAATTCCAATCATCACTGATTATTTAACAGCTGAAAACCCCATATAGTTCTGTCAACTTAAGTTTATTCAAAGCATTATAAAGCAAATCAAAATATCTTCTACAGTGGAATCTATGGTTAATTCTGGCAATGATAGAAGAGCACTCTGACTTTGCCCTTTTCACTGTCATAGTCTTAAAGAGAGTAAATGTCTGTTATAATCACTACACCTGTCTGTGGCATTACCAAATGGCCGAATGTTCATGGCCTATGCAAATTTTAAGTGATTCAGCATCTTTTTCTAAACACATATTAGATTTTCTTCTAGCACATGCATATTTATGGCAACTTTGGGAACAGGAAACATCTGTTTGAACAAAGGACCAATGTTGACTTGTAATGCTTGGGGATGTGTACTATTAATTCGGTAAATAATGCCACTGCATTTATAAAAATTTGTTTTTTGTCTTTATCTAATCCATCTGTGAAATTATTTTAAAAACATTTTTGCTGCTAACACACATCAATTAGAATAAATCTGACAGTGACTTGACTTTTAGCAACAAATACCTACATACTTTTATGTACCAGATATGAAATAGAACAAGGAATCTGTGAGCAAAGATTACAAATTTGAAAAGCAGTCTATTCTCTCCTAACCAAGCCATACTGCTGCTATAAATAGAAACCTAGATCTTGGAAATAAGGCAGCTCCTAAATATAGAACACAACACTGTTAGGAAAGTGCATTCCAGTCAACAGTTAGGTAGAAGCAGTCTTTTCTAGAATAGGGTCTATGATTATTTGGATGTGAATAAAAAAAAGAAAAAAAATTATTAAATTTTGGGGAATGGGATATATATACCGAAAATGTTACATTTTCATGAAAGGCATAAGTTAGTGGGAAAAAAAAGCCTAATGGTTGGCATGTATGCTCACATTATCTCAACCACTATGCCCAATACTAAAATTTGTGGCACACTGTGTGCAAAAAGCATGATGCATATACACCACTCCCTAGATAACTGTCAGATAACTCATGAACCTGGATAACTCACGAACCAGCTTATAACCCTGTGTCTGGCATGGCTCCCAACTTTTTCATAGAAAATATATTTTAAAATGTGGTGAACATGAAAAAAGTCGTGATAAGAAATGGTAAATTAAACCTTGATAAATAGCTTGTTTTTATCATCGAAAATGGTTTTTACTGCTCATAAAGATAAAATCAATATTGTGAAATATGCAATTTCTAATAAGATATCACATATTGTTAGTTTTTTTAAAATAGAAAAACAGTTGTCAATACACTAAATAAACATCGTTCAATGAAAAGTTCTGGTAAATGCTAACATTCGGCAACAGAGAATGAAATAAATACCAATTCAATGTCTTGCTAGGTGAAATTCAAATTATAATCCTTTAATTTTTGTCTCAACACTATAATCCCAACATACATATTCTCTTATATGAAAACATGAAAAGAATCAGTCGACCGTCACATGGAGAACATAATTACATGCTAGCATTGTTTCGATCAACAGCTTGGGGAAGTGTTTGTTGCAATAAAAGAATTAATGTCTTTTGTATCAAATCAAACAAGTACAATAAAATAAAGTTTAAAGGCATGCCAATAGGAGCCAACCTTTTTGTATTCATTAGCCATCAAATTTCATTTTACACCTCGCATCGAAAATATTTTCACCTTTTATGTATTAACATTAACATCATTAAGGGTGTACATTGGCTGAGTGTAGAGGACATCCGTTTTTTAAAATTTTTTCTTAATGCAAGACTTTACAGCTAAAAGAAATTGGTGCCATTAGTATCTAGAAGAATCCTGCCAATCAGTATGACTTGGTTACTAAATGTTCAGATTTTTTGGAAAACCTATCAAACATTGAAGATAGTCTTATATATAACCTACAAAATTTTGTTGTGACAGCAAATACAGATGAATGCAGTGACAGATACCAACAAACGCCTTGTCATATATGCTCAGATTATTTCTGATGACATGAAACCATCAAAAATATTTAAATATTTAAATATTTTTTTTTAAACTACTGAAAACTGATAGGCATGAAGACTCCTAGGTTTTGGATTTTGATTATATTTTTTGCCTTGAAGAGACAAATGACCTTCATGAATCTGTAGATAAAACACTGGTGATCATGCAGATATTTTGCATTACAAAATATGTGCAGTTGAAAGATACTTTGGTAAAGTTAGTCTGGTTCACAAATTCCATTGAATAGCAACCCCAGTCAGTACCTATTCTGTACAGGTAAACTGGGTGAAAATCGGCTTTTTCTTATACTGTGTGCGCTAAATTTGCATTAAATTCAATATTGATAACAAAATTTTATGAAATAAACTTTATTTAAAAGGCCTTTGAATTACTACAAATGCATATAAAATTCAATAATATATACATGTTGTTATTTAACCATATGGCCATGTAATCATCTATCAGTTAACAAAATTGTTGGCTTTCAGTTAATTGCCATTTCCTGTGTGCTGAGTTGATACCAGTGTTTGTTTTGCAAATTCGGGTCATTAGATCCTTGAATATTAATGAGAATTTGAACTATGAATGGTGAATGAATAACGTTGCCAATGGTGTTTTGAAAATTTGCATATGTTGACCCAGTGCTGAGAAAATAGTCCCTAAAGTCTTGCTAATTTTTTTCAACTCACGAACATTATATTTACATTTTCAATATACCATTAGTAAGTACACATTCTAAGCTTTCTTTCGATATCAAAATTGTTTTTCGGAACATATATTTAAGTACCCGCATTTAATTTAGAAAGTTAAACAATTTACAAGTTGACCTCTAAGACACATGCGCTAGGTCGCCATATTGGATCCACGAGGATAAACATAACTTCAATGTGAATAATCAGCGATCACAAGACAAATGCTGTGATATATATAAACTGTTGGAGTGTTCTGTATTGGTAAGTAATTATTTTGTATTTATTAAATATTTTTGTGAAATATAGCGTAAATTGTATCATAAATGATCGTTCTGATGTTGATGTATATTTAGATTTTTAACAGCTTACTCTTATTTTTTTTTTCCTTTAAAACTTTTATCTAAATACAAATTAATGTCAAATTCTATGCAAATGATGTTTTAACATTTAAAAACAAAATAGCATATCTGTAAATGAAATATAAACAAATTACTTGCAAATATAGGTAGAATGAATAGAGAATGAAAACATGTTTTACAGATCAACATTTCGTACTATGATAAAGTACTGCTCAGCAATTTTATATGATGAACTACAAGAGTCTGCAGTTTTATTAATAAAGCATGACAAAATTTCTAACATGAAATCACCTTTACGTTATTTAATAAATATTTAATACTGTAAAGGTAATTTCATGTCAGAAATTTTGTTGTGCTTTATTGATAAAACTGCAGGCTTCTGTGGATGACCTATATATCTTTTTAAATATATAGTTTTTTTTTAACTGTTCCTAAAACATTTTTTTGTTCATTTTTAGTGCAGAAATAGAGATTATCCTGGACCTTACTGCCAAAATGCAGGCATCAGTGTTGATACAATACCATCAAAATCTTGTATAATTATTCACAGACAGTCAAATGGAATTGTGATATAAATTTTCAACTTGTATAAGCAAAATAATCATACATTTGCTGAATTTTGCTGATTCTGAACGTCAGTAGACATTTTCAGAGCATAGAAAATTTGATGAACTGTTTACAATGTATGCCAATGTTTTCTTCTGAATTAAATGATGTGTTTACAAATATCTTGTCCAGTATCTCAATTGTCTGGTAGAAGAAATTTTTTTTATCACCTTTTATTCTTCCCTATATTGAAATCATGTGGACATTGTTTAATTTACTGCAGATATTTGAATTCTACAGGCAAAATTCTATAAGACTGCCAAGTTTCATAGAGATATCTTGCTTAGATCAAAAGTTATGATTGAAATACTTATTTTATTAAATGTGTCAGGTCAGGTTGTGACTCAGAAGAATTAAACATACATTTATATAAGGCAAAAAAATCACAGAAAAGCCAGTTTTTGCCAGTATTCAAAGAGTCATAACTTTTTAACTAATCATATTTAAAAACTTAAAACTTCTGAAAAGGTCTGAATGAGCTCTATAAGAATCAACCATTAAAATGCAAATATGTTGACTTTGTAATTTTGACTGGGGTTGCTACATTGAACCTAATAAGAAATAGACAAGCCAGTATCAGTTTTGCAGCAAACGTATTTCCATAGTTTGTACTTTTATCTAGCAAGTCTATATTTTAAGCATCACTTCCATAAGACTTAATGCGAAACTAAGAGTTGCAGGGTATACTAAGCATTTCAAAAAACCTTTAAATTCCTCAGTTTAAATCTAAAAATCATAGGGTGGAGTAACTTTCATTTTCTTGACAGAAGAAAGTGAAATGTACATGTTTTACTAACTTGGTCACTCATTAGGATGACCCTTGACCCTTACACTCCAACTGACACTGATAATCAACTAATTTGCAACTGTTCAGCAATACATCTAATTGAAAATTGTGATATATTCAGATAAAGAAACTAGTCTACCTTTTCAATGAGATGTCCATAGGAAAGTATGGAATATTCAGTATGAATGACCAATGGTATTATTTTCTTTGACTTTTGTCATTAGCAGCACACTTTGCATACACACATTCACAATATGGCTTAGAGATCACAAGATGGGAAGATGCAGGGAAAATGATCTATGGTCACAGAAAAAGCAATTATCATAATTGGATCTGAGAAACAATTTGAATAAATATTGAGGATACGTGATTGATCAAGAAATATATACTCAACAAAAATATCACAATGAAAGAAAGGATAACAAAAGAGAAAATAATAAAGTCAAACAATAGATATTCTGCAGTTTCCTGACAAGAGCAGTAGAATTTCAGAGGCCTAAGAGTCAAGGTCTACTCACTTAAATGGCATGATTTGCCATGGTCAGCATGCAAGTGTAAATTTTATACCCAACCAGAATGCACAGCAACAACTGATTCATACCAAATTCCAAGCAAAAAACACATTTGCATAAAATCAAAATATCCTACTGTACAAGAAACTTTCTATGCAGTTTGAAGTACACATGGTTTATTTTTTAGTTTTTGTTACGTGTACACAATTAAAAGTTGAACAATCAAAACATTAATTTGCTATAATTTTTATGAGCTAAATAACCTAGTTAACAGTGAGCTTGTTTTCATCACAGGGATCCAAGATCACTATTAATAATGTTATCTTCCATTGTAAAACAAAAAGACAAATCTTTTTATTTGACAAAGTAGCAACAAGAACCACTGGAGTAAGATCCATGTCTTGTAGCTAAAATGGCATAGTTACACCACAGGAGTCTGCAGTTTTATCAATAAAGCACGACAAAATTTTTGACTACATGAAATTACCTTAACGGTATTATACAATATATAAAGAAATGCAAGAGTGACCACAACCCTCCGCTCTATTCGAATTTTCTCAGTGTCTTTTATCCTTTTAGAATCGAACAAAGACTGAAAAACTACACATATCCATTAAAAAAACAGTAATGTACCTTCTCATCACTCTCGGACGACCATTGCATGAATGCAAACCGGCGAATTAACCTTTATTTTCACCATTACTGTCACAAACACTGGGAATGTGAACCATGCGGGGAAGTGACCCATTTGTACCACGGGATAAATAACGTCATGAAATTAATTTTACAGGATAAAATGTTTAACTGGTTTTTTATTTAAGATTGCAACATTTTATAATTTTTGTATCAATTTCCATAACAGAAATGTGTAGTTAAAGTTCTGATAGTACAAATAACGGTTGATGACATCACATTCAAAACTCGCATTATTAAATTTCCCTAGTATTAAAAGAAAACAGATTCTGCGCGTGTTCGGAACGATTATTAGACTCTACCGCATATTCACTGCAAAATAGAAGCTAGTACAAATGGGCTACTTCCCTGCATGGTTCACATTCTCAGTGTAATGGTGAAAACAAAGGTTAATTCGCCGGATTGCATTCATGCAATGGTCATCCGAGAGTGATGAGAAGGTACATTACTGTTTTTTTAATGGATATGTGTAGTTTTTCAGTCTTCGTGCGATTCTAAAAGGAAAAAGACGCGTGAGAAAATTCGAATCGAGCAGAAGGTTGTGGTCACTCTTGCATTCCTTTATTTATTGTATAATACCGTTAAGGTCATTTCATGTAGTCAAAAATTTTGTTGTGCTTTATTGATAAAACTGCAAACTCCTGTGGTTACACTAACCTCACCAGGTCCACTATGACAGGTAACAATACCCCCACTATGATGTTATTAATTGTTGAATGGATACTTTCATCAATTGCTGAAACCAGTTTTTGTTGAGAAAAGGCAGTCAATGATTTTCCAAATCAAGTGGATAGCAGGACAAATGCCTCCTTTTTACCAATCAAGTGGCAAATAACAGCTTCTGGGTGGAATTTCAAAGTCACTGAAAAACCATATTTACTATTAATGAGCACAATTTCCAACTGAAATGTGCCATAGTTTTACTACCATCTGTTTACATTTCCAAATAAGGCCTCAATGTCCCTATGTGGACCACAACCAAACATGGCTGAGAATGGAAGTAGTCATTATTTAGTCTAATATGACATGATCTAAATAGGATTTTAAAAAATGCAAATGAGATTTTACAACAATTACCACAATGATTTGCAATAATGTAGGTAATTAAATATGAGGATTAATCAATATATTTCATTATATGAAAGGAATATGTTCTATAGTACCCCGGCCACGAGGTTATGTAGGGGTACTAATATTAGTACTAGTCGTGTTCCTGGCCCATACAACGCTGCTGGTACAGAACGTGATCATTTCATGTCCTAGCCATGTGGACTATTTTCCTTGGTAATTAGTGCCTGATATGACGAGGCCACAAGGCCCGACACAAGGCCGTCTTGGTCCTATCTGGACAACTTAAAATGCTGGTAGGCCAAAATGAAAGCAGAGGACAAAGTGAATCTTTACTTACATATTGCCTTTGCTTGTATGGTTATCAGACATTTTTAAAAGAAATATACATATATGTTGCAACCTTTGTTTTTCTTAAACACAGAAAAAGCATGAAAGTATGAACAGTAAACCTAGGTCCATGTAGTTTCCATTATCTATTGAATCAAGCAGGTGCACGTGTCATGACCACGCCATGTGGACAATTGTCTACCCTATACAAATGAACACTTGTAATCTTCTTGTTTCTGTTTGAATACGTTATAAAACAGTGCATCAAACTATCGTGAAGACAGACCAAAATAAAAACAATTTAGAACAAAAAAGAAGCAAGAAATAGGACGAAGTACAACTCATCTTACCCTCACGAACCTGTCCAATAGTGGTGTGTTTACGTCACATATCACGCGAGATTTCGCAAACTCTTGCGAGAGATTCCGTAGCAACCAATCCCATTTAACAACGCTTTGTACATGTGGATTATCCCTTCCTGTTTTAACGGCATCAAATTTGTAAGCAGAAATATTAAGAATAACGAATTTAGATCAAAGGTAATCAAACGATGTATGTGTATTACAAATACAAAATTTCATGCGTGAAACCTTCGTTTAAATTGTGTGCCAATTTGCATTTATAATTCCGTAAGTAAAATGTTAACATTGAATGATCAAAGTTCGCATGACAGAAAATCTACTAATGATATAAAGCGATTTTTCTGTGAATTTTTTGTTCTCTCACAAATAATACTGACAAGCCTATCTGAATCTCCTTGAATATTAGTATTATCAGCATATTTGAGATTGGGTCCAACAATTGATTAGCAGTTACCATCACATTCTCGAAATATGACATTCTGGATTCAATGCTGAAATATCTTCCTTCATATTTTCAGTTGTATTTCTTAACAATATTATTGACCAGTCTGGAAACATAAAGTCTTCATTTTATCACAGTCAGAATGAGTTATCTGAAAAGTAAAATTTTTGGGTGGTAGTGGTGAGGCCTGGTTAAACATCTTTACTGCTCATAGCAAATTAAAAATTCTCGCTCACATCTATCACATCTATTTAATACTAAACTTTTCAGGTAGGTTTGTTTTATTGCCAGTCTGATTAAAATGTTTATTCTTAGGCAAATGGTAGACTAAATGGATTAACTAAGATGGCACAGACCAGCAACCCCCCTACTTTGTCAATGGATATGACAAGATATAACACTGTCCCTCGTCGATACGATGATACACGGCCAGTCATTATCCAAGGATTTGCCCACAAGAAAATACTTGGTAAAATACACTCTCATAGCTTAAATTTGCAATTTTTTCAACATTAGTTTAATATAACAATAATATCTATTTGCAGGCATATGGTTTTACTACCACATTTACAACTTGATGAAAATCTTAAAAAATGTTCATGTAATTAAAGGTTGCATTATACATTGTTCATCATAATCAATAGTAGTATATCTACTTTTCCATTTATTGCCAGTTCTAGTAATTGTTGATGTGTTTGATGTTATTTTTTTTAATTTTTTTTCATTATTATTATTATTATTATTATTATTATTATTATTATTATTATTATTATTATTATTATTAGGAATTGGCCATGAACTTCACCAGAGGTCAATGGAGAAAGCTGAGGCAGAGAAGCTGCAGGCCATAAGTGAGGCTGAGAGGGCTGTATGGGAACAAGCAGAACAAATTAAAGTGGAAGCACTAGAAAAAGCAAAAGCTGAAGCTGCAAAAGAACATGAAAAAGAAATGAAAAAGTTGAAAAAAGCATATGAAAAAAAATTAAAGGTGAAATGAAGAAAACATTTTCAAATTTTACAATAATTAAATTATATTATATCCTAACAAGAGGAAGAACAGTTGTAAGTGAAGTATTCGAATGGTACTTGATGGATTATTCATCTCAAAGAGTAATACTTTGTGCCATGAAAAAAGGTCTCAACAATCTACTGTGTAGGTTCAAATTTGAGATAGGGTTTGAGTTAAGATATAATACTCTGAAAAGAGGTCATTGATTTAATAAATACCTGTTATAATATTGATTTTGAGTATGTACCAGATTGAAAACAGATGTTTATCTTTTGAAAAATCTGGAGATATCTCTGTTTAAATTATTATTTTGATCCTAAAATAGAACAAAAATATTCTATACACATTGACTGCACTCTGTAGATGTGATCTTAAAGAAGTTGAGCGCCTTGCTTAGCCATTGCCTGCACATTGCAGAAGAGATATCTATTTTCCAAGAAAAAAGATTCTTCATTTAATGTAAAGCAACACAAGTTGATTTAATGTTAGAATTGTCTGTTTTGTCTGTTGCAGGAGGAGGCATTGCAAGTTGAGATGCAGATGCAGAAGCTGGCAGCAGAGCAAGTGAAAGAAGAAAGAGAACAGGGTGAGAAGCAACTCAAGGAGGCTGTTCATAAAACTGAACAGCGTTGTGAGGAGGAACAGAAGAAGGCTATAGCTCAAACACAAGCTGATGAAAGACAGAAGGCTGCAACAGATGCTGCAAGAGTTGCAAAGTAAATATTTTTTTCATCAGTGAGAGGTTAGGATGGGTAGACTGTCTGTCTTTATGTTTGCATTGGTTCATCCAGAACTGAAAGGGTTGACTACATATATATATATATATATATATATATATATATATATATATATATATATATATATATATATATATATATATATATATATATATATATATATATATATATATATATATATATTCCCACACACACATACCTACATACAAATATGCTTAATCAAAATGACATCTACAAGTTTATTGGAAGATTTCCTACAAATAGAATCATATGTATTTAACAATTTTCTGCATGATTTCCTAATCTGAACATAAATTGATCATATAATCTACAATATCATTTTGAAAACAAGCTTAAGCATCTTGAATTAATCTGGAGCTATCACAAGTCATTATGTAGGATCCTTGTAACTCTTACCTATGAAGTTTGCTGAGCCTACATCAGTCTGTAGGATTATTTAGTCTGTGTTAGCTACATCTTGCAAACACATGCATACATAAGCCTTGAGCTATATGATCCCTGCTGTATATCTGGCCAAATACAAGAGCTACTGTGATCTTTACCATTTTCAGGTTTACACAACTCCATTAACACACCTGTGATCATAGATATTGTTCCCTTGATTTAATCTTGTTTAGGTATCCATCTGGTATTTATACCAAACCATCCTAGCTTAGCTTCTCTCTTGAAGTTTCTTCCTTAGCAGCCAGTATTGGAAATAACTAAATAGACCACATATATGGCTAACAGCAATGAACAAACTCAGTCCTTTCCATACTATCAAATGAAGACAGACTATCAAATCTCACCCAAAAATAATTACACATCATTCTTTTTCAACCATGTTATTTATATCAGCTGTTAAAAATTTCAAGTGTATTTAAGTCCAGATGTTGGCATTTGGTAGTTTTTCAGGTTGATGGAATAAAAAACAAGTGAAAACCATTACCATTTGATGCACTTTTCCTTCCACACAGGAATTGTGTAAATTTGAACTCCAGACTGAAGTAGGGCATGAATTGTTTTTACTGTACTAGAAATGATGAAGGCAACTGCAACTCATTTTGAAAAACAGAAGTACAAAAGATCACAGTATCTAAGATTTTTGAAATACAGCTTTGGTTGTGATACATTAAGACACTGAAATACTAATAAGTTAGCTGTTTTATAAGAAAAGAAGAAAAAATTCATGCACCAATTCATGTAATCACTTTAAATCTTATATGTTAAGCTTCATCTTATTGATAAAGTCCATCTCCTATCTGAAGAAAGTTTTAGGAAATTTTAATTGCTTAGGATGAATTATGCATTAATAGAAATCACCCACCCCCAATCTAGTCACACAAGTTTGTCAGCGGGAATTCCGAAATTATCATACAAGAAATGCTGAATAAATTGGAAAGTTTTAGATCTGCACAGATGGTATACCATATATGCTCGTATATTTTCCAAGTTCAACTGCAAATAATATAGACTATGATCTACCATCACACAATGCACTGACAGATTTGGGTCTATGTAGTTTGTTAGGATTAATTAGTAGTACAAACAACATAGTCCATTATCTGCCAGTCCATATGCAACCTAAGGTCCACAAGTTACTGCTGACCTCTGTAAGTTCAACTTATGCTAATTCCACAGTCATGAAATTTAATATATTTTTATTTAATTTTTTTTCTTAGGACTAAAACTTAAAGAAATTAATTTCCTAAATTCCCAAAAATTAGGAGTCATGAATGGCTAAAAGAAATGGTATTAGTGTTAATTGATTCTACTTATTTTTCAATGAAATATAAAGGCAGCAAATCTGAGTTACACGTTTTGGTGTTATAAGACCACTCTTGTGAATTGTACTATCACATTAGCCATGAGTTAGCTGTATATTCTTTGCAGCTGAAACTGATATATATATATATATATATATATATATATATATATATATATATATATATATATATATATATATATATACACAGTATATCAGTCTTAATATTAATGAATTTTTAACACAACTTTTACATTAAATAGAATTTTGACATTCATAATTTTTTTATCAATATAAAGACCTATGAATTTATTTATCCATTGAAGACAATTTTGTAAATAAAAAGTTCCTTTTCAAATCTTTTGAATATAATGTGGTAAAGAAAATGAATGTATATTAATGAAATTTTGGCAACTGATTTAATATGCTACAGGTATGTCATTTACTTGGGACCAAAGATCTATGTTCTTGATGTAGTACATTGACTGAAAATGTCAACAGTATAAGAGGTGAATTTAATTTGAAATATATATAAAAAAATACATTGGTTGATGCCGTGAATAAGTAAATAATCTATTTGTAAATTTACTATTTTTCATTTGGTACCATTTGTTGTGGATTTAGTGTTTGGTTGCTCTAGGCCATGAATTTAAAGAACCATTGATTCTTTTGTGGAAAAATAGGACCTTTTGTCCAATCTATGAATTTAAATATTCAACAAGGAACAATTCTTCTATGGACCCTTTGTACCATCAATGAATTTATATATTCAACAAAAAATGATTCTTCTATGGATCTTTTGTCCCATTCATGAATTTAAATATTCAACAAAGAATGATTCTTTTATGGACCCTTTGTCCAATCAATGAATTTAAATATTCAACAAAGAATGATTCTTCTGTGGACCCTTTGTCCCATCCAAGAAATTAAGTACCAGTGAAGCTGTGATGTTTCACATACAAATGAACAGTGGGACCCTCAAAAATATATTAATTTAAATTAAGTTCTTTTTTTTTCTAATGATGTATGATTTTAGTAATTAACTCATGATTTTCCAGCTTTAAAAATGTGAAGTACAGTATCCTTTCATAACCATCTTTGACAGCCTGGATCAGGTGACAATCATCTGTAATATATTTTCAATCCATGTTGTAGGGAAGGATTGTAAGTACTTAGTTTTTATGTTATTAAAAAACTACAGGTGGAAGGGAACTTTTTTCATTCTGAACAAATTTCATTAACAGCTGTTAGAGAAAAAGAATTCTCTGTAGGAATGTGCAATAATTAATGAATAACATTTATATCAGATATACATCTAATAAGAGGGAAACTAGTTGCTTTTTTAACTCCTAACTAATAACTAATATTTGCTACCTCTTAACTGACTATTGTCATAATTATTTTTACTTAGCATCATGGTTAATCAACTTTTATATGCTAAATGCATGTTAATATAATCAATTGAAATGTAACCAGTATATTATCAGTATCAATTAACAATCATCATCAGCAGCAGCAGCAGCAGCATCATCAGCATCAGCATCATGTTTGACATTTATTATGTAACAAAACTATTTTTATATTGAAACAATCAACATATCTTTTATATTTAGCAATGCTCAAATGAAATACAGCAAGTTCTTCTAATACTCAGATTTTATGTCCACAGTATGTAATGCTGTCTGTGTCTGTGTCTGTCAGTAATCCATCTGTTTGCCTATAATCATTGTTGTTTCAAGCTGAGCATAACTCTGAAACTATTAAAGACATCTGTACAAAATTTGCTACACATATAGAACCATTGGTCTAGACATGAATTTGTGAATTACCTTTCACAGAATTCAAGGCATCTCAGTAAAACTTGCTTGGCATATTGGACTTATCATCTAGATGTGCATTTTGCTAAATGCCATTTAACCCCACATAACCAAAGTAATTATCTACCTGTTTCAACAAGGAGTCTGCTCACAATTTAGTTACTGTTATTCTAAAATTGTTAATAGTAGTACAAAAGTAAGAAGTCTTTATAAGTAAAGCTATTTGCAAGTCTTGCTTTACTACAAAATTCAGGACTAGCATTCCAATTTTCAGACAAACATTCTTGCAGCATTGGTGGAAAAGTGTCCTTTCAAGTGTTGCTTTACTATTTGTGGAAACACATCAAAATAACCTACATTTTGCTGCTACTAGACCAATCCAAAACTAAGTGTTTCTAAATGTTTTCAATTTCCATTGGGTTTCTATTAATTCTGCATTTAAAAATATCACACACAATTTGCATACATTATCTACTGCTAGAATTTAAAATATTTAACAATGATAAACAATCAGAGAATTATGAAATGGATGCTCCCACAGTTCACCATATATAACAACATTTAGTATTAACTGTCTATTAATGCCTAAAATGGCCTCACAGAAAGAAAAAATAAACTTATTCAGTGACATTACTTTGCATAAATCCAGACATTTCTGTAATATATGATATAATTGGAGCAATGAATTCAAAAAAATAATTTACATACAATGTATATCACAAAATTTGTACAGTTACTGTACTTGTTCAATGTAAATAAAGATTGCACTGCTTGACCTGCTAAAGTTTCTCAACTTCTGCAGATAAATAAGCCTTCATGAAAACAATTCCATAGTAAATAATTTACTAACAATTTTAATTTCATATGTATCATAATTACATCTTTTGTCATAGTCAATTCTGCCCCTTTCTAAAAAAAAATGATGACCTTATCTTGAATATATTGATCTTCATTTTAAACAATCGGCAATATAGTCTCTTTTGCAAACCCTATTAATTGTTAAAATAATTAGAGTATCATCAGCATACAATATTATCCATATGATGATAGTATCTGCGTCATTAATAAGCATGGAAAATAAAGATTGTGATGAACATTGTCGTTGTCATACATGGTTGCACAATGAGACTCATGAGAAATATCAATTAACTTTGATGTCCATTGTGGTTTACATGGATTTCATTATCCTGAATATTCTACTTCTAATGCCAATTGTAACGTGCGTAAACCTGAACAACTCTCTTATAATATAATTTAATGCCTTTTTTAAAATCAATAAATATACTAAATAATTTCTTCCTGAATTAAATATGTAATTAATCGATGAAGTGCCACTGTACCACTAGTAAACATTCTGACCTGAATCCTTGCTTGAACATTAATATAACTTCATAACAAACATATGTGACAATTCTGAAGTTCAAGTTTATATTAATAATATAATATCATGCAGTTTGAATAATTCATGCAACACTAGTGATTCCAGTTTACTGGTACATTTAACTGAAAGTCTTTGAAAGTTCTATAAAGCTAGCTTCATACTATCGAGAGTATCTTTTCCGCATCTTTCAAGACCCGAACAACAATCGCACCTTCACTGATCCCACTTCTTGCGGACCTACCCTGCTGTTCATGCATTATTCCTGTCATTTGAATAGTTCTGACCTTTTAAAGCAATGTGAATACATCAGAAGTAACATAAGCATTTTTCATTTTTTTCACACCAATTCTATGTATTTATGCAGTATGGAAGCTTGCCTTCTTCCCTGTTGTCTAGATATCTTATATTCTTCTACTGATGTTTCTGTTTATTCCAGAGGGTGTAATTTTCTGTGGTGTCCCATTCATTCTTGTATTTGTGATACTGTTTCAGCTTCAGTTTCAAAGCTATGTGCAGAACCATCATCTCTATTTATGTTCTCCAGATTCATCTTTCCTTTTCACCAATATTTTCATGGTAACAATCAGATCAATCTTCCTGATGCTGACCCTAAATCTGGTTGTATACATCAGAATCAGAATTATACATGTGAACATCAAGTTGCCTGGTTATTGTTTTCAATGCAAATAATTACATTTCAGCTGACATCTTTACTCACTTCTTCATCGTGTGCATTGTACCTGAATCCCTTTACATGTAATACCTTTTGCCACTTTGGAAATATCTCAATAGTGACTTTCTCATTCACAAAAAGTTATACACATATTGATGTTGCTGTGCCATTTTCTATGCAAAATACTTCAATTTCAATACTTCTCGTTGATCGGGAAACTTTTAATTATTTACCATCGTTACCATTTTTATCTCCTTACCTTTAACTGTTTGGTCTCCAATCGCTGGTAGATAAAATTATTTTACCAGTTTTAAATGAAAAAGGATATAACCGTATGTTTGGTGCTAAATAGCCTCATAGTGCTGGTGCGCCGTAAAAATATCAATCAATCAATCAATCAAATTCAATACTTTCAATGTTTTCTCTGTCTGTTCATCATCCATCTACAAGTCACATTTCTTTTCTGTAGGAAAATCATTATACCTGTAAACTGAAAAAAGAACTTCCTTTTGATAAAATCTGACAAATCATTTGTCTCCTAGCAAACATCTTGGAGTTCTGTATCCTCTCACCATATGTAATACAAAGCTATCATTATGTCCATCTGTCTGTCTATCTGTCCATTAAATTTTCCCTTTAGGGGCATACTTATTAAACCATTCAAGATTATTTCAACCAAACTTTGTAGAAATGTCAAGCAAGTTGTATACATGTGCCATTTGATACTTAAAATTTTCCACATTTAATATGTCTGCTATGTTACTGAGAAAACAATGTATTGCTGTTGTTGTTTGTTGTTGTAGGGTTTAATGCCATTTTTAGCACAAGATAAGCTATACATGGCAGACAGTATTAATAGTGGAGGAAGAACCTGGGAAAACCCCAGAAAGAACCACTTACCCACAAGAAGCTAACAATGTATTGCATTGACTTCCTTATACAACTAGAGTATTTCATCATAGGCCATTTCAGCATAGGGCACTAGTTCCAAATACATTTGAAAGTATTCCAGAAATGGAACTAGATCCACATACAATGAGAGTATTGCAGCACAGGGCACTAGCTCCATATACATTGAGATTATTGAAGCATAGGGCATTGCATCCCAATTCATTGAGAGTAAATATTGGAACAATGGGCACTAGTTCCTCATATATTCAGACCATTGCAGCACAGGGCACTAGTTCCAAATACACAGAGAGTACTGCAACATAGGGCAACAGTTCCCATTTCATTGAGAGTATTTCATCTAAGGGCACTAGTTCCACATATTTTGAGAGTATTGCCAGATAGGGCATTCGCGTCATATAACATTGCAAGTATTACAGCATTGGGCACTAGTTCCATATACATTAGGAATAATGCATCATAAGACACTAGCATAAATAGTAGAATTACATTTGTGATTGTACAGCACATTTGTCCCCACTAATGCCCAAAATGTCAAAGTCTAAACAATTGAAATGTTTAAAAAATTCTCTATTGTGTAAATCAGTTTATAGGTTCTCAAATACAACAAACTGAGTCTAAATTTATGAAGATTATGAATACAGGGCCTGACAATCAGGCAAGACAAGAATTATTTGAATGTAATGGCATAAACTTTAAACTTATAGGTGGCTTTCAGCAGTTTAATTTTTTATTCCATAGGATTAGACATATAATGAAAATAATTTCCCAGGTTTTCATCACAATCTAGCCATTCAAAAAGACCATATATATTTCAGGTACTGTTAAAATAATCTTTAATTCCCTTTATTTTGGAATATGACTGATGCATGTAATTTGGGTGTATAGAGCTTAGCTTACTAGCTCTGCTTGGTCATTTTCACAAACTGGACATCAAAAATAAATTGTAAAAGAAGGAGATACTAATTATGTTTACAGTTTATATATTTGGTAATTCATCCATTGCACTTTTAGAAACTGGCATTGTCTGGTCTGGCAAAATTTATTTCCCTATTTTAATAACTTCTAGAGATAGTGTACTCTAGACTAATTCAGGCTGTTTTTTTTATTAGCACAATGAGAACAGTCAACTTGGTTAGCTGTGTGCTTATAGCAGATTCAATTTTTACAAGTACAAACTCCAAAGAAATTTCATTCAAACTATATAATAATAAAAAATTAATAATAATAATAATAATAATAATAATAATAATAATAATAATAATAATAATAATAATAATAATAATAATAATAATAATGACTTTATTTAAAAGAGGGTAACACACTGAACTGAAGAATTAATTAACCTGAAGCCCTCATACAAAGAAATTTATTTATTTTTTATCTGCATCTCTGAAGCCACTGGATATATTGGCTTTGGAAGAAGAGAAAAAGGTAGGCATTTCTAATGTCAATGGGAATACTATTCCAGGACAAAGTTCCAGAGTATTGGAAACTACTTTTGAATAATTCCTTTTTTGGTTTGGGAATAGTATACTGTTTGGTAGACATTGTTTGCATGTATTACCAGTTAGCCTTCACTGGAACAGTGATTGTAAATATTCAGGTGCACTATTATTGGCTATCCTGTACAGTAATTTGGCTTTTCTTAATTGGATTCAGTCTTTAATAGGCAATATTTTAAACTTACCAGCTAAATGAAATTAACATAGAGGTACACCAACATTCTATCCCCTGTGCATGCTGCAAATGCAAACAATTTCACCTCACACCTATCGCTCTCTCAGAAGTACATAATATCTGTAGTGTCCCCCCCCAATGATAGTATCAATAGAGTTTTACTTAAATGGAGAAATTCGTATAGAAGCTATTTTACTTTTTTTCAAAAACTCAAATTTAAAAACATTTACATTGCTGATGCCACCACCATAGATAGAAATGTGACTACTATGTCCATGTTTATGCAGGCGAGACAAAAAATGTGTTTAAAAAAAGGAAAATATTATCCTTATGTCTTGGAAATGTAATCAGGTCGCATAGAAACAAATACCCCTATTAAATTTCATTTGTCCACCTCAACCTGCTTTTACTTAATCAACCAAGAAGATTCTTTTTTCAAAAGATAAAAAAAATGTGTATAAATGTCTAAAACTTCTTCTAATGACCAACACATGTAATCAGGCCATCTACCTGTTATATTTCGTTTGTATATGTTGAGTGGTTTTTGTGCAATCTTTCTAACAAGCTTCTTGGGTTAGCTTGATAGGACCAAATGAAAAAGTCCCCTGTACATGTAGTGTGGACATAAATATTGAGAGTACTGAGTCATAGAACACTTAGTACGAGTTTTTACGAGTTTTTACAAAGTGGGGGACATGTTGGGTATCTATTCTCTAGATGATGCATCATCTCCATATAGCCTAATTATTGTGCTTCAGAGAATTTACAATTAGTTTTACTGATAGTCTTATTGTGTAATTGAATACCATACATATTCTTTTTATATCCACATGGCAAAATTATATTAATACAATAAAACTGTACTTAAAATAATACTGTTATTGGACACCATCTGTCTTAAAAGACCAGGCTTGCAATGATAACTTTTTGTGTATGAGAATACCTGTCTTGATAGGCATTAATTTTTTGTTGGCAGATTGGGTGCTTTCTTAAGACAGGTTTTAATGTATTAGACTTGTAGAATTACTGGTAATGATGGCACCTGCCTCTTTTATGTTTATCTTTTATTGCAACATTTAAGAAATCATCTACTGTACAGTTAAGTTTCATTTCTTTTGATACATTCTGTGAGTTCACTATTTTATTAGTGTACCATTGATACATGTACTGATTTACAAGTGAATCCAAGTGTAAATGACATAAACCTTGATTTGCAATTGTATAATGTGTTGGCCGATCAGGGTCAATGTTGTTTTATCCTACTGATTAGTCCTAACAAACTGCATAGATCCATTTCTGTTGGTACATGCCATTCAATCTGGGTCTATGGAGTTTGCAGATGGACTCAACATATAAGCAAGCATATACAGTATTGGTAGGTACAAACCATGAAAGCCAATGAATAATGAATCTTCTATGGAATAAATATTGATAAAAATAGCATTTTTTACAAAACTACCAAAACATTCATGTATCAAAGTTAAATACTGTATTCAAAATAATATTCAATGAAGTCATTATCATTTATGTCCAGAAGAAAAGCTATTATTTTCAAAGTAACTGTAAAAAAAATTATTTTTCTATGGAAATTACTATTTTGTTTTAATGTCATTCAGGGAAGATATGGGTATATTTTGCTTTTTGGATATTGATACTGCTATTCCTTCACTGCAATCTATTAAGTTCTCTTTCAGAGCAAATGCAGAAAAACTTGAAAAAACTCTGAAGAAAGCAGAGGAAGACAAACTGAATGCATTAAAGATGCTTGCAGACAAAAAAGACCTTGAGAAGATACAAGCTGTGTCCGAAGCTGAAACTCGAGAACGAAACATTTTCAAAGAAAAACAAGCAGCATTAACGAGACAGAATGAAGCTGTTATTGAAAAATTGAGATGTGAAATAAATGATAGAGAGCTTGAGAAAGAAAATCTGTTGAAAACAATCGATGGATTGGAAAATAATAAGAAAGTTTTAGAGAGATGTCTTGAAGATACAAGACACG
This sequence comes from Potamilus streckersoni, assembly GCA_016746295.1. Classification (NCBI taxonomy): domain Eukaryota; kingdom Metazoa; phylum Mollusca; class Bivalvia; order Unionida; family Unionidae; genus Potamilus; species Potamilus streckersoni. The sequence continues at coordinate 3,011,973 of JAEAOA010000900.1, read as the reverse complement.
AGTTTCAAGATTTCATCAACAGATTAAGAGCTTTTGATAAAGGTCAAGCAGAATTTTTGCTAAAACCAATTTATCTGGATGAACTGGAGAAAAAAGGAATTTATGTAAAGGATAAACATTTCTCAGAACAGAAAAAGGGAGCAAAGAAGTAACGAGAGAATTTCGTTCTTGAACTGTAACTTACTGACATATTTGTTTGAAGTGGTTAAACACAATTTAAGTTACACACAAAATGGCTATATTCCCTGAGTAGAGATTATTTTTCTGTGTCTTTAATACTTTTCAATACAAAATAGATTGGGTATTTTGGAAAACTCAAGCTTGGCTCAGTTAAAAGTCACTTTATAGATCTGTGCATGTCTTCTTTTTCAAAAAATTTAAGGGTTTAAATTTGATGTCTGTCTTAAAGACTGAAATTATAACTTGGTAAATTTTTGTCTCCCCAAAAGCTTTGTATATGATTTTTAAGTAAAAAGGCACATTTTGATCCAAGTCCTGAAATTATGTTCCAGTGTAGAATATGTGGAACTTTTAAAAAAAAGTAAATTCAAACTTTCAATCAAGCTCAAGTTGACTTTAAAATCAAGCTGAGAAGAATTCCAAAGTCTATAGCCTATTTTGTTTACTTTTTATTCAGTAATTTTATTTTACAAAAACATTAAACTTGAATGATTTAAAAATAAGGATCCCTAAATTTGATGTTTATAGATTTGTTCTTGTCATATACATTATGCTAAGTAAGAATTAATCTGTTAATGACTATGCTTTCAGCTGCTTTTTTTATCAACGAATGACACAATATGTAGATCCAAATTTTCTCAGTACATAATAGCATGAATGGTTATGGACCACATTAACACAGATACGGGAGGTGGTAGAAAATTTGATCATAGTTTCAAACCATGACTGCAGTTGTAATTTTCAGTTCTAGTCATGCTAAAGTTGTCTGCCATCTTTTGATCCATCTGTGTATTGATATAATTAATGAAAATAGTGATTCTTTATATTTTTAAAAATTATGCTGAAGGAATACATGTTGCATAACAGAAACAATTTCAGACATTTAAGTTCCACTTGGGTTTTTTTTGGAGCACCACTAAGTGGTGAAAGCACAGGGCAAAGTTTTATGTGCTACAACTCTCACAATGTAGAGAAGGTTAATATACACTTTGTTGTCTTCCATCTACTTGGAGTGACATTTACTTTTGATCACAGCTGATGAAGCTGACTGTGTGTGTCAGGGAAGTGTATTAATAACTGCAGAAAGAACACACTAACATTAATACAGAAAAAAAATTTCATACTCCAGACATTACCATTTTCTGAGTTGTGCACCCATGAAATTGGAAAATGTCCAAAAGACTACAAATGTGTATTGGCTCATTTACTGATAATTTACTTTTAAGTTCAGGAAGAGAAAATATCCATGCAGAGCTAGAAGTCTTCCATGGTACTATAACACACAAATCACCCCTCATCATTCAGATATCAAAAGAAAGAAAACTAGTTTTTTAAACCTAGCCTGTGATATACACATTTCTTTTTTATATTACATGGATCAAAAGTGGGTAAAATAGGAAATACTTTGTTTTAAAATTTTTTAACTCTGTGCCAAAATGTGACACTATAGAGCAGAATTATATTTATCCTCAGATGGTTACTTAAATGATTGCCGACAGTGGAGGTAATTCCAAGTATATTTATAAATGTGGTTAAAGGGATCCCCATTTTTTTTAGCAATCTGTGCAATTGACTTACAAGTTTTTTACTTGGATGTGTAAAAATATTCTTGCAATATAAATTATATGTGTATCTACTTCTTGAATGACTTAATCATTATGCATGTTGCAAAATGTTTAAAAAGCAATAGTAATCAAACACTTACATGTATACTAGACTTAAAAAACTTATTTGTTTAGATTTTATAAAAAAATTTATCAAGTCATTTCAGGAGAAGACTTACTTTTGTATTCAAGATTATATAATTTATAATTACTCATACATCAATAAGTATTTTGCTATATTTTAATGTTTATTATAAACAGATTTTACACTTTAACTTAACTTTCAATTGGCACCATATGGTCAGTTTTGTTGCCATGCTGCTAAACCCTGATATATACCATATATGCTCGCCTATAAACATACCATATATACTTGCTTATAAACATACTATATATGCTCGCTTATAAACATACCATATATACTTGCTTATAAACATACCATATATACTTGCTTATAAAATACCATATATGCTCGCTTATAAACATACCATATATGCTCGCTTATAAACATACCATATATACTTGCTTATATGTCAGATCCAAATGCAAACTGCATAGACCCAGATCTACCAGTGTATAATGTACTGTTTATAATAGAAAATATGGATCAATTCAGTTTTGTTAGGGCTGAATAGTAGAACAAATAGACCTTGATCTGCCAGTGCAATATAATAAACACAAATAATAAAAAATAGTGGATATATTGCTTGTTAAACTGAACAATTGTGATGTTTGAAACTGTAACTTAAAGGTAAGAACTAAAGGAAGTTGAAGAAGAAATGAAGAAGAAGACTTGCATTTTTTAAAAATGTCAGCCATATCACTATGATGTCTGCATTGTGGCAGTTTATACTGATGTCTTGCACTGAGGCATCATGCCGAAGACATGTGACATGATGTCCAACCCAGTCACATTATCCTGACACCAGGCTGACTAGTCCTATCACTAACCATTTAATGCTGAGTGCCTAGCAAGGCAGCTGTTAGTACCATTTTTATAAGTGTTTGGTATGACTCAGCTAGGGTTCAAACCCAAGACCTCCTGCATCTGAGGCAGATGCTCCAACCACTAGACCAGTCATCATCATCAGAAGAAGAAATGGAGGAAAAATAATTAGGAAAAAAACAAGCTTTCCCAATAAGAAACTTTTAGTTATGTCTGATTATTTTACAGCCAGTTTGGCACAGCAAGCTGCACAGGTATGTTCTCTGTTGTTTGAATCTAAATCTGTACTGATGAACCAGTCTGAAGCTAAGTATAGACACTTTATATTAAGTTTATAAATCTGCAATGATGAATCAGTCTGAAGCTAAGTATAGAATCCTTGAGTTTATAAATCTGTATTGATGAATCAGTCTGAAACTAAGTACAGATACTTTATGTTGAATTTATAAATCTGTACTGATGAGTCAGTCTGAAGCCAAGTATAGATACTTTATATTGAATTTATAAATCTGTACTGATAAATCAGTCTGAAGCCAAGTATAGATACTTTATATTGAATTTATAAATCTGTATTGATGAATCAGTCTGAAGCCAAGTATAGATACTTTATATCTGGCTTATTGTTGATAAACTTGTATTAAAATCAAAGCCTGATATTGTAATTTGCTATAAAATTGATGCTGGTTTAAAAAAAAATCTAAAATATATTTTGTATACATGTGACAAGAACTTTTAACCACATGTCTGTGCAGTACATATAGATAATACTCATTCTTCTTTTCATTATAAATCTACTTGCTAGGTTCATCTTGTTAGATGATTGATAGCTTGTACAACTAAAAATTGCATATTCTGGTGGTTTATAACAACTTATATAAGATTACCATGTTTCATCATTATTTTACTCCTATGCACAAATTTAGTACAGCTTAGCTCAAATATTTCTTCTTTCTTGCAAAACCACAATAAAATAATGCCTACTGGGAGATTTATGTTATACCATATATACTCCTCGTGAGTTGAGTCAAACTGCAAATGACAAAGATCCTGATAAGCGATTTCATAATGAGCCTGAAGATCAGGGTCTATGTTATTTATTATATTGATTATTCCTAACTGCACAGACCCAGATCTACTGGTGCATTATGAGATGGCAGATCTTGGTCTGTGAAGTTTGCAGTCTGGTTCATCTTATAAGCGAGTATATATTGTATAACACTGCTTAGGAAGAAATACAACACATGGGACACATTAGGAAAATGATGATATGTCCAGAATCAGTAATGATTGTCTGTGGATTGAGACAGATTAATAGTACAAGGAATATTAAAGGGAAAATGCAATTTATACACATTTTGGCACTATATCAATCATCCAGTGGTGTAGCAACCACCCAAGCACACCTCTCCCAACTAAAAATAAGTAGTGGGTGGCTTGGTGCCCAAAATATCCATCAGCCAACTATTTTTATAGGAAGACACACCAGAAAAAAGTTTTGTAAGAGTTAGGGGACTTAAATTTTTTGCTATGCCACTGTTATTTTCATTAAATTTCAAACTTTTCTACCAATTTTAAAAGTTGTAACTAATCAAAACACAGGCTCCAATTTAATTATCACAGGACTGAGCCACATTGGCTCTCTAAAGGTATTGAATTAAATCCCTTTCTCTTCCAGTAACGTTATACCAACACATTTCAGTTATAATTGTTGGGATGTAAATGTTATACAAATCTATATTGTTCTGATATATATATATATATATATATATATATATATATATATATATATATATATATATATATATATATATATATATATATATATATATATATATATATATATTTCAAGGCTCAGGTTCAGCCAATGTGGGTATGTGAAAAAGCTTGCCAGTAGCTTCTCATGGGTCAGTAGTTCTTTTTGGGGTTTTCTCCCGAATTCTTCCACCACCATTTACACTGGCTGCCATGTATAATCTGGTGCGGATAAATGACATTAAACCTACACCATTACAAATGATGCATCAATTCTTCTTCACACAAAATCCATGCAAGATTTACTTTTCTCAGCTGAAATCTCATAAACAAAGGCAACTGATTAAAAAATAAAAAATTTAGGAATAGATAAGTTCATTAAGACAAGAAAATTAAGCAAAGTTTTTTGTTTTAAATTTGTTTTATTTATTGATGCAAATAAGCTTACAGTATAATAAATGAATCAAATTTCAAACCCCAGTCAACAGACTGATCTATGACAGTACATGTCATTTGATTTATAATTTGTATTATTCATTTGTCAGTCCAGTCCATTATTTTTTATATGCTTACTACAAGGTGGAACATATTATCATTATTGTTTGATCTGTCTGGTAACAATTTAATTTTAACACAATAACTTGGATTCTCTACCATCTTTAGTTTCCTGATGGTGTTCATTTTGAGTATGGGAGAACCCTATCAATTTTGGGATAAAGAAATGAAAGGTCAAGGTCACTATGACCATAACAAGAACAAGAGTCCCTCACACAGACTGAAACTCTACTGACCAAAACAAAGTTCCATTTATTCAAGATAAAATCATTTGGTCTTTAACTTTGGTTTTTTGACACAGTCTCTGCTAATTTTGAGCAATATTTTTTTTTCAAATTAGCCACTTTAGCATCCACCCAGAATATAAGATTGGCAACATTTTTATTTAGGATCAGCTAAACATCATTAGAAATCTTTTAGTGAAAACCCTATGTGTATATGACCACCCATTAGGATTCTCACAATGACTATAGTAGCAGCCATATTTGACACCTAAGTGGCACCATTTTTGAAAAGAACCCTGTTGATTTGACTTTCTGTTCAGGAGGCAGTGATAAAGACTTTCTAGATGGCTGCCAAGGTGGCCATATTGGACAGCAGATCGACACAATTTTCATTTAGGACCAACTAGATATCATATAAGGACTGTTAGTTACAAGACCATGTAAATATGACCAATCCATTGAGGAGTATAAATAATAAGATTTTCAAGTGGACACACTGGATGACCAATCACCACTATTTTCATTGAGGACTAAGTAAACCACTGGATGAATGTATTTTAAAGTTTCATAGAAAACCTACAAATTCTGCAGACAATGTACAACAGGCCATTCCATACGATCTTCAGGTTTATGATCAGTCATGGTAAAATTGTTTCCACATAAAACAAAGAATTCTCCATCACATACCTGCACCAAATTTTGCGGGTAGCTTACACTTGGGGCAAGGAAGAAGCATCTTGATGTTAGGTTTAAAAGGTCACAGGTCAAAGTCACTTTAACTGAAAAAAGAAGGTAAATGGTTTTCACAGGATAACATTAGTTCTACATCACATAACTAGACCAGACTTCATGGATATATTGCATTGTGGTAAAACAAAAAAAAAACCACTTTATTTATTTGGGGATCAAAGGTTAAGGTTAATATGACTAAAAAAAAAGTAAAAAAAAGTTTCTTTTACACAATAAAATTAGTGCTATATCACGAATCAGGACCACATTTTATTGATGGCATGCATTTTGGGTCAGGAAAAAGCCTATCAATTTAGGGAGTTAAAACATCAAAGGTCAAGGACACTAACAAGAAGAAGAACAAGAGTCCCTTCAATAAACTCATGCTTTACTAGCCACAAATAATTTCCAAAATTTTCAGATATGACCATTTCTTGTATGTAACAGCCAAGAGCTGAATCAGTGTCTGGTATTTTTGAGTGATAAACAAAGAGTTTTAAATTGGTTGCTGTGCTATCCATATTGGATGTTAGATCAGTACCAATCTCATACAGGACCAACAAGACAGCATTAAAGTCTATGTCAATATGATCATCCATTCAGGAGTAGTGATGCAATATTTTTCAGTATGGCTTTTTGGCAGATATTTTTTTTTATACCATAAGCAGTCATCTGTTGAAAACCTCATCATTTCAAGTGTAGTGATAAGATTTTCAAGATGGCTGCCATTATATCCATTTTGGATGTCAGATCAGCACAATTTTCATTTAGGGCCAACTAGACATCATAAGAAAAACCTATGTTGATAGAACATCTATTCTCAAGCAGTCATTAAAATTTTCAAGATGGCCACTATGGCAGATGTATTGGATATTTCATTTGCATTGATTTTGATTTATGACCAACATAAGATCATGCTAAATTTGTATGTGAAAACACCATGTTGATATGGCCATTAATTTTGGAGTAGTGATAACAAGATGTTAAAGATGGCTTCTGTCATGCCATCTTGGATGTCTAAGTGGCACCATTTTCATTAAGGTCCAGTTGGAACTTGGAATAAAAGTGTGTGTATAATTTTATGGCAATCTTCCAAGTGGGTTAGAGGTAGTTATAACAAAATTAAAGATGTCATGACACGAAGACATCCTATAAGCTCCTGTAGTTTGACCAGTGGAGCTAAAAATGATTTCTGAACAAAATATTCAGTTATCATCCATTCCTTCACTTGAGACTTACACTCTGGGTAAGAAAAAATTATATTGATTTGCGGTTCAAAGGTTAAAGATCAAGGTCACTGCAGCTGAAAGACAAAATAGGTTCTACAAAACAGCAATATTTCCTCATTTCACTCTTGGACCAAAGTTTATTGATGGCTAGCACATGGGGTAAGAAGGAAGCATATTTAATTTAAGGTGAAAGGTTAGAGTCACAGTAATTGAGACAAGTAAAATATTCTTGCATATTCATTTTAGTTTTAAACAAAGTGACTTGATGAAAGTACATATGGGTTTTTGTAGAATAACTTTATTCTATATAGTTCCTTCAACAAACTTTGTTGATGGCTTTGCAGTCTGGGTAGTAAAGAAAGCTATAGCTTCTACATTCTAGATGTTGGACATTGTAACTCTGATAAGAAAATAATGGTCTCTGTGCACTAATTTTTTTTCAAGATCACATACCCTGACCAAAGATCCAAGTCAATAAGACCTACTTTTCAATAATATGTAGAGACAACCATGCCCTTTTAGTGCCTATATGGAGTAATACCAAACAAGAAGGCTTATAGTGATTTTTACAGTACTATTATTAATGATACTAGATGATATGAATTAGATTAAATTTGTATACAACAGTAGCTTATTCTCTTTGTCATGTTCTAAAATCACTTATAATATGCAACTGAAAATGCTGTAAGCTTACTTGCACTACTACTATGCATACATAATCTTCCTATCTCTCTAGAATGCAACAACAGGGTCAAATTCAATTGACTGACATGGCAATAACCAAATTATTTGATACCCATCACAAATGAATACCCCTCTACCTGAAAACAGACAATCTCTTGTGCTGAAAAATGTTAGTAAAGAAAGGCCAATTTCTTTTAAAGACATGTTCCAGTTGTGTTAAAATTTTATGTACATAATAAAAGTGAAGCCTGTCGATGGAGTACAAATTACACATTAGCTTGGATTTTTCCTTTAAATTAAGAATATACTGACCTGATTTATACCTATTTAAATCTTGTAATTCTTATTTCAAGAAAGAATACATCAACATTCTGCTGTAGTCTGCCATTACATGTATACCAATATTAAAATGCTGCCAGTTTAAGGGTCTCAGGATTTGGTTGTGAAATCTTGTCATGAGCTATATATAGTTTACTGCTGATTCCTGAAAGTATTCTATCTAGTATTTAGTGTGCATTTTTTCAATGACATGTACATATAATTTTGTGGTGCTGTTGAAACAATTATTGTCAATATAAAGTGAGATTATTTTATTCAGAGAATTGTAACAATACTGGAAAGCAAAATGTATTCAGATATGGTGGATAATTTATATTTTTCTATCCACTATGTAGTTTTTTCAATGTTTTTGGGTGTGGTTGTTTTAAGACTAATTTCACTAACAGTGTTTTATGATTTTTTTCATTCACCTCCTGTACACATACATGTATTATCATTCCAATAAAAGAACAAGTGATTTTTAAAAAGACATATAAACTATTTAGGGCAGGACTTAAACACTTGTACAAGTCTCCAGTGCCACTTCCTATACTGTTATGGTGGCTTACACTAGTCTCCAGTGCTACTTCCTATACTGTTATGGTGACTTGCACTAGTCTTAAGTGCTACTTCCTATACTGTTACAGTGACTTACACTAGTCTTCAATATACCTCCTATACTGTTATGGAAACTTACATTAGTCTTTAGTAATACTTCCTATAATGTTGAGGTGACTTAACACTAGTCTTCAGTGCCATTTCTTATCCTGTATGGTGGCTTACACTAGTGTTTAGTGCCACTTCCTATACTGCTATGGTAACTTACACTAGTCCTTAGTAATATTTCCAATGCTGTTGTGGTGACTTACACAAGTCTTTAGTGGCACATCCTATGCTGTTGAGATCACTAGCCTTTAGTAATTCTTCCAATACTGTTATGGTGACTTACATTAGTCTTTAGTAATGGTGTTAAGGTGACTTATATGTGCTTTCAGTGCCATTTCCTATACTGTTAAGGTGACTTGGATGAGTCTTTAATGCCACTGTTAAGGTGACTGACACAAGTCTTTAGTGCCACAACTAACAGTACTGTTATGGTAACTAATTTTCAAACAAATACTTCCTGTTTTTTTTGTTTCAGGATGCTAACAATTTTGCAATAAATATTCTAAAATACTAAATACTGAAATGCTTTTTGTTATCATTAAACAATTCACAACAGAAAACAAACTTATTACAAACATTTAATTAATAATTCATGGTTATGTTCCAGAGTATTGGATAAATAAAGGTTGAACTTTAGCCACTTTTCTGAATTCCTCTGATAAGCTTTTTGGACACTGCATCTTGCACCAGCTTATGGGTACCATTGTTGAGCCTAGAAAAAAAAATTTAATACATGTTCAACAAAAATTTTAAATTACATAGCTGCACTTTTAAAAATTATCATGATAACTACCTTAAGGGTTCCAACGAACTTGATGTCTAAACCTGCTTATTATGCTATGATTTACCATAATATACTCATCGGTCACAAATGTAACACAAAAGGTGGCGCTCTACAGTTTCGTATTTAGCATAGAGTTAGAATTTGAAAGAAAAAGTTTCCCAGGGTTTCCTCACTAGTTATACTGGCTATTTAAAAGAGACTTTTGTATAACTTAGGTATTGTTCAAAGAACCTTTAATTCCCTTTATTTTGATGTATGATTGATGGGTGTAATATGGGTTAGATAGTATACAGCCTGGCCTTACTCCAGATGTGCACCTTTCAAAAAGTGCTAGCTCTACTTGCTCATGTTCACTTCTCGAACTTCAGAGGTAAATTGTAAAAAATAGAGCCGATAACTTTTTTTTACATTTTATGTATTTGGTAATTCATTCATTGCACTTTTAGAAGCTGGTACTGCCTAGTTTGGCAAAATTCATTTTTCATATTTTAATAGCTGCCAAGAATAGTGTACTTTAGACAAATTCAGGTTGATTTTTGGAGCACAAGGGAGCAGTCATTTTAGTTAGCAGTGTCCTAAGATCATTTAAAATTTCCAAAAGTACAATATCCAAAAAAATTTCAGCCACATTACATGAAAGTAGTATATAGGTATGCCAACATTCTCTCCACTATGCATGTTTAAAATGCAAACAACTTCATCTTACATACATCACTCTCTCAAAAGTACATAATATCTGGTGAGCGCCACCAAAGTATCAACCTGCTTATTATGCTGTGATATACCATAATATACCTGTCAGTCACAATTGTAACATAAAACTTTAAAGTATCAACCTGCTTATTATGCTATGATATATCATAATATACCTGTCAGTCACAATTGTAACATAAAACTTTAAAGTATCAACCTGCTTATTATGCTATGATATATCATAATATACCTGTCAGTCACAATTGTAACACAAAACTTAAAAGTATCAACCTGCTTATTATGCTATGATGTACTCTAATATACCTTACTGCCAGAACTGTAAAACATAAAAATTAAAAAAAAAGTCTTAGAGCTGATGATGATGCCTGTCTTGCCCTTTGCTCATAAAAAAAATCTTAGAGCTGATGATGATGCCTGTCTTGCCCTTTGCTCATAAAAAAGTCTTAGAGCTGATGATGATGCCTGTCTTGCCCTTTGCTCATAAAAAAATCTTAGAGCTGATGATGATGCCTGTCTTGCCCTTTGCTCATAAAAAAGTCTTAGAGCTGATGATGATGCCTGTCTTGCCCTTTGCTCATAAAAAAGTCTTAGAGCTGATGATGCCTGTCTTGCCCTTTGCTCATAAAAAAGTCTTAGAGCTGATGATGATGCCTGTCTTGCCCTTTGCTCATAAAAAAGTCTTAGAGCTGATGATGATGCCTGTCTTGCCCTTTGCTCATAAAAAAGTCTTAGAGCTGATGATGATGCCTGTCTTGCCCTTTGCTCATAAAAAAGTCTTAGAGCTGATGATGATGCCGGTCTTGCCCTTTGCTCATAAAGCTGATGATGCCAACACAATGAAATGTACCACTCATCTGACTCTCTAAAGAATTATATATCTACAGTAAAGCAGTATGATCTCTCACACAAAGATATGCGCAAGTCCAACTCTTCCCAAAAGCACCAGTAAAAAGAGGAACCAAAGTTTAAAACAACTGTGCTCATACATGGACCAACCCTAATCCTATTCTAAAGTTGAAAGTTAAAAATCTCTCTATTAAACTGAGAGGGAGGATTTGCACATTACAAATGCATGAATGCAAAGGGTAACATAATTCCGACATTCTCTGCAAGAATTATGTTTATAAGACACAATGAAAGTAAATCAATTAATGTGAGTTCTGTAAAATGAATCTCACTTTTAGTGTATTTGCCAAATGGTTCAGTGTATAAAACATTCTATATGTGACAGTAATGTTGATTTGTACATTGCTATCATCAAAAAGTAGCACAAATAAACTTTTTATTGATGTCTTTAACAAGCCAAAATCTAGGAGGAAAGTAATACAAATGATGGGCTCAAATTGGGTCAGTAAAAGGGAATGCGCATAGTATTTCCTTTGGACAACAAAAAAGTGCTGCAAGATCTAAAACATGTTCTATGTATACATGAAATTAATGACTGGATGTGCTGCAAATTTTTTTTCATAATGAATTATTAGCTGAGGACAATCTTTATAAAACAAGAGTTTGAGTCCCTTAAAGGGATTGATGCTCTTCTGTCAGAAAAGAATTTCCTTGAATTTAAGACAAAAAAAAAACATTTCTTCTTTTTAACAGCTGAATGCTGAAACCACCTTTTATATTCCTAAGTGATACAATTTTCAAATTAGTTGTTGTGGCAGCCATATCAGAAGCAAAATCTGCACTATTGTCATTTAGGATTAACCAAATACCATTAGAAGACTTTGTAATACCATATATGGACTAACCCTAATCCTATTCCAACATTTAAAATCTTTCTGTCAAACTGAGATGGAGGAATTGCAAGACATTACAAATGCATGAATACACGGTACCATAATCCCCAATCATCCTGCAAGAAACGCTGATGACTGTAAATCAGTGAATGTGAGCTCTGTAAAATGTATCATGAAAACATGCTGATACAACTTTGTTACTGGAGGAAAAGCAGTAAGAAGACATTCAAGATGGCTACTGTGGCAGCCATACTGATAGGCACATTTTAATCCAGGACCAACATGACACGATAGGCACATTTTAATCCAGGACCAACATGACACGATAGGCACATTTTAATCCAGGACCAACATGACACGATAGGCACATTTTAATCCAGGAACATGACATGATGAGGAATCTTTCAGCAAAAAGTCCTTGCTGACAAGATACAGGTGGAGTAGCAATAAGAAATGTTGAAGACAGCCACGGTGGAGGTCATATTAGATGTCTTGATGACACAATTTTCATACAAGAATTTCAAGGTGGCTGCCGTAGTGGATAAATTGGATATCAGATCAGCAACATGTTAAGTCTCTTAATGAAACCCACATGCTGATATGACAATTTATCTGGGATGATTGGCAATAACGAGGTTTTTTAGACAGCCAATATAGTGTTCATACTTGATATGCAATCAGGGTCATTTTCATTTAATAACCAAGTAGTCATAAAAAATTGGGTGAAATTCCTATGTTGATACGACTTTATGTTCTGGAGGAGAATCAATAATAAGATGTTCAAGTTAACTGCAAGTAGCAAATTTGAAGTCAGATTGACACCAATCTTATCTAGTATCAACTAGACCCCCCCAAAAAAATCTTGTAGCAGAACTCCAAAAGCTGATATAACTATCCATCAATAAGGTATATAAATAATAGGATTTTCAAGATGACCACAGTGGTGGCAATATTGGATGTCCAAGTGAAACCGTTTAAATTTTTAAGAAAAATTAAACACTATGTTGATGTGATTTCCATTCAGGAGTAGAAGTAAAAAGATTTTAATGAGGCAACATTTTCATTTAAGAAGAAAACTCATGCCAATATGACTTCCCATTCAGGAAGAGTAGCAATGGCTACCACGGTGGCCATGCTGGTAAAATCAGCACTGCTGTCGTTTAGGACCAACTAGACACTAAGTCTTTTAACAAAAAACACTGTTGATATGACCATCGATTTAGGAGGAGTAGCAACAATATTTTCTAGATTGCTGATATGGCAGCTTTATTGGATGTATGAGTGGGACTACATTCACAATCCATGGATCATACCTTGAATATATGCTGATAGCTGCCATGAAAACCACCCTGGTTATCAAGAAAACAAGGATTGACTGAGAAATTATGAATGTATCAAGCTATATTCTCATACATGACTCCTAGTGTAAATCCAAGCATTGAAACAGGATTGGTGATCCAATTTGATTTGGGGTTTCCATTTGCAGAGAAATTTCTGGCAAACAAACGGTATGACTTTTCTGTCAAGTACTGTGACAACATACATCCAAGGCATATTTCTGTCTCACAGAAACAGCCAAGATTGTTTGAAATGAGTAGGACCATTTTCAATTGCAATAAATTTGATATCATAAGAAATTTTTCCATGAAAAATTCATATAAATATGACGTTTCATTCAGGAGTTGATGTTGTTGTGAGCTTATCTCCATTTTTCTGCACAGGATAGCAATACATAGCAGCATAAAATCTGGTAAAGGAAAAACCAGAGAAAACTACAGGAAGAAGCACTATCCCTTGGGAAGCTTTCTCACACACCCACATTGGCCAATCCTGACAAGTGAACCCATGTGGAGAGAGGTAAGATGTCGGAGATCTGTAAAGGCGAATGACATTGACCACTTGGACCCTCAGTGCCCCATCTTCAGCAGAAGTGATAACACAAATTTTCAAGATGGCTGATTTAGTGGTCTTTCTGTCAGATTGGTACAATTTTTCTTTAGTATCAACTAGAAATCTTTTGGTAAAAACCCAATGTGAATATGACCATCCATTCAGGAGTAGCAATATCACATTTTTAAAAATGGCCACTGTGGCAACCATATTTGATGCACAAGTGGTACCATTTTTATTTAGGACCAAGAAGTCTTCCAGTGAGAACCCCATTTTGATATTAATTTTTGTTCTGGAGGAGCAGCAATATAAAGAATTTCAACATGGCTGCCATGGTGGCAGTAATGGAGAACAAATCAGTAAAATTTTATTTAGAACCAACTAGATATCATAAGAAGTCTTTTAGTGACAATCCCATATTTATATGATCATCCATTCAGGTTACATGCAATCACAAATTCATGTGTCCATGTTGAAAGTATTTTTGTGTATTTTGATGTAATGGGTGGACATAATGGATGTACAAAGGTACAGCAAACAATACCAAAACTACATGCTCCTTCTAAGCTTGCAAAATAGGTGGTGCCTTCAATTACAATAGAGAAATTAAAACTTACCAGCCTCACTTGTTGCTATGACAACACCAAGCTCATTTTCTGCTGTACTGAGAACATAGGACTGGGCATCACCAAGTGAGACGTGTAGTGGTTAAGGAAATATACATTTTAGCTTCATACAGTTAGTTATTGACTCAACGATTCTGATCTCCAAGATAAAGAAAAAGAAATCTCAGACACAAAGTAAATATTCAGATTTATGGCTGGTCAGTTATTTGATACTGCTAACCTGACATACAAATTCTGCGTTTGAAAGATTTTATGGTAATTTTTGAGTCTCATGTCACATATAAGAAGACATGAAGCTTTTAAAAGATCATATAGTTGTCATGCACATACTCAGAAATATTAGTTTTCTAAAGGGAAAAAAATAATATTAATTATGTAATGCTATGCAGCTTTCCTTTTCTGGGACAAAATTCATCATCCAAGCTAAATAATTCTCTCTCCTATCAGTACTGGAAGGTTTCAAAAACAAACTGACCTCTGACTCCTGAGTCACAGCCCACATAAAGAATTCATCTAGACACTGACTACAAGATATCAGGACTGACGGGGGATCTTGGCAACAGTAACAGATAGGTATTAAATAATTATATAGTTTTAGCCTTACAAAAAGATGCTCTTATAGCTGTAATCCAATACCTGCTACTACTGCATTGCCAGTCAGAAGGAAGGCTGATAACCTCAACTCTGGTATAAACACTTTGAGCTTACAGAACATCTTACAACTTTTTGTGCCATTATGACTGGGCTCAATGCAACAATGCCTTCATTTTTTGTGTCAAAGATCATAGAGTACAATGATAAAGTAGTGAAGAGACTGCCAGAAAGCAGCTTTCATAACATCCTCTAAAGCAGGGTTCTCAAACTCAAACCACCCTGATGGCCGCATGAGGGTATACTTAATGGCCCAAGGGCTGCACCACCTTTGATCTCTCATGATACATTGTGATGCTATTTTGTGTGCCACAGGATATGGCTTGGCAGGTTAAATGTGGCACATGGGCCATGTGTTTGAGACCCCTGCTCTAAAGTATAGTACTTCAAAGCAGAGTCAAAGAATGGCCCCTCCTAGTTATGGACTAATAAGACCTCTTGATAGTGAGGGCAATCCACATAGTGTATGCCAAAATATCAGAGGAATCCCTAATGGGGAGGATGAGATGCTGCAACCCTTTCTTCTCACTTTAAAGAAGACACATAAAACTACAAAGCCCTAACTCACCAAGGAGTCTATCTTGATCATCCCCAGTGCAGATATGACTGGGACTGGGGATCTCAGTAGGAAGTCAGGATATGGAAGACAGCTGATTGTTAGCCATAAAACCAGGTTAGCAAAGAAAACAGTCTGACTCATATTTACCACTTAACCAAAACAACCCCATTCCATAGATAAGGCATGAAGATCACTATTCCAAAAAGAAACCAAGAACAGCAGGAAAGTGATCTTAAAGGAGTGGAAGCTTCACTTAGTGGTTCACAAGGGTGTTTGTGCTAAAGAAAATAAGATCTCACATGGCCAAAGAATGAACAAAAAAATTCATTCTAGGCATTGATCAGTGAGATATCATTCTCTTAAGCTCAAAATACCTAACAACATCAGAAAGATGAGGGTCTGACTCAATGGCAAGATCTCTGAAAACCTGAGTGTGCTGAAATGGTTATATAATATGTCTTGAAGATTTTCTTCCTTCCAAAGGAAGAGAAGAAAATTTGCAACTGTGCTTAACATTAGGTACTGGTGAAAGGACAAGCTCTTGTCCGAAAAAGCTGTTATGAAGTATAGGATTTTGGTCAATCATGAACTCTCCCCTATGCTGGTGAGGAAATTCATCCCCTCAGATACAACGTTCTGAAAAGAGGCAAGATCAGACTTCTTGTGGCTGGGTATAAGACCAATATGGATTACTGTCACAAACAGACGGTCAAGGTACTTCAGAGGTGAATCTCTGAGGACATTTTATAACCAGTCATCGAAATACTGATGGATTGGAATCTCTAATGATCCAAAGAAGGCTGCAACTACCCCTATTGTGCTGTTAAAAGCTCGAGATGTAGAGGCAAGGATGAACAGAAGAGGTCAAAATTGAAATATGTCCTAGTTGAGACAAAACCCGGGGTATTTTCTGTGTGGCAGTGAGATGGAAATATAATGGTATGCTTCCTGAAAATCAAATGAGACAATCTTGCCATGAGGACTTGTGGCATTCCTGCCTTAGATGTCAGTATACATCTGAGACAATCTTGCCATGGGGACTTATGGCATTCCTTCTTAAAGCATTATTCCTAAAGAAATCTGATAGGTCAATAGTGACTAAAAACTTTCTAGCTTTTATTGATGTTAGAAAGACCTGCAAACAGAATGGCAGAATCTGGCCATTTTCCACCCTATTGACTGTGCCCTTCCACAGAAGGTGCATACCTATTCCCTTAATTGAGCTAGTTTTGATTAGTAAAATATGTGTGGTTTATGATTGGGCTATAGTAAGTGGTACTACATATACTGTAAGAAAGAGTACTACAATAGGTGTTACTACATATACTGTAAGTAAGAGTACTACAATAGGTGATACTACATATACTGTGAGCAAGGGTACTACAGTAAGTGGTACTACAAATACTGTAAGCAAGAGTACTACAGTAAGTGGTACTACATATACTGTACAAAAGAGTACTACAATAAGTGGTACTACATATACTGTAAGCAAGAATACTACAATAGGTGGTACTACATACACTGTAAGCAAGAGTACTACAATAAGTGGTACTACATATACTGTAAGCAAGAGTGCTACAAAAAGTGGTACTACATATACTGTAAGCAAGAGTGCTACAAAAAGTGGTACTACATATACTGTAAGCAAGAGTACTATAATAAGTGGTACTACATATACTGTAAGCAACAGTACTACAATTAGTGGTACTACAAATACTGTAAGCAAGAGTACTACAGTAACTAGCACTACATATACTGTAAGCAAGAGTACTACAATAAGTGGTACCACATATACTGTAAGCATGAGTACTACAGTAAGTGATACTACATATACTGTAAATATTTGCCATATCAAGAACAGGCCTGAATTGTTTTTCTAAAGCACATTGCTTGTTTATCAGTCCAACTGCAGACTGCCCACACCCAAATCTTCTGTTGCATAATGCACCAGCATATCTGGATCTCTGCAGTTTGGTAGAAGTAATCAGTAGAACAAAAAACAAAGACCATGATCTGCCAGTGAATTATACAATGGCAGATCTAGGTCAATGTTGTTTGTAGCTGGGCTTGACTTGTACATGAGCCTCTACAGTATTTGTGCAAAACGTAATGATACTTTATTAAATTTATGTTTCAGAGATATGAGAACATGGTGATAAAAGCAACTGTATCACTTTTGATCAAACATTCTGTATTAAATACTACTGTATATACAAGTTGATATAATTGCAAACAACCTAGACCCTAATCTGTATTTGCATAATGTACTGGTAGATCAAGGTTAAAGATATTTGTTCTTGTCATCAATCCTAATAAACTGCATAGAACCAGATCTGCCTGAACATTATTCTTCTTTATTATACACAGGCAGACCTAGGTATATGCTGTTCAGCTTGATCCAACTAAGCAGTAAGTACAAACTGCATATAAATTTTGGACAATATGAAAGGATATAACTCTTGCAACTACAATATCTCCTGGTCGAAAGCATTTGTACATCTCCACCTGAAATTGAAAATAAATGTTCATTATATTTGTTTCCAGCAGTTTTTCATTCATTTTGGATTTACTTGTTATTAATTTAATGTATTGAATTTTGACATTTTCTCTCTTTCAGATGAATTTGTTTTAGACAAGAATTATGTGAAATGCAATGTCTCACCCACTCTGCATTGGTATAATACATAAACCTTGCAAAGTCACTAGAACAAAAATGTAGGTCAATGTGACCTTTCTGCTGAGTATTCTCCATAATGAATACAACCATCAAGTTTTATTTTACATAACCTACAAAATTGTCAGAGAAACTCAGCAAAATGCAATCCTCTTTGCCAACAACAATGATGAAAATGCCATCAGATTAGTGATATCAAAATCTTGCCTATACTTGCAAGTGATACAAAATGGAAAAATACATAGATATTTTGTAATAACACAAACGCTGCATATTTTTTTTACAAGCACAATGAAACCAAACTCATTCTGCACATCTGTGGCAGGTTTTAATCTAGTTGATGACATACCATCTTGTGAATGCCAACTCACACAGGTATTGAAATTGTAGATAGGAAAGAAAAGCTTGAAGCACATAGTTCTTATACTGTCAATTAAAATAGAATCATGTTCTCAACATAAAATGGATGAGTTAGTTATACAACCAGATTTGGTTCTTATTCATAACTAAGTTACTGTTTATATCCCAACCCCTTTAAGAATATACACCTAATTGGCATTACAAGTGAAATTATATGTGCAATCACAAATTCTTAACTCTGCACTTACCACTCTTGGGTCTAAGTGTAAAGTGACAACATGGAAACAACTGAAACCTGCAATTGGAAACTGCAGTGACTCAATGGTCAAGGCAATGAATACCTGACCAGAAGGTTACAGGTTTGATTTCCACAATCTAATCAGCTTGGATTATCAAACAAATTTCTCAAAAGATTTTTAAAATTTGTTTTTTTTTTCTTCTAAGTAATAAAATCACAAAGTGTTTCTGAAGTAAAACACATTGGATTATTAAGTATTATTGATTATTAAAAGCTATAAAACACAAAAAATGCATTAAAAATAATCTATCAGCAATGGCACTGACTCTATAAAATGACTCAAAATAACATACATTAAAGATGATTAAATATAAACAATTGTGACAATCCTAACAACTGTTAAACTATTAAAAAACATGTCAAAATTTGCATCAAAAATTATTTAAATAATAACAAATACTGTAAACTTCAAATAAATAAATCTCTGCAAAGAAATTTCTGAATTCATAAAACTGGCCATGGTTTTCATCAGAAGTATATTCTCTTAAAATAAAAAACTTTATTAATAGGTAAAGTAATTCTGATACATAAATCCTTGAATTCATTCTCTGGTGTGTATAAGTGACAACTTTAGTTCTTCAGTTGAGAGGGCACACTACATTATTAGCAAATTCATTTATACATTTCAGTTGTTTTCATTCAAAAAAATTCATTGCTGTGTATCTGAGGTGCACAACATTTCTGGTTTGGTAGAACTAAGCACATTTTATTTTTATGTCATTTTAGCTAGTGTCTTCAGTTCATTTTGGTTGGAAAATGCAAGTAAAATGTCTTGTCTTAGGACACAACACAGCAGCCAGAATAAACCCTGTACTTCTGCACACAAGTCAAGCATGCTGCCACCAGTATTTTATAAAATAGTCTCATTATGTAATTTTATTATCAAATCATTATCAACTTAATGTATTACTTGTAATATTAAAATTTTAGTATTTGGCTTCAGTTTCAATTGTAAACCATTCATTATAATATCTCATCTGGATGATTTGAGAATTTTTTTATGACCTCTTATATTTAATTGTAATTTTTAACTTGTTCTATTGAAATTAATGCATCTTGCATTTTAGCAATAACTTTATAACTGATTTAAACATGTTACTGCATAACATTAAATTATGATTTTAAACAGTCTTTATCTTGAGCCACTTCCCCCACTTTACTCTAAAAAAAAAATCTTGGTCAGTAGCATGTTTTCTGTTGTTTTTAAGATTTTTAGAGTTCTTGTGTCTTCATCCATATCTCATGGCACACCAACATCATTTGTTCAATAAGGAAACAACCTTCATTGCAAGAATGCTTTGTACTCAAGTTGTCAAAAATGTGTTCTGCTGTAGTTCTGCTTTTTTTGGATAAACCATGTAAATGTGTTTCCACTTTACTAAAAGGAACTATATTTGATGGCAGAACAGCATCATTTCCATCCATCTATCGGAACAGCATCATTTCCATCCATCTATTTGAATAGCATTCATGCCAGGATATTTTCTTTCAAATTTAGTCAAAGTTTATTCAGTAGTGTTCTTGAAGTCACTATTTCAATTTTTAGTAATAACAGGCACACAAGACATCCAGTTAGCAACATTTGTAAAAATTTGATAACCATTCATGTTAGAATGATTTTTAACAATATCTGTTATGTAATTTTGCCTTGCATTCTGGTATTTCATGGTGAATTGGCATTATATGAATAAATTCTCCAGCACTTATTACCATAATTATTTCCATCAAATTTTATCAATTTCTGCCCAGCAGTTTCAGAAAATAAGAGAATAGTTTGTTTGAGGTCTTGTTAATTTTCAGTAATGACAGCCCAGCCATATGTGATCGTGGATTGGCATCATCTGCATTAATCTAAAAGCCTTGTATGTCTAAATACCTTCAAGCAAATTTATAGAAATTCTACTGGGATATTTTGTTTTGTTAGAAGAAACCATTTAATAGTTTGAATATTTTAGTAATGGTGGTAATATTTGATATTAAATCAGCATCATCTGAACAAATTTGAAGAAAGCATTATGCAAAAACATGCTAAGCAGTGGTTCTTTAAAAGTCATAAACAGCAATTATGAACCAACAGTACAATACACGGATGACACACAAAGAACCATAAGCACACTCTGCCTTATGGTCATGTAAACTAGCTGATAATATGTAAGAATTTCTTTCTAAAAGCACGAAAATGAAAATTTACTGGACCATTGGAAATTGTTTTTGACAGATTTTCTTTTGTATTTGTAAAGTATAAATTAAACATGTACAAATACCTTATCTTTCTCTGTGGCTCTGACATCTTCTTTCCTAGGAATGAGACAGCATGAAAATGAAATATAATAGATATTAATTTTTTTATTCCTGTCACTACATTCTTGTTCTTACCCTCATGTAGCTACTCCAGTTGTAACTTTATGATAAATTAAACCTTTCCCCATATAAGATAAATCCAGATAAATTTCCATATTCCATTCATATTTCTCAACTTATCTTAATCTACCTACAACATTCTCATTATTTCTTAAACTTTAACAAACTTCTGTACAACAGGTTTAGGATTAAAATCTTTAAAGTTAAGATCATCCTTTATCACTCATTAAATTTATTAGGGTTTTTTTTTTGTTTTAAATGCAGAATTCATCCCCCAGTGGTCCTGATAAGCAATCAAATCTACCATCTACACTTTAGAAGCTGCTGATATGCTATTTACCAGTGGCAATTGGCTTTTGTGTTTTCTTCTACCCTTTAAAAATTAATATTTTAAATGAACACACTGACACCTAGCATATTATTCAAATAACAACTGTTCTTACTTTTTCTTTCATATGTAATTAAGATAATCCAGGGTAATTACTCAATGGGACATCATCTTTTTTTATCAGGCTTGGCTCTACTACTGGTACATGATCTTAGTTGTTTTATTTGTACAATGACATAGCCATACAACTGGCTTGCAATCATGGATTCTACCAGTATGTAGTGTTTTACATATATTCAAGTTATTTTCTTTACCTGCTTCAATGGTTACATATTACTGATTATTAGGTTATTTTAATTCTTGATTGTCATTCTAAAATCTGGATGCACTGAAAGAAAAATTTAAAATTACCCAGCACCCAGTTAGTTCCATATTGGCCTGACTATGAAGATCTGAAATAGGTGTCACCACTGTTGATTCCAATTCAAATAGTGGGATTTCCACAAAGAAAGAACACAAGTAAAGAAGGATAGGTTTCAACATTAATTAAAATTTTCATATCCTTGGATGGAAATCAATGGATTAGATGCTAAGTGTTCCATGTAGCTAAATGGGAGAAATAGGGTTATGGGAGGATGGCATATAATAGATGAAATAGGTCTGAGGGAGGATGGCATATAATAGATGAAATGGGTCTGTGGGAGAATAACATACAATGGCTGAAATGGGTTTGTGGGAGATTGGCAATGGGTGAAATTGGGCTGTGGAAGGATTGCATACAAAGGGTGAAATGGACTGTCAGAGGGTGGCATACAAAGGGTGAAATGGAACTGTCTGAGAATGGCATACAAAGGGTGAAATGAGACTGTAGTAGGATGGTATGGGTTTGTAGGAGGATGGCATACAATTCCTTGGGCACTTTGACAATCTATTATTTTTGTTTTTAAATTAGTTGTTTGCTGCTTTTGTGTCATTTTCTTATTTTGAGGAACATGTGATGAGGAAATTTGAAAATTGCATTTTACCCATGAGCTGCTCTTGGATTTGCATAGAATATGAAAAAGAAATACTATGATCCGTAAAATCAACTTAGGTGGATACTACTCTAAAATTGCTTCTTTTCTGCTTTTACAAGTAACCAGAATCAATTTGTATCTTGCAGATATTTAAATTCAAAAGCTAATTAGGTGCATAAAGAATACTATGTAAATCATACTTGTACAAAATTTTACCAATATTTTTTTTCTTATGTCTATGATGATAACGTACATTTTTGAAAACATATTGTGTGCTTGCCCTTTATTTATTTTCCTTCTCAATGAGAGCCTTTTCCTTTCAAGCGTGTGCTTGTATTGGCAACATGCAGTACACATTCTGACTGAGGGTTACATCTGTTCTCTCACACAAGAAATTATTATTTTTATAGTAATTGACTGCACTTTTTCCAGATGTCTTCTAAGCTTCAATTTTTCCGTATACAATGATTTTTTTGTAGGTGCTGTTCCAAAATCTTCCAACTGTGATTACCGTAATTCAGATCTTTCTTGCAGAGGTCACAAAATACCAGTCCTCTAATGTCCAGCTTTCTTATAAACTGACAGACTAAATTTTCGTAAACTTTTCACTCTAGCCATTCCCATTTCCATATGTTTTTTTAAACCTTTAAACTTTTCATGTCATGATCTATCTCAACAACTAGGGACGCCATGTTTTGCAAGCATGCTTTCAGTTTCCAATACACAGAGATTCATTGGATGAATTTAAACTTTTGACCAATCAGAATTCTCTTTACGAAAGTCATGTGCTAACTAACATATGGAACAAATACTTTACAAGAGCTGTTGTGGAATGGGATAAAACAGATATAAAAAATGATATAAAAATCTGATTCAAGTTAGGAGAAAAGTGACATTCCACTTTGAAACAGAGAAAAATCATGTCTGAGTCATGCTAAATATAATTCTCATCAGACTAAAGCCTTAAGCAGAAAAAATTATTGCTGAAAAGCAGGCAGGCTTCTGAACAGGAAGGAGCATAACAGAACAAATCTTCAATCTTAGACTCCTTTGCCAGAAATACCCTCAGTATCAGCAGAATCTATATGTCTATAGATTTCTAAAAGACCTTTGACAGGGCATGGCATGCAACCTTATCTGCAACTACAACATCAGCTCAAACCTGGTGCAGGTTGTTGAACACCTCTATGACAAAGCCACCAGTGCTATCCTCATCAATGACAGTAGAGGAGATTGGTTTCGAACAATATTTGGAGTCAGACAGGAATGTATACCAACACTCAACATTTTTCATGAAAGGATCATGGAGGATGCCTTGCATGACCATAAGAGCACTGCCTGTA
Source organism: Potamilus streckersoni (assembly GCA_016746295.1). NCBI lineage: Eukaryota > Metazoa > Mollusca > Bivalvia > Unionida > Unionidae > Potamilus > Potamilus streckersoni. The sequence continues at coordinate 2,987,743 of JAEAOA010000900.1, read as the reverse complement.
TTGGAGGAAGAACAATCACCAATCTTCGCTTTGCAGATGATATTGATAGTTTAGCAGGACATGAAAAAGAACTGGCTGACTTGGTTGAGCACCTTGACACAACCTTCACAGCACACAGTATGAAGATTAGTGACCAAAAGAAAACAAAATGATGACAAACAACACCAATGGCATCAGTGCAGAAATAAGGTCAGTGGACAGAAGCTGGAAAGAGTCACAAGCCTTAAGTACTTTCGATCAATTATGACAGATGAGGCCCCAATCTTGAACTTCTTTTGCAGGAATGCCCAGACAACAGCTGCAATAACAAGGCTGAGACCAATATGGAAAGATACCAACAATACTTTTGGTTCCAAAATAAGGCAGATGCTCTAGATTGTCATATCCATCTTTCTGTATGCTTGTGAAACATGGACACTCACATCAGATCTACAAAGAAGGATTCAAACCTTCAAAATGAGATGCTACTGCAAAATCTTGGGCATCTCATACATTAACCATATAACCAATGAAAAAGTCCACAACAGGATCCAACAAGCCATCAGATCCTATGAAGACCTCTAGACCACTGTAAAAAAAGCACAAAATGAAGTGGTACGGTCATGTTCCAAGATAATCTGGACTGAAAAAACAATACAGAAAAAGAGGTGGGAAGACAACATGAAGGAGGACAGGCATGGGATTTGGAGATTCCCAAAGGGCAGTAGAGAACATGGAGAGATGGAGAGAATTGGTTGTAAAATCAACTGTGGTGCACCAACAACCATTTGGATTAAGGGATTGATGATGATGAAAATGATAATGATTATAATTCTAGTGAAATCAATTATATTGTTGGTTTTTCTAAACATGTTGGTTTGATTTCTTTCTGTATCATAGTTAAAAACCATAGATTGTTAATACTACATATAATTATATTATGAGAAATCTCACTCACAAATCACTAACATTTTATGGGCTGTTCAATTAAAACATACATGGGACCCAGGGAAAGCACTTTCATAGTGGGTTACTAACCCATAGATGCAATTAAGAAATTTATCATTTTAATATGAACTCTGTGAAATCAGAGTACCCTGGCATATATTAATAAAAAGTGCCTTCCCTGAGTATCATGTATGTTTAAATGGAACAGCCCTAATGGAAACCAGCAGTACTTCAGCCACAGCAAAGTCTGGAAATGTGTTTGAGTTTCTTCAGTGCCAAGCATGCATCCTGCAAACTCATCACTATCACCTTGAACTGCAAGACGTCATAGTCCATTTTTAACTATACCTAATTCCCCACCACAAAATTCTGTGATAGCATCTATTTAAAATCAGGCTCATATGCAGCCTTGCACTTGGTTCCAGAATAAATATGAAGAGTTGCCATCAGAAAAGCATGCATTTTATAATCATTCATTAATAAAGCATATCTGCACATTACAATAATAAAACAACTGATTTTATTATAATTTATATTGATGTTGTAATCTAACTGGTAAACAATGTTTCAAAATCTTTTAACTATTTTTCTAAATTTGGTATATGATAAAATGCAATGTATTTTAAATTTTAAACACTGTGGCAGGATTTTAAAGGATAGTGGATTAAAGTGTGCTGAATGATGCTTGCTGAAGCAATGTCGTATAACTCACTTTTTGTAAACAGATCAAATAAAAATAAGTTTGCAGAAAAAACTTGTGTACTGAGGACTCAGCTATTAGAATTTTTACACATCTAAAATAAATTGTATGTCTAGGTTTACAGAGATTAAGGTGAGAGAACTCGGGTATGTCTTGGTATTTTCCATTGTAAATGATGTACCAGCACTCATACTAAAGATTTAAGGCTGATTCAAGCACAAATACATCAACAACAAAAATAAAAGAAAAAATAATGAAATGACTGCATTTTTACTATTACCTGATTTGTCCTCTAAAAGTCTCTCTCAGGAGTGTTCTTCCAACACTCATTATTGCGCATTTACAAAACCTTGGGGTTACATTTGTTATCTGAAATATTAAAATAAAAATAATATCTGCACATAGAATAGATACATGCTCATTCCTTGTATGCTGCACATATTTTACGGTATATATCACTTCTTGTCTTTATGACGTTTATTCTTTTATATGGAAGTTGCCTTTATAATTGCCAAAGACTTCAATTATTATTATATAAAATAATATACTTAAATACAACATTACAGTTATCATATTGTTATCAACTCAAGGCTGACTACAATAGAGATCATGTGAGATAGTTTTCCACATTTTGTTGTGGGGGAATTAATCCCCTCCATGCTCGCTCTGTGATGAATCTCCATAGTAGTGGGGTAAATACCTACAAACCACCAATGTGATTCAGCAGGCTGGTATTGTGCTTCTCTACTGATGTAGAACTATGTTACTATGTAGAAACCATTTTCTTTTTTCAGTCACAGCAACCATGACATTTTGGAGCCAAATGACCTTTTCCTTTCCCCTTATCCATGCCATCCACAAAGTTTGATCCAGGTATGTGACCAAAATAATTGCCATTCACCATGTTTCTTCTTTGAGTTGGTGACCTTGAATTTTCACGATAATATTAATAGGCCTATTTACAAAGTATGGTAACAGTGCATTGTTAAGAAACAAAACAGGGATCATAAAGAAAAACATCATAACATGATACACTGTGATGTGATTATGCGATTAAGATTTTTAACGTAGCTTTAAAAAATTTTCAGTCATATTGCTACAATGTCTTCAGTGTGGCAGTTTATAGTAATGTCTAGCACTGGGGCATCATGCTCCAATGTAGCATGATGTCCCACCCAGTCACATTTCCTGACAACAGGCTGACCAGTCCTAACATTAATCTCTTCAAGCTGAATGTCAAGCAAGGCAGCTGTTAGTACCATTTTTGTAAGTCTTTGGTATGACTCGACCGGGGATCGAACCCACGACCTCCTGCATTGGAAGCGGATGCTATGATATACTACAAAATAAATTCTGAAACTAGTGTGAACACAACAGCACTTTTATATCTGGCCCATGTTCTATAACTTTTATAACTTTTGAACATTCTTTAACTTTGAACACAACAGCATTTTTATATTTTGCCCATCTTGTGAGCGTTCTTAAACTTTTAAGCAAAATGCTCAAACTGAAGCTTAAAGTCTGAAAATTTTGACAGCCTATAACTTTAACAAGTATGATCAAGCAAAAATGACTACACCGTGTTTGTCAAGGACTGACAAACTACTCACAATGACAAATTAGAAACTGTGATCTGAAATTAAAGTGCAGCATTAATGAAATAAAAAGGTCTGAAACTTACTCTTGCTGTCACCAATGCATCTATCGAAGGAACAGTTGTTGTTGCTACATTACTGCGGACTTCAAATAATATCTGTTGGAAAATAGGAAGCAGCTGGTAAAACCACAAAAAGTACAACAAAAAGAAAAGGCATTGAACTGAATGGAAGTACAAAGTATTAACAATATGTCAGATTACCACGATATCTTCCTCCAAGGTATATAAAATGGAACTTTTCCACCATATATCAGAAATTTTAGACATTAATGAATATATGGAATATATAACATTAAAAGTATATTTGTCATTTATTTTCCTCACAAAATATTTACAATGAGTCCTTTTAAGTAAATGATGTTCTACTGGTTCTAAAGAATTTCCAGGAATTCGAGGTGACACCATTCCTTTCTTCTGAATGTGCAATCTTGAAACCATTTTTAATGTTCTTTAGTGATAAGATTTTCACATTAGCTGTGGTGTTGGATGAAGTGGATGTCAATCTGTTACCATTTTCATTTAGGACCAACAAGCCATCATAAGACATCATCTGGTGGAAACCCGATGCTAATAAGACTTTCAGATCTGGGGAAACAATCATGACAAGAATTTTGAGATCAATGGCATGTTGATCTGATTCAACTAGCAGCATTTCTATTTAATACCAACTAGATATAAAAAGTCTTTTAGATGAAAGTACAATGTTGATATGACCTGCCATTTACAAGAAGCAGTGCTGACATGATTTTCAAGATGAATGGCGATTATAGCAGGTGAAAAATTCTGTATATTTCCATTCCAACTGCACACGAGCATAGATTTTTGTAGATCAAGTTTACAACTTTAAACAACTTCCTTATCTTTGTTCACTAAGCAAGCCAGCAATTCTACATAATCATAGAGTCAAAAGCCTTGGAAAAAGTCAACAAAAAGACCATAGAAATGACCTGTAGTTTAATCTTCAATCTTGTTTTTCAAGATATTAATTAGACTGCTAGACTATGTAGTGTCATCATTATGGCCCAAGAAAAGGTTTAAAGGTCACTAGAGAATTATCTAATGGAATTCATTTAGAACATGTCTTTTGGAAACTACATACCTTATCATCTTGGGACTGTAATTTATGCAAATATCCAGCTCGACTTGAGTAGACGAAACCATTCTTACTATATGTCCCTTGGCCACATATAATGTTCTCATCAAGGTGGCATATCCTCTGACCTGACACAAAAAAATATATAAACAAAAATTTAAACTAGTTTTTATGGCTCTTGTGATCTTAATTTTGCATTATGTATAAGAAACCAAACTGGAATGTGATGTAAGCCAGGAAAGATGAAATAGGTTAAAAAGATGATAAGAATCTTGAACTTAATTAAACTATCTAAACACTTATTTGTTTTGCTAAAGAAGTATATTTCAACCTTACCCTATTTCAGCATTCCCAGCATCAATCACTTTCCAAAAAACTGAAATATTGGCCAATGAAACTGGTCCATTTGCTTGTGTGCAAATCTATTAGAAAAAAGGCATTAGAGTAAGCAAAGTCTGAATAAAACAATATGACTAAGTTGTAGAAAAATGTCATTATGGGCTGCCAAATTGTACAAGATATTATTCCTGAAAATTTTACGTCTGAAATGAAGTTAATTAGCATTAAAACATGCTACACAGTGCCAATAAGTAGACAGTAAAACCTCAACACCCAAACTCCATGTATATTCATATTTAAGAGTAACCTCTATTTACCATACAAAGCCTCAATTCTGGAGTCCTATCTGGTCATTTCAGCTATATCTGCAATGATCGTTGCGTAAGCCAAGTTATCACCGACCCCATTGTTGGTCAATGATGTTATTGTATGAAACTTGTTTTAACATGATAACTTCTTGAGATTATTATATATATATATATATATATATATATATATATATATATATATATATATATATATATATGATTTTTATTCAGAAAAACAAAATAGTGTTTATGTTTCTTCTCTTGAAATATATGTATTCAATTTATTTACCTAAACGCTGTCCTGGCAAGATTGTATCTGTATGTATTTAGTCCCAGAAACCTCTATTCAAAATAATACAGATAAATGACAAAGAATGAGGTAAAACATGCTTTAGGTTTATTTCACATATCTCCTATTCTTTTTTACTAGAAACCCTCAGTACAAAATCAAATGTCAACAAATATAAATGCAAACTATCAGTGCAACATTTATTTTTTAATTGAAGGTACCAACTTGAATTGATCTTCTTGCAAACTTGACTTGAGCAGGAGTGACACCTTATAAAATGTATTTTAAGACCTGTTTTGCATTCTGTTTCATTTCTTAATTGAAAACAATATGCTAATTTTGTGCATGACAGTATTTTTATAACATTCAATAGCAAAAAGAATGTCTATAACCAAGTACTTGAATTAGGTATTAAATTCAGTTGTTCAATCTTGATTATGGATTAAAAATACTAAAGTAAAGATTATATTCAAATAATACCTATTAGACCCATAGTGACACTGACATACAAGTTTCTTTTAAGAAGGTTTCTTTTCAATATGCTGCCAATAGCTTACTTTATTGCATTATTGGTAATAGTAAAGCCCTCCCACTGAGTTATCTCCCCCTTATTAAGCCTCCATTACAAATATTTTTCATTTCTGAAGTTTAGTATTTATTAAGTATGGCTATATTCCATTGAAATAATCTATGCAAACATATGAAACAGTTGTAATGACAGTCTAACAGTTGTTAGATTTCATGAAAATAAATATGGGGTTGTGAAAAGGGCGCATGCATTCCTAAGCAGGCTGACAACAAATGTGACTGACTATATATAGCTTTCATTGTTTGTTCTAATTAAAATTGAAGCTATAAACATGTTTTTGGCACTATCAAGAGTTATAGACTATGCTCATTTTCATGAAATTTAGTGAGACCATATTTTTTTATGAAAATTGACAAAAAATACATTTTGAAGAATTGCCCACCGCCCATTCTTTTCATGTCTTGAAATCACACCAAGCTGCTTCACAGAGACAGTTGAGACTTCATTTTTATCATTCTTGAATGCATCTCCATTGAAAAAAAGCTTGGTTTACTTGCTGAAAACTGGTACTTCAAGTTTCATGTCCTATATTCCTACCCAGACACATTATCCTGACACCTGGTCAACCTGTCCCAATACTAACCTCTTAATGCTGAGCGCCAAGGGAGGCCACTGTTAATACCATTTTTTAAAATCTTTGGTTTGACTCAGATAGGCTTTGAACCCGCAACCTCCTGCATTTGAAGCAGATACTCTAACCACTAGGACACCGGAGTGGTCAAGAGATCTCACGTTGCACAACAATTAGGTTTCAATGTTTTCTAACTGAACTTAGTCCTACAATGTAAGCCCCATCACCCAGATATTTTTCTTCTGGATGGATGATGGGTCTTACAGCCTGATCAATGGCGCTGTGAAACGTGTTTTGATGTCAATTAAAAGTGTAACGAAAGTCAAATTTTCAGGAATATTACACACATCTGGAAAACAATAACAATGCCTTTCTACAGAGTAAATTTACAATGTTTTTGTCAGACTTTACTTACCCTGCTATCTTTTCTCTAATAAATTTAAATTCTCACCAAAGAAATGGACCTGTTTTCGTTTCATTGTCCTACATTTCAGTTGGCTGGGAAGAGATGAAAGCCAGGAATGCCAAAATCATGTTAGGTTGAAATATTATTCTTTAAATAAAAAATATATTATGCCTAATGGAACTATAAGCAATGTTTTGTTTCGTTCAAGAAACATATAGCCCACATGAACCTACTGGAACATACTTCGTAATACCTCGACTACTATTGCATTACAACAAATTCAAATGTATGTCAATGGAACATGAAAATACGTCCATTTGCAAGTGTTATATTTTGATGCCACCAGGATAAAGACAGCACAGTAAGTATATTAATTATACATAAATTATTGTCGATTTTGGGTTCTAAGTGTGTAATATTCCTGAAACTTGTATTACTCTTTCCGAGTAATACTTTTATTACTCGTCAACGACACCGGAACTGGCTGTAAGGCTGTTATTAGGGTAGTAAGACATAGCACAAAAACAAAATAGACACGTGTTATGTCTTACATTTACTACCTAGGTTTCCCTCGGGAGTAGTACTCATACTGTGCTTCGGAAATAGGATCATCGAAATTGTCTTCTACGAAATGGTCTTTTAGGTCACAACATATTTTTATTTCGTGTATTATAGTCAATTAATAATTCATATATGGTGCAATATGACAAATAATTTTCGAAAATAGAAGCAAACAATCTTGAAAATAACAGGAAATCTGTATCATACCAGGAACACAAATATCTTTGGCAGCCATGCTCATAGCTTTAGACTGGATAAAGGTCTTTGCCAACATTTCCCCGCACTTATTTTATATGAATTGTGTACCCGTCTAATATATATATATATATATATATATATATATATATATATATATATATATATATATATATATATATATATATATATATATATATATATATATATATATATATATATATATATATATATATATATATATACTTTTTGAATGGTCATGCTCTGATCCGTAATAGGGTTCTGATATACAGCTAAAAGAATCAGGAACAATTAATGTACGATTTCAAGGCATTAATTGGAAATGATAAAATACAATATTTTAGTGTTAGCTTCCATACCTACTGCAAAATCAAAATGGTAAAGCTGATAGTGAAAAAAGTTTTTAATATTTTTTTCTATCTAGAACACTTAATTTTCAAGTCTGCGTCGTTAAATGTAGCTAAAAGTACCTAAATCCATTTATGTAGTTCATGTGAAACAAATTATGTAACTGTAGCTACATTAACGACACTGACCTGAAAATGATGTGCGGAACGAACTATATCAAACCTGAAAACTTGCTATACAAAATCAGAGCAGTAAACTTTATGCACCATTCATATCTTTAATTGCATGATAAGATTTAAAAATAAAAATAAAAAAAAAAACTCCATGCTCACCCTGTTTGCTTCTGGAGATACAAATATTTTTTTTTACACCGGTTAAAAGTTGTGAAATTAAACAGCCTCTAGGACGTCATGAAAGAAGTATGCACAATTAAAGTACATTAATAATAATAATAATAATAATAATAATAATAATAATAATAATAATAATAATAATAATAATAATAATAATAATAATAATAATAATAATAACAGCAATAAAAACAACAACATAATATCATCATAATTTTATTTGACGATAAATACATATTTAGCATATTGTCCGGAAATGTTTTTGTCCGTCGAGATCGAAGTTGACCAAGACATTGCTAACTGGTTTGGTTATGGTGAGATGGCGAAGCAAGAACGCATATTCATGCTCTGAACTGTCTGTGGCACACTTGATAGGGTGTGCTGTTTGGTTTTCACCAATATGCGGTGTGGTGCAGTTCTAAAAGTTCCGCTGGTCGCGCTTTAGCAATGCCTCTGTAATTCTCCTCCGTTCAAAGTATGTAGCTCCAGTACGGATGAGACTCCGACAGGAAGAGCGATCCTGTGTGCGATCTCCTGGAGCCTCGTGGTTGATGTTCAAGTGTTTTATGGAATCTTCTATAATAAAAAAAAAACTGAGATCTTCTTTCACAGTCGGTCTTCAGATATCATGGTGATGTAACGGACCATCTCAACCGTGATTTCATCAACAAAGCGTGGATGCTTGAAATTCCTGCCCGCATGACAACCTTTATATCTGGGACCTTGTCCTGCCATCTTATTCTCGTCAGTTTCATCCAGTCCATGATTCTTTCTCTTGGCATGGCATATGTACAACGGAAGAACTTAGTTACCATATAGATAGACCAACAAGTAGGTCTCTGCTTTTTTATATCTGCTGCTGTCAGATATTTAAAAAAAGCAGAGGCCTACTTATTGGTCTACCATATAGCAAGAGCGTGCAAAGCATAAGGCCCACTAAATATTTTTGTATACTATAAATTATGCAAGTGCCATCAGTAAGCTTTGCATAGAAGCCTAGATAGCCTAACTACGCCAATGGGTCGGCAGCACTTTGGCTTGTTAGACTTTAAGGTTTGTTTGTAGACCAAAGCCTCTGGGCCCCACGTAATCTGCCAATTACTTTAGCAATTCTGCCGTTGGTTTCATCACCCATAATGACTGCATGTGACAGAATGCTGCCGAGATAGATGAACTCGTACACTGCAAGGAGACTTTGAACATTGTGAAGATCGGTTCTACATAAGGCTTTCCTGGTGCAGGTTGGTTTTCTTGATACTGGTTGTGAGATCGTAATTGTCACAAGCCGAATAGAAATGGTACGTGGCATATCAGATTTGTCATTTGGGGAACAGTCATCAAGATATTGCGAACAGTAACTTCATGTTACTTCCTATTTAACCGTAGTCTCCTCAGATTGGAGAGCTCGCCATAAGTTCGTTATCTGATGTCGATCCCAGTATCCTAGTCACGGAAGGCATAAGCTAGCATAGCAAAAAACATCATACTGAAGCGAGTTGGGGTCAAATAACAGCCCATCTTGATTCATTTGATAACTGGGAATGGTTTTAAAGTCTCTCCGTCGTCCACGACATGAGTAAGCATGCAATTATAGAACTGCCGAATCACCACGATGAATTTATATGTGCAACACAATTTTGACATTAGTTTCCAATGGCCTCCACGACTGACTGTGTCAAAAGCTTTTGTAAGATCGACTAATGTCATTTCTTCTAGAGTTGACGAACTTTAAACACCTTATATGTGGTCCCTCGTCCTTTCCTGAAGGCGCACTGACTCTCTGGAAAGAGCTTATCAATTGATGCACACAACAATTCATCCGAACTGTATCAAGTATTTTGCCTGCTGTTGACAGCATAGATATACTCCGATGATTTCCGCATCATTGTATGTTGCCTTTCCACTTGAACAAGTGGTCGATGCATTGGCTCTGTTGTATTCATGGGTAATAGTTCATTGAATCCACATTTACTGAGAGAGTTCAGTAAAATTATGTGCCATGTGCGAACATCCACCATTGTAAACTCTTGATGGTAGTGCATCTGCTCCAAGTCTTGGACCATTTGGCAGCAGGTCAGTTGCTGTCACATTTTCAGTCAGCGTTGGGGGGGGGTAGCATTTGTTATGGTAACTTCACTTGGGATAGTCAATTAATTGCCATATAGCTAGCTGTTGATTGAGGGTGCTGTTTATGTGTTTCTTCATTTTTAAAGTATATTCTTTGTGAGTGAGAATGTTGGCGATGTCAGCACCCAGTATTTGAAGATGTTCCTGATGAATGAATGGCTCGTAGATTGTCTTCAAAGCATCATAAAAGCTCTTCATGTCATTACAGTCTGCGTATGACTTAATCTCAGTCTTGTTGCACAACCATGAGCCTCGCAATTCTCTGAGTTGGCATTAGACAGTCCTCTTGGTGTTGCTGAAGGATGATGATGTACGTACTATCTTTAAATTAGACCTTCTGTAGCCAATGTTTCCCATCCAGACGTCTCTGTATATCAGAATTGTTATCATCACCAATCTTGATGTTTATACATACCTGGTCCGATCGTTTCTGGTGCAGTTGAAGATACATTCTCTAAGTGATTCAAAAATTTCCTCGACGTTCTCGGAGTTTATGTTGATTATATTCAGTCAGTTGCATATTTTCATTCACGTTATTCTTTTTCAGTCTGGAAACATTAAGTTTTTTGAGCACTTTTTATGTCGCGTGTTCGCCTGCTAGGCTGAATCCGGATACTGAGGCTTGGAGATTACGACACGTGTTTAGTCCAGCATTCTGCACTTCTCATTGTCTTCGTCACTCGGACATACTGCCTGTTTGTTCTCCTAACGATGACGTAGTCATTAAGATGTCTGTAATTGGAGCGTGGGCGCATCTTTGACTTGTTGTGGTTTTCAGGAGAAAGACTGTTGATGATTAGGAAGTTGTATTTAGTGCATTTCCAGAGTAGGAGGAGTCTGTTGTTGTTGCATTTGCCAACACTTTGTTCCAATGACACCTGGCCATGCTTGGTGATCTGCGTCAACTCTTGTATTGAAATCATCAACGATGATGATCTTGTCTGCCTTCTGTACTTTTGCAGTAAGAGACTCCAGGTCTTCATAATATTTATCCTTGATATCGTCTGGGGTTTTTTTTATGGTGAATAAACAGGCGTTGATGATAGTTACATTTTTTTCTGATTGTTGTAGTCTCAGTTGAATTATTTTGTCATTCATGCCCCTTTGGGAGACTTGTGAGCTTGCTAAATATCTATGATTTGATGGCAAATCCAACACCAGCTTCGCATCGCTCTTCTTTACTTCGGCCCTCCCAAAGAAGGTGTATCCGGCTCCTTCTTCGTTAGTTGCCCTAACTCAGCTAAACAAAATTTACTCAGGGCTGCAGTCTGAATGTTGAATAGGACCATTTGTCTACCAACTAGAACTGTTCATTTGTCTGGTGTATCTGCTGATGTGTTATCTAGTAGTGTGCGTACGTTTCAGGTATCGATGGTGAGTTGCATCGAAATTGTCTTCTTGCTACCTTTTTGACCACTAAGGCGGAATTCTCGTCAGCCGCTGTATACTGACTGGGGTTATGGTGAAACAGACAATGCTAAGAGCATCTATTTTTACCCATTACTCGTGTTACATAGGTGAGCTGTGTGATCCTAGAAAGGGTGGCTCACTTATCCAGTGGCCTGTTGAACACCACTGCTACTTAAGTCCTGTAAAAAGCGACGAAATCAATCTGTGTGTAGGTCTGCAGCTACAGCTCCCAGTGTGTCCACACGTGCTTCTTCTCCAATCGCCCATCATCACAGAACTTGAAGAAAATAATTAGCATGGCCAACACAGGTCAAATGTTGGAGAGAGGTAAAAATTTCAAAAAGGCTCTGACTTTCCTCGATAGGCAACAAAGTAAAAATGTATGTGTTTATTTACTCGTAATGTGCATAATGCCTAATAAACATGCTTAAGAATAAAATGATGGTCTAAAAATCAAGTGACAAGTGAGTGTATATTTGTGTGTGTTTGTGTGCGTGTGTGTGTGTGTGTGATTTCAAAAGAAGAAGGCATATAATGATGAACAGATACACAAAAATAATATTTTATCATGTTGGACATATTTTCTAACATTGGCAATTTTTAATTGTGCATAATGTGTGGGGTTTTTTATTTCTGAGAACATTGTGCTCGAGAATAGGATTCTAATTTATGTATGATTCTAATTTATGTTTGAAAGGATCGGAAATATTCTGCAATACAGTTTTTCTACTGCTACATTTCATTTATTCCTTAATAATTAAGTTCTGTTTTTAAGGATCCTTTATATAAAGGGGAACAAAACATCTTGTATTTTTTTGGGGTGGTTAATTTTAGTACCCTTGATTGATGCCATATGAATAGAGATAAAGAATATACTGAAACTAAGCGAATTTTCTGTGTTACCGTTTCATTATCCTCTCGTATTGATTATATAACAATAAATTCATTGCATCTTAAATTCTGTCTACCCAGTAATTGTATAATTTAATATGGGAAAAACGTAATTCAAAATGAAATAATTTGAAGAAAAAAATGAACAAATTAGACAATCCATTAATTTTACCAAAATCATTGCAATTGTTTACTATATTTTAATTTGTAAATGATATTTCTTCAATTTTATTGTTTCCAGTAATGGAGACGATGAGAGTAAATGGTATTATTTCAAAATTGAAATAGAACCATTGTTGCCTGTGATCAGAAATGAAAAAAAAAACAAACCTATTTACATCATGCATTAAAAAGATTACTCTCATAAATAAATAATTGTTTAAAACATGGTACAATTAAAACTGATCTCAACAGCTACGATGTTGTAGTCTCAATGTGATTGCATAGAGTTACTAAAAACATCAATCCACGAAGCAGAGGTAATAAATTTAGTACTATACCAGTGATGTCCAACATGCGGCCCGCGGGATGCTTTTAAATGTCCCGCCATAGCTCAGTGGCCCATGATGTCAAAAAGATTGGAAAGCACTGTACTATAAGATCTGAACGCACCCACCTAGGCCTACTATCCTACTCGGTGCGTGTTTTTAATTGCTTTATAGTAAGCACCCTCCAATCAATAATACTTCCGCTGTATATCTGTCATCGGTATATAAACGACATAGTACGACCGCAATGGTTGATAATCCCGATTTAGTGCAGGTCCGAATTTTAAATTTATGTATATATTTCGTAAAGTTTAAACCATTTGCGTTTTGTAATTTATTAGTAGAAAATAGTTGGTGAGCGTCTCTTTTATAGTATGATAGCACAGGTACTCGACGCGAGCTTGATGTTAAAAAACCCCAACAATAATATTAAGGAAAAAGTCATACAGTGACAAAAATACCTCAGATTACCCCAATGACCCTTTCTGACATTGGACCCTTTCAGTCATACTATGTAAAAGACTTTTATATAGTATGACAGAGAATCCAATGTGAGGTATTTTTGTCACTGTATGACTTTTTCCTTAAGATTATTATTATTATTATTATTATTATTATTATTATTATTATTATTATTATTATTATTATTATTATTATTAGTAACATCAAGCTCGCGTCGAGTATCTGTGTGACTGAGAGGGTCCAATGTTAAAACGGGTCATGGGAGTAATCTGAGGTATTTTTGTCACTATGATTTTTTCCTTAAGATTGTTTTTTTCTTTTCTTAGCATCAAGCTCGCGTCGATCACCAGTGGTTCTTTCATGATTGAATACCCCTTTATTTATATTGAGGTAATCACATTATCTGAGATCCAAAGTGCAATAACAAGACAAAAATGTGGAAAATGTCCAGGAACAGATTTTTTTTTTATATGTGGAACATTTTAAATTTTCAGATTCTAGTCTTTATGTGCTATTGATGATTTTATGTATGTTTGGGCATAACTTTGTACCAGATAATTTCACCAAAGTTACAATTATGTGACTACTAAAAAACAAAATTGGTAATCTGGTTGACAAAAATAACTACAGACCCAAAGATCTTATGACTTATTTCAAAAATATTTGCATCATAATCCCTGATAATCAGTTTGGTTTTAAAAAGCAGCATTCAACAGATTTATGCCTATACACCTTTAAGGAAACTGTCAGATATTATGTAGAACATGGCAGCCCAGTGTTTGCATGCTTTTTGGATGCTGGTAAGACATTGGATAAGGTCAATCATTGGACATTGATTGATATTAAAATACCTGTCTACATAGTTAATACTTTAGTTAACTGGTATGGCAAACAGTTGCATTATGTGCAGTGGGGAAGTGTAATATCCAGCACTTTCCATGTAACCAATGGGGTGAGGTGGGATATATTCGATATTCTTTCCTCTTTGTTATTTAATATATATATATATATATATATATATATATATATATATATATATATATATATATATATATATATATATATATATATATATATATATATACACGAGTTATATCACTTGATGAGTTATAAACTGAGTCAGTGTTACGTGTGGTTACCTCTGCCATATATATATATATATATATATATATATATATATGTATATATATATATATATGGAAGAATATATCAATAAAAATGTAAGTATGACGTCATATTGTTTATGTCATATTGTTTATTTATCACTTAGAAACATAGTATATTTAATGACTTAAACAATGGTATTGAATTCATTTTGAATTGAGTCTGATGAAGCAATAAAACGAAACCGGTCACATTTACATGTTGGTTTTGTTTATTTTATATATATATATATATATATATATATATATATATATATATATATATATATATATATATATATATATATATATATATATCTATATATATATATATATATATATATATTCTAAAATGGATAATGATTTAATATTGAATTTATGAAATGAGTGGAGTTATGTCCAACTTTTGCGAACCTTGGCTAGCAAAAGCTGGACATTATTTAACATGTTTCATACATATAATATTAAATCATTACCCATTTGAGATTATTTTTATCACATAGATTTACTTCAGCTGAAATTATTTAAATAGAACAATGAATAATTTCCTTCATTCTGACAGACGCTGTACCTTTATTAGTTGTGCATAAAAATTAGTCCCAAACAAAGTTGAAATAGCAAAAGTATATTATACAATTTTAATAACTATAAATGAAAGAATAAGCGTCCATTCAAATAAACAGAACATTTTACAAAAGACAAAGCATTTGTCAACAGAAAATGTCCAAAGCTTGTGATGTCACATTGATAAGGTGCACATTACTGGTTTGAGTTGACCAACATAACACAGTGACAGTGTTTACATTGAAATTCAAAAACTGAACATTAAATTCTTGCAATTTTTTGTGAGAAGAAGATTACTGGATGCAGAAATACACATATTTACTATAATGTATTTGTGACTGGATATGTGCAGTATTTGATTTGGAACATTAGATTGTAGATAAGACATAAACAAATCTCTAGAGTCATACTTGCATCATATATTTAACCTGTAAATATGCTGTGGCTGGATAAAGTTATATCAGTTGGTGAACCTGTTTATGTCTACATTTCTTCTGTGAACAGAGCAGAATTTATTTATGTAATAAGTTCACATTTAAACCAAGATTGTATATCTGGTGGTTTTCATGCTACAGATATACCACTCATCCATCCCCACTCCTACCCCTACCCTCATTTATCATCTAAGCAATACCCATAGTTTTACTTGTTGTGTTTGTTCTTGTCTTGGGATTTTTGCCATTTTTCATCTTATATATGACATTACAAACCCCTTTGGAGGTATGTTGCCAATATTGAAATATAAGAGACCATTTGTTTCCCAAATCCCTTTTGCGAGTAAATTAAATATATGGTAGCCAAAAATGTTCAACAAAAGCAAACAATTCCAGAAGGCAGTATTAAAAAAGTTTTAACATGATTACAGCCAATCAGTAAAGAGAATACTGCACAATAATTTCATGGGCTTATTTGGACCAATCAGAGTCACATAAAGGGATATGTTCACATGTATACTATCAAAAATATTAAACTGCACATATTATAGGCAAAGTGTACTGACTGTGATATATTTATTAGCAATAGTGGCATGCTTTATGTGCATTTATACATATTGTATTTATCTTGTTTCCAATGCTTCTTTGATATGGATCATTTTACTTAAGTACTGATTGTTTTTACAGATACATAATGCTGGGGATTATGGATCAGAATTTGAATATGACAGTGAAGCAGAGAAAAAACGGTAAAATAAAGAACTAATTCAGCAAATGCTTAGATGCATAATTAATGATAATAACCGAGTTAGACTAATTAATCTTCCTGATGACTCTACTTTTATCTACTTTAATTCTGATGGTCATTATCAAGACAGACACGAGTACATATTCTTTGTATCTGGTGATTGGGCCTAATCTAGTCTGCAGTGTGTGTGTGTGTGTGTGTGTGTGTGTGTGTGTGTGTGTGTGTGTGTGTGTGTGTGTGTGTGTGTGTGCAATTTTAACACATCACTTGAAAATCACACTCTTAGAACAGAGGAATAAAATCATCCATCGCAAAACATGATTCTTTTAGTGACTTTCTACAAACATTGTTTTAAAGATCCTCCATTCATGATTAATTCTTTATGATTTGAATCCTCCATTTAGGTTCTTTCATCTGATGAAGAGCCAGTCAAATTTAAGCATCCATGATGGAGCCAGATAGTGGATCCTGGCATTATGTGACTTGAGACTTTCAGTACTCTTTTAATAAACTCTCGTAGTTTGCTAGCACTTGTGTCTTTTTAGTCTTCATATTTGCTGAGGTATGACTTTGTGAAACATTATGAAATTACAGATGGTGAGAAAAACTGAAATTGTTTATTTATTGTTATGGGTATCTATTGTTTGTATTTAGTTTCGTCCATGATTGTAGATTGTAATGATCATTTATTAAAAAAATATATTACATAGCTTATCTTTGTCCATGATTGTAAAGCATATTTTAAGATAATGATCATTTGTAAATAACATGTTTGTTTAGACCTAAGTACAGGACAGTAGTTTTTCCCATGGAAATAAACCCATACTCTGTTTTATGATTGTCAGGTTGTTTGTTAAAATTTAAGTAAACAGACCTGACCTTGTTTATGAATTTGACAGGAAAATAATTAAAGGTTGTTATCAACAGAATTATTTATTCATATCCTATTATCATTCCTATAGATGTGATCAGTTATAATTTGAGAGGAATTTTTTATATTATGTAATGGAATTACAAAGTGCTCATTGACATTTTGGACAAATCACTATTTTGTGATTAATGTGAATTCATTGAAAGACATTCTATATTATATGATTGTGATACATCAGGATTATTGGTACATGAAACTATTTTAGTCGATTGGTGCATCAGAACATTTAAGATTGGAATTCATTTAGAACACCATACTTTTGGACTTGTGATAAAACTTTATGGATTATTTGTAATTCAGATGCTGTAAGTCCCACTTAAATTTCATTTTATAATTTGTTGAAATATTAAAAGATTGTTGGTTTGATTTTTCTGTTAGTTTAAAATCATTGAGTATTAGCACAGTGAACATTATTTTGAACTAAATGAAGGCTACAATAAAGTTCTTTAACATTGAATTGAGAAAGTATTGACGTGAAAAGATGTTTTAAGAACTGCATTGTTTATATTCTTTTTTTAAGAACTTAAGTTTTTATATGTTCTACAACTGTAGGAAAGTGGCCAACTCTTAACAATAACAGCAACAGTAAGAAGAATTGCAGTAATAATATATACCAAGGAGAACAACAATAACCATAATGATGGTGATAATGTTGGAAAATTTGTCATCAGTATTATTATTAATATTAGTATTAGTATTACAAAATTATTAGGGGCCCTTATAGGCCGAGTGTTCTAAAATGCTCTCCATTATGAATCGAGTCTAGGATTCAGCAAATGTGGATATGTGAGAAAGCTTGCCAGTAGCTTCTCGTGGGTCGGTGGTTCTTTCCATAGATTTACCGGTTTCTTCCTCCACCATTAATACTGGCCACCATGTATAGCCTATCGTGTGCTGAAAAATGGCATTAAGCCCTGCAACAACAACTACAACAAAATTATTCTTATTCCCTTACATGGTCTACTATAATATGCAAGTTGATATACATTGGAAACATCACCACAATACTACTACTACTACTACTACTACTACTACTACTACTACTACTACTACTACTACTACTACTACTACTACAACAGTGAAACCTGTCTTGAAAGACCACTGCTATGTGAGACCACCTGTCTTGAGAGACCATATTCTAAGTGCACAGACTTAATGATTTTATAGCACTGTGACCTGTTATGAGAGACCACCTGTCTTAAGAGACCATAATGTTTTGGCAGAAAGGGTGGTCTTTCAAGACAGGTTCAACTGTAATAATAATGAAAATTATTATGATTGAGAATTGTCATTTCTATGATAACCTATATATAATGCAAGATATAGAAGAAGATGATGATGATACCAAACATTTCCTTATTTACTTGAATCCCATTTGTTTTATATCTCTACCATTGATAGACCAGAAGAGCATAGGAGATGGACTGTTGCCTGATCCAACATCCAGTATGGCCATCATTTCAGCCAGCTTGAAAATCCTTGTTATCACTACTACTTCGCAACTGAAAGTCATATTGAAATGGGAATTTGTCTGTAACACCTCTTATTTTTTCTAGTGTCCTGAATGAAAACAGTTTTGATTGCCAATCTGACATACATTATGACTACCATGGCAGCCAGCTTGAAAATATTGTTCTCATTGCAACTTCTGAACAGTTATATTGCCATGGAATTCTCACCAGAAAGCTTCTTATGATGTCTTATAGTGCCATACTGACATCTACTGGGGCAATCATGGCAGCTGTTTTGAAAATCTTGTAGCTATTCCTCCTGAATGTAAATTATATCAAACATTGGGGTGGGGTGGGGTAGTGTTTCTAGAAGACTTCATATGGTGCCTAATTGGTCCTAAATGAAAATAGTGCTGATCTGACCTAAGAACTCTAGTATGGTTACACAGTTGCAAACTTGAAATTTTTGTATTGCTACTTCTGTATGGACAGATTGACATGGGGATTTAAGCAAACTACTTTTTGTGATTTCTAGGTGTACTTAGATGAAAAAGGTTCCAGTTTGGCATCCATTATTGTGATTTATCTTGACAATCTTGTTATTGTTACATCTTTCCACCAGAAGACTTCTTAATGATATCTAGCTAGTTTTGAATTAAAATTATGCTGATCCATTAGAGCCATCACAGTGGCCATTTTGAAAATCTTGTTATTAATACTCCAAGATGAATGGACATATTGATTCACCAAGAGACCTCTTATGATATTTTAGTTGGTCCTTAATGAAATGGCGCTTTTTAGATATCCAACATTGACACCATAGTGGACATGTTAAATTCTTGTTATCACTCTCCTGCTGAATGGATGGTAACATTCAAATGGGAGTTTACCACCAGTAGACTTGTAAATGGTGTCTAGTTGGTCGAGTATTAAACTTTTGACAATCTTGCAACCATTATGACTGCAGCAGCAGCTAATTTTGAAAGTCTTCTTATTGCTTCAAAATATCAGAGATGGTTTCAATACTCTGCATTGAAAAGGAAGTCTTATGTTTAATTCTTGAAAATTATTTTTGGACAGTAGACTTTTTTTGAGTGGATTCTTGTTATATTACAGTATACTGTGCAATAATATTTTGAAAAAGATGGTTATGTTTAACACTGGAAAGTAATGTTAAATAAATAGTTTAAAACATCATCAGTTTGATGGATTTTTTTTCTCTTGCTTTGATTTTAATTGTCACGACATTAGAAAGGCAAGGGGGCAAGTCTTAAGTCTGTCATGGCAACTACAGTCACCATAACTTGTGAAGTCAAGAAATCCAGGGGAACAAATTTTGATTTGGTAATTTGTAACTATGGAAAACTAATTTGTTTTTGTTTTCAGTGCAAAATACAATGACTTGGCAGAGAAAACGAAACCTCCAAAGGAGAAAGTTGTCAGCAAGCGCAAACTTGAAGATGAGTACAGCAAGTAAGTATTTGGGTTCAATGCAGAGTAAATTTGGGAGAAAGGTTTAAAGTTAAAATTTTAGCAAAAAAGTAAAACACAAAGAAAGAGATAGATCAAAATACATGTTTTAAATGATTTAGTATAGCCTTCTTGTAACAATCTCTTAGGGGCCAGTGTAACTTTTTTCATGAAACTTAATTTTATTAAAAGTGGGAATATATTCATTGGATTTTTATTCATGAAAGAACCAAACTCTACATTTCTAAACCCCGAAATTAATTTTTATTTGATGATAAATGGATCAGATGGTATAGAAGAACAGTCTACTTTGTGTTTTAAATACTAAATGTATACCATTATTTGGGCAATTTCCAGAACATTTTTGAAATATGAAACCTATCATTCAGGTTTATGCATCAAAAATACTCACTGTAGTAGTTGGTTATTTTGCATTTAAAAAAATTAATTGCTTTTTTTCTTAAACAATATTGTTGTTTATTTATATGAAACCAAACTATATTTTTTAATCAGTATTGGTAACTAATGGTTGTTCTTGCTTTTATTTTCAATTTTTTCAGAGAAGAGGGAACTATACATCGACTTCACTTCCTCAGCTTGGATGCAGTATCCTTTTTTGTTGAATGAATTGCAGATATTGAATGGAAGATGCTTTTGACAATGATAAGTTTATTTTCCAATTATGAGAAATAATGGGAAGAAGAGGAGATTTTGTTAACATTTTGAATTGACTTTTCATCAAGTTCTAAAAAGATATTGACCTGTACTTTATTGTTCAGTTGGCATTTCATGCATTTTATTTGCAGAACATAAATTTAGTCTAATTCAGTCATCTCAAGTAACAGATCCTGTAATGTTTATGTAATTGAAAACTCACTTGTGCCAAGATTTAACTAGTCTTAAATGGGCCTAGCTGATATTTATTGTGACTACTATGGTAGTCATCTAAAACCAATCTTGTTAACACCTCTTTTTCTAACCTGATGAAAGGATGAAGATTAAAATGTACACTCATTTACCAGGATCTGCTTTCCCTCTAATATCGACACTGTAACAGTGTAGCCTTGATAAGTTTTCATGCAGGAGTGGTTGTTGTAAGTTTTTTTGCTTTTATTAGTTATTTTGTAAATTTCTATACTAAACAGCCCTCAAGTCAGGTCTCTGCATGAATTATCCCAAATCATTGCTTATGACAAGGTATTGATCTTTTTAAATTGTGCACATTTAAATAAATTGTTGCTTTGGTGTATCAGTAATGCTATATTATAGGAGATGAATCTGCATTAACAAAATAAAAGGAAGCCCCGAGTGGTCTAAAGCGCTCTACATTATGGATCAGTGCTATCTCACCTCCTTGTGTGTTCGAGTCTAAGATTCAGCAAATGTAGATATGTGAGAAAGCTTGCCAGTAGGTTCTCATGGGTCGGTAGTTCTTTCCGCGGATTTCCCGGTTTCTTCCTCCACCATTAATACTGGCTGCCATGTATAGCCTATCGTTTGCTGAAAAATGGTATTAAGCCCCAGAAGAACAACAACAACAATAAAATAAAATCAGTGGAGTCCATTTTGAGTAGGAACAGGGAAGATAAAAAGAATAATTAAAATAATTCTTTGATTTGTGTGTTATTAATGATAACTTCTTAGTTATAGCATAACTAGCATTGACATAGAGTTATGGTGGTAGTAAATTTGTTTTTTTTCAAAGAGCCAGTGGTTCAGATCATAGTTACAACTAGTATATTTTATTATCTAATTTTGTAAGAGTTTTCTTGTCATTTTCTCTATAGTCTCATTGTAATTATATTCATTGCTTATTCTTATTTATGGTCTATTAGTATCATAACAGACAAGAGCTAGACAAATTTGATTTTTTTTCCTACTTACCCTCATGACAAATGAAATTAATTTTTTCATTCCTCAAGAAGAATCAACTTGTCCAGCAAAAGTGTTTCTTTGTATAATAGAAAACAGTAAACAATAATAATCTTTTTAATGTTCCCATTTATAAACTGACTTCAAATTAGTGTTTTTGTGGATTCAGATTTGTTTTGTTTTGTATTTAAACAAAAATATTTTCCTGGGTACTTAAAATTTGGATTTGCTTGTGAAAGATTGCTTATTTATAGGTATTTAATTTCAAGGATTAACTGTAACAAGGACTCAACATAAAGAGTACAACAGAACAAAACTATGAAAGCAACAAACATTGGTCACTTCATTGATCAAAAACAATATTACCACCTGTATGAACAAAAATCAAACATCTGTTATGATGAAATCACTTACATAGTGTTTTCATTTTGAGTGCTCAGCATCAAATGGAAGCCAACACAGCCATCAAAACTAAGCTCATTGGTTTTGATTTCTTACTTAAAAAACTGTCCATAAAATTGCACCATACCTATTGTTATTTATTATTATTATTATTATTTTTATTATTATTATTATTATTATTATTATTATTATTATTGTCAAGTTACTGTTTATCCATCAACTTACTCATCCATTGTAGAATGTTAATTGTAGAATGATCTCTATAGACTATTATTTGTTGAATGATTTTTATAGACTTAATTGTCAAATGATCTTTGTACACTGTTAGCTGTTGATCTTTATAGACTGTTCATTGTTGAATACTCTTTATAGAATGTTGAATGGTCTTTATAGAATATGAGGCAATAAACTGTAAAACAAAAAATGAGGCTTGTAAACTATCTAGAAACTTTATTAACTTTTTTTATTTCTTCAAGTTCTACTGGTATGAAATCCTTAATCTTAATAAGTATTCTCGACACAAAATGTTGGTGAACACTTACCTGTCCTTCTATGGAGGATCTGTGAATCAATTTAAAAGGGACAGGTTTGTAAACAGTGTTCTGTATTGAACACTCCACAAGTTTTAGTTTTTGTAGTGGAAAACTGACCTTCATTTTGCTTGACTGATTCAAGTGAGCACATGTGTATACACTTCAGTTCATTGCATTGCAGCTTGAGTTAGCGAAGTCTGACTTTAGTTACTTGTGTTAAATCCAGCAATGATGTGTACTTAAATGTCTTTTAAAATTTATACAATACTTTTTAGTGTAATCCTTACTTTTTGTTCTGTTGTAAGTTGAGAAAATTGTCAGTGTGTATAAGAAAAAAAAATCCTTCGTTATGCACTGGTGTTGGATATGAAAATGTCACTATCAGGATCAGAATTTGGCATCACTCTGTCAAGCCTCATTTCTAGTGCTAAATTCTGACCCTTAGGTGGGATATTCCTGACCTCCACTTATGAACATGAAGGAGTATTTGATAGTTGGTCCCCTGGATGGTCATTTTTACACAGGTTTACCATATTGCAGTAGTTTTTCATCTACCCCTAGTACAGCATATAAACAGTAAGCAGGGACAAATTATTTTGATGCTTTTCCCCAAGTTGTTCAGAGCTATACTTTAAAATCAATATCTTTTAAATTATCAAAGGCCAGCCTTTCTCAGTGTAGTGAATCAATTTTTAAGAGAAAGCTAAATATTTGTGTATTTGTATTTTTATCACAGATGGAATATAATCTTTTAAAGCTATATAGTACATTTTGTGTTGCTGAAGAGACCACCATATATGCAATGCACATGGAACACTGATAATAAGCATTATCACAATGTTCCATGAGATAGACCTATTTTTGCTTGGTTTTTATTTCCCCAAAACCATGAATGTTATCACTTATGGTTAGAAAGCTGAATGGTTGGTTCTCTTGCTTACAAACTAAACATGACCTTGAATGGGGAATCAAAGATATGAAGAGTTCTTGGTTAACAATTTTAATTTGTCTTCAATAAGGCAGGACAAATTATGTTATGATGTTGTCCATCAATCAGTTACCAATTTCATTATTATGCACAATAAATTAAAATTTCAACCATTTATAGTTACCAAACCTTTTGGATATCTTGTAAGGATGTTTTTGCCCACAATATAGAGTTCTCCACATCCCCAGTCACATAGTTTTTCTGTAGTTTACAGATGTCTCACACATTGTGTAAGAAAAAGGTTTTTTGATTTGTGTGTCAAAAAGTCACTTATTAAGGCAAAAAAGAGAAATGGATTTTGTATAATTTTTGTTCTAGACCACATACCTTGACCAAAGCTGTGGAGGGCTTGCAGTCATTGTATGCAAGAGATCTATTCGATTTTGTGGTCAAAAGTCATGGTCATTATGGCTGAAATGAGTTTTGCACAGTAAGTTTAGTTCTTACTTAGACCAAACATTGTAGATAGCTTGCATTGAGGGTGCTAAAGAAATATGTAGATTCTGTAGTCTAAAGGTTAGAAGTCATGAGCATGGTCGGTCTGCTCAATACATTTAGCTCAGGACTGTATACCTTGGCCAAAGGGGTTGAAGTTATTGAGGCCTATTGGTCAATAATTTACAAAAGTCAACCATGCCCTTCTTGTGCCTGACAAGAGGAATGTTGAACACTGTTTGTAATATATTATTCATGGTAGTCTTGTTGGTAAGAGTTAGGTCCTTTATTCATAACTGTGTCACATTTGTAACAGTATTGAGTGTCATAAATGAAAATTAATTTATAAAATTATTTCCTTTTGTTTACAAGAAAGTACAATTAACTAATTTCTTGAAATGTTATATTGTTTTCTTTGAAATTCACTATATTGATGCTTCCATATTGCCAAATAAATTATTTCAGTTACATTTGTGAGGAACCTTTTTGATCTCCTTTGTCATATAACTTAATGTTGACAACTGTGAGAGAAAATTTTTAAGTGATTTTCATTGGTATGATAGAATGCTAATAATGTCAGAAAAATTTTCTGTTAGACCAAGACAACTACATTTGAAGAGACATGAAAGTTAGTAATACTTTTTTCAGCATATAATTTTCTGTATTGTAGTTCAAGAGATAAGACAGATATGGATGTCATCAGGGAAAACCACCAATTTCTGTGGTCAGATGAAGATGAAGATGACGAACCAGATTGGTATATTGTCATGTTTTGTTTGCATTATATATCCTTTTGTTGCAGGTATATAGATCCTTGTTTTATTAAATATAAGTTGTCAGGATTATTTCGTGTTCATTTACATCACCACCTGACCTGGTGTAGAGGGGATTATGCTAAACTGTTTTGTATCCTGACCATTACATATATTTTATTTATTGAATGTAAGTTGTCAGTTGAATTGTAGATAGGTATAACATTTTTCAGAATCAGTAGGGACAATTATTCTGTTTCTGATATCGGGTTTGATTGCTTTACAGATGTCATCAAAAATGTCAAATTTGTACCAAATATTCTCTTTTAAGTCGAGTCAAACTGCAAACAACATAGGCAGTGATCTCCCATTGCATAATGTGGTGGCATATCAGGATCTGTGCTGTTTGTTTTACTGACTACATAGACCCAGATCTTCTGGCACATTATGTAATGGCAGATCTTGGTCTGTGCAGTTTGCCATTATACTCAACTTATAAGTGAGTATATATAGTGCCTTTTATTACCTTTTGATTTGGCATACACGCTGCAAATAGAAACAAGAGGCAGATTAAATTTCTTGATGGATAGTTAATTGATTTAAGAGTCCATTATTTTACCAAGTGACATTTTCCACAATCTTTAAATTAAGTTTGTTCTTTAAATCTTTTTTTCTTCTTGGCAATGTTAAAGCTGGCTTCTGTATTCCAAAATTTCAGTTATTGGTTTTGTAGCACTGGTCTTCTTTGGGAACTGGTATATCACAAGAATTGTCACTGTCATCTGCCATGACCTGTAATATTCTTTACAATCATTGTAACTTTCCTTTTACATTTTCATTTTGTGATTCAGGATGTTATTTTTCTTGTGTATTCATTACAATGTGCATTCTTGATGGTATACTTAGATTGATCTTTATGACTATAACATTTATTTAGATTTTCTCTCTACTTGAGTCTTCAAATTCTTGTAATTTGTTTTTAAAATTCTTAACTCAGTTTTGTCTTTCAACTCTTTGTTTTGGTTTCTATGTGCATGTCTGTTTCATTTATCAATTCAACCTAAAGTTTCTCAAACAGCTAGAATACAGTTTCAGAGCCTAAGAGTTTTAATTCCTCACTGGTCACAAATAAATTAATAGTTTTCATTTCAAGTAGGTCTCTCTGGATTATAACAACAAGAGTTATAGCCCTGATTACATGACCCACCCACTTTCATTTCTAAAGACAAATGACTCCCTTAATGGATTTAAAAACATTTGACAGTAGGTTATTATAAATGAGATCTCACTTGAGTTTCATTGTTATTTTTTCCTGGGTATTGTTTAATATGCAGCATCATTTAATCAAGTTATTGTCAGACTCAACAATTTTCCTATCTGCACAATAATTTACATTGTATGCAGCATTGTATTGTTGATATCCTGGCTTAGTTTGATTTTTCAGCATACATTCATGCATATGGCATCAGTAGATTCTTCCTTTACAGACATATTTTAACTCATTTACAGTTTCAGCATCATCTAGCTCAGGGGTCTCAAACTCAAATAACCGCAAGGACCACATGAGGACTACTACATTGGCCTGAGGGCCACAGCTGTAAAGAAATAATTTGCATTATTAATTATTTTACAAAGTTAGATTGTCATTGTGGGCTGCAGGAAGGAACTCCACAGGTCGTTTTAGATTCCTGATCTAGCCCTTGCCTCTACATTCTGCTAATTCCAATGGAAAGCAGGGGCACATATTTTCCTGGAATTTATTTGTTTACCAAATAGAATAATTGACAGTGTCCTAATGTCTTATGGACAGATTTTTTAATGAAAGATTTTTGCTTAATTTCCAGCAAGTCTTTGAAAGAAAAGATTGCAGCTTGAGTTTTATTTATATTATTTATGTTTTCTTTCCTAGGGGTAAAGATCTGGCAAAAAAGTATTATAATAAACTGTTCAAAACATATGCCATTGTTGACCTCAGTCGGTACAAGGAAAACAAGGTAAGAATTTCAAAATTAAGCATTGGGTAAAGCAACAATTTAAGTATTGGGTTAAAGGTTTCAAGTTTCATTGTTCAAGTAATTTTGAAACATGAACCTTTGTGAACAGCCTGCTTTTCTTTTTACCCTAATTTATGTGACATAACTTTGGTCAGTTTTGTCTCGCCTTCAAAGCTTAGGTGAAATAGGGATCACATATTGAACAGCATTTTTGTTATTGCTAGAGATGTCAACATTTACTTTTATATTAGACCAGTTTCACCTACACCATGGTATGTACAGACATGAAACTTTATGGATTTATTCATCTTGAAGAATCTACTCACTTGGAGTAAAAATAGGTTATGATGACCTGGTTTTCACACTCCAGTAGGTATGTTAAGTGTTTTCATTTAGCCTAGCTACTCTGTAACCCATACATACATACATACATACATACATACATACATACATACATACATACATACATACATACATACATACATACATACATACATACATACATACATACATACATACATACATACATACATACATACATACATACATACATACATACATACATACATACATACATACATACATACATACATACATACATACATACATACATACATACATACATACATACATACATACATACATACATACATACATACATACATACATACATACATACATACATACATACATACATACATACATACATACATACATACATACATACATACATACATACATACAACTTGGTGGGCATATTCATTTTAGATGATATCTCCTCCATGTGCCAAAGTAGGTTATGGTGATCTACTTTTAACACTATAGCAGATTAAGTATATCCATTTAACTCAGTTGCTCAGACAACTATGTATATACAACAATTAAACCTGATGGGTATATTTAGCACAGTTTATCTCCCAAAAAAGTTGCATGTATGGTGGGAATATTCATTTTGGAAGGTAGTTCTTGCCAGAGGCAATAAATGGATCAGTATGATCTACTTTTTTATGTTCCAGTGATTACATTAAATATTTGCATTTAGTTAGCTTATTAGATGCAATTGTATTTACACTCTTGAACTTAAAGGGTGTATCTCTCTTGGAAGGTTCTGCTCATCAATGGAAAAAGTAGGTCACTGACCAATTTTATTACATTGATTGTTCTTTGTTGCATTTAGCTCAGTTCATTAGAGACTTGTGTGTACTTTCCTGAAATTTGATGGTTGTATTTATATTAGAATATTAATCACCTTATTAACCTACTGTCACAGTCATAGACTTTTCATGCTCTAGTGACTTTGCAAAGTGCTTTTGGATTATGTCATGGTGGTACAGGTAAGACACAGTATTCTGTGAAAGTCTCCCTGTAAAGTAAAGAAAAGGATCTACTACACCTTTTCATGGTTTGAAATATTTTGTTATAGATGACAGTGATTACTGAAGTTACTTTTGTTAAATTGGTACTTTTGTTTCCAAAAGAATATATATAGTTACTTGTATTGGCTTGTACAAAAATAACAAGAAAAGAAGTAAGCTAACAATCTTTGTAAAATTTAACAAATAATTTATTTCCCTAGAAAAACAAGGTAAAAGAAAGAAAAAGGACTTAGGTTTATGAATCAAATCCAAAACGTAATCCAAGAATTAAAAATTATAAGTCCTACCAATAAAAAGTTCTGTTAGTGAATCACGGTTGAACTCCCGATGAAATTCCAAGATGGAAGGCGTTGACATCTTCGATGACCTATTTTATCCTGATGTGTCAATAGCTCTTTGTTGAATCGCAAGGAAATAATATTCCAGTTTAGATTTCCTGAATAAATTTTGATAAATGCTTTTATGCAAGACTTATGATGAGCACTAGTATTTTCCAGGGAAAAAAGTTAATAATTCTGAAAAAAAGAACAAATTCAACTCAGACTGGTCACCAGAAAACACCTTTCAGCTTCAAAGGTTTAAAGCACAACTGGCTTAATTCTTATCATAAACATGAGTGTTAAGTCTAATTTAATTGAAAAACAGATTCCTGGATGGGGTCATGTGACCACCCTTTAGAAAATCATGGAAATTTTTTCACATCTAAAGTCACATACTATAGTATAGCTTTAACTAAAATCAATGATTTTCACCCTGTAAATGGATAATGAAAAGGTATATATATATATATATATATATATATATATATATATATATATATATATATATATATATATATATATATATATATATACACGGTATGACCCTGCTATAGTATGCTCCATTGTATAACGAATTTGAATATAACATGGTCGTGGTGTGGCTTCCAAAATTTTATATACATGTATTTTTCTAGTACATGAAAAATTTTTTATGAATTAATCAAGATAATCATGAAATTTTAGGTGCATTTTTCTCATACACAAAAAAAGTGTTTTCTTAAAAGTATGAAAAATAATGTGTAAAAGTTTTTCAGGAATCGCATAGGGCTTCGCCAATGTTGCAAATTGCAATTTTTTCCTTATTTATGGCAAACTATACCATCTGGCAATGTTTTTTTATTGGTGACATTGTTGGCTGTTTAAACTTGTATATGCAACAATTGGTTTGGAGTGGAGAAATTCAGAGGCCCTATGAAAGGAAGCCAGAAAGTTGATATACAATGCACTGAAATTTATCTATTGTTACATAAACAAATTCTTTGTCCATATTGACAAACCATCTTAACAGTGCATTGTTATATCATAATTCCCTTATGTTGACATCTAGCATGAGTACTGTATGTTTTGAGATATCTGCATTTGTTTCAAATTTACATTTCTGGTAGCAGACATCAGCTGCACAAGCCATTATCTCATAATCTATCTTTGGTCGGATTTTTGTCCACTCGCTAGTGATTAATATATTTACATAGACTGACATTTGTATGTGGACGGTAAGTAAAATTCCTCTCCTTTTCACTCAGATTTAAATCCTTCATAACATCCACATTTTATGTAGTAATCCCTGTCATCAGACCAGAACACCTGTGTCTCTATCGTTGTTGGTTGACTTTTTCTTTATATTTATGACACATGCATGAAAGGCAGCATCACACCATTATCACAAATGTAAAACAACAAAAACAATAAACAGAAAATAAACAACAAACTCTCACATGTCTATCCAATAGGCAGGGATGAACAGTCACTACAGTTGACCATATGACTGCCAAGTCATTAAAAATGACTTGAAATAAATTAGTAGCAAAAAATTTCAAAGAAAACATTACCTTTGAAGCATACTAAGCAAATGGGGAAAAAAATAATAAGAAATGAGCATTTGTTTGATTCTCCAAAATCTCTCCTTTAGCGGTCATTTCAATAAAACATTCACCCTTCATTAAAGAAAGCCAACTACAACCTTTAAAAACAAAGAACCTTTCTTCAAAGGAAGTCAGTACCAAACTGAAATAAAAGCAATGGAATCTGATGGAGTGTTTCATTTTCCCACATGAACACTTTTACTATGCACTATGTCGTGAAAGTCAGTGCACCTGTAGGATGCAGTGTTATGAACAAGTTGACACAATACGTCTGTGAAAACAAACCAGTCTACAGAACAGTGAAATGAATTAGAATGCTGCCTAAGCAAGTGAGAATGCCTTCAAATCAGGCTGCCCGGAAGAATATAAAAGTATAAAATGACTATGGAATGAATATGGACTCTGATTTAAGACAACTGACCTACTACCTTGACCAAGAAATACATTGATTCAAGATAATGATGACAGAAAATACATCTAAATGTTTACAAATCTTTTAATGCAAAAATGGATTCTGATACTCTCTCATTCTTACTATTCATTAACGTCTCACACTTTTTCTTGTGACAGACTTACTTAGCCTTTGGTATGTAGAACTGACTGTGTGGGACATCATGATGCCCCAGTGCTGGATATCACTATAAACTGCCATACCACTGATAGCATAGCTTTATGACTGAAAACTTTTTAAAGCTATGTTAAAAATCCAAATAAAAAGCAACTCTATTTAAGATGATAACTGTACCGATGAAGCATGTACTTTTGCGCCCACATTTATTACCTATACCCACCCCACCTCCCACACATTTTTTCAGGTACATGCATCATTTTCTAATTGCCTTGGTTGCTTATTTCACAGTTTGATCTATAATATGGTTGGGTTCTAAAACTCCCAACTACCCTGTTATTGTATGTATGTATGTATGTATGTATGTATGTATGTATGTATGTATGTATGTATGTATGTATGTATGTATGTATGTATGTATGTATGTATGTATGTATGTATGTATGTATGTATGTATGTATGTATGTATGTATGTATGTATGTATGTATGTATGTATGTATGTATGTATGTATGTATGTATGTATGTATGTATGTATGTATGTATGTATGTATGTATGTATGTATGTATGTATGTATGTATGTATGTATGTATGTATGTATGTAGTTCATAGAAGATTTAGAGACATTCAGTTTTTTCATTTCAGATTGCATTGAGGTGGAGAATTAAACAAGAAGTTTTTGATGGAAAAGGTTTATAAAATTTTGATTATATTTTCTGATGATGATTTACATCTTTGAATTATATGAATCTGCCTAGCTTTTAATGGTTAATTCGTCTGTTTATTGTGTTAATTGAGTACCTACCAGCATTCTTCATGCAACAAGGTACCATAAATGCTCCAGGTGCAAATGGACAGGTGTTAAACCACTCATTGAATCATCAAATTAATATTTTAGTGCAATTGTTCTCAAAATGGCCTTAATACATGTGGAACTAGCCTGTGTATGTTCCCATGCACTGATTTAATTATTATTTCATGAGTCAATGAATGATCCAAAAATTATACAAAAGAGTGTTTTTTTTTACTTTTTATGTTCTATTTGAGAAACATAGAGTGCATTGTGTAGTGACAATTGTAACCATGTGGAAGCATGTGCAAAGTGTACAGTCACAACAAAAATTGCACAATTTAGATGATGACAAGAGAAAATGGACTTTCAAATATGCTAAAGAAAATAAACTAAGAAAAAACCATAAGTATTTAAAAAATGAACATGAATGGTGGAAATATGACCCAGGAGAGGCTATGATGTTGTGCACTGAATATTCAGAAATATGTGAAAGTGTGCAGGGTACTTCATTTTCTTAGGAGTCCTGTTGGTGAAATGCAACTATTATTTAAGTTTATGATATTGAATAAAAAAATGTTAGAAACTGAACTGGTTTCAGTTTGATTTTAGCAGGATCAATGAAATTTAGGCAGCATCAGTAAAAAATATTGTGGTAGTCCTGTTGGTTAGTGGAAGAAAAAAAAAAATCATAATTTAAAGCCCAGTCATGGTATAATATTAATTATATTTTTTAAATGTTTGGTTCAGAACTGAAGTCATTAATAGGTGATTTTTGCATCTCCAACAGATTTTTTTTTTATCATTGATTTTTCTGAATTCATGGTTCTGGTATGCATGTGATAGTTCCTCACTATTAAGTACCTCACTGTATCACATTGTATTATATATATGCATTTTTGTAAGAAAAATATGACACAAAATTGAGTGTTCCAGTGCATCACACATCTTTTCAGACCTAATCAGTTTAATGAAACAAATACCATAATCTTTTAAAATAATTTTTAAAAGGTCAAAGTAAATTTTATAATTGTCTTGGCAGGTCAATTCATGTGTGGGAACAGAAAATGCAAGGAAACAGAAGGTCTTCGCAGCTGGGAGGTCAATTTTGCCTATGTAGAACATGGACAGAAGAAAAATGCCCTTGTCAAATTAAGTAAGCTTAAATCACAGCGCTGTAAACATTATAGAGAAGAGAATGCCCTTATTAATTATTACAGAAACTAAGGAAACAAGAGAACTAAACCTAGGCAAGTGATCTTGCATTGGCTTAAAGAAAAAGCAAGAACTTGTTATATCATCACATTTAAGTAATAAATAACATAAATAAACATGAACATCACCCAGATTTTAAAACAGTTAAGGGCTGTACTAAAATCATTGTTTTTGTGTATAGGAAAGCACTGATGTAGTCATAAATTGGGTGTGGGAGTAAAACAGTCTGCCCTATGTCTTTTTATTGACTAGTCCAATTTAAATTTAAAGACTGGTAGAGTGATCAAACTATTCTAGACTTTGCAGAATTATTTTGAAATAAATTCAGTTTTCCAAATTATTTTGACAAAACTATATTTCAAAAATTGGAGAGAGTCAAATTTGTTAGGAAAGAAGTCCTTCAGCACTAACACTAATATGACTGTTACATAGAATTTAGTTTCTCAGTGTGACAATATAGACTGTAATTCGTGAAAATTGGTGGCAGAATAAAAGATACAATTTTTATTTCTGGGGACATATGTTTATGAATATTATTTTGGTCAAATATATTTAGTGAATTCAAGTTTATGGAATAAGATTCACCACTTTTTATTGCTGGTCCTCATAGATTCTGCATACTCACCATGTCATGTCATCAATTGGTGGAGTCTTTGAAAAAGTGTGTTCCAAACCCTCCAAACATTTCAGTATAAAACAGCCCCAAATTTCCACTGTTATTTTGACAAGTAGAACTTTTAAATTTTCAATAAAGTGCCAATATTTACTATTAGGTGTTTTTTTATCACCATTTTGGGCATTTATTTACAAATCCATTTATATTTTATTTGCTGTCAATTGGAAATAGGATTTTTGCCAAGAAAATGAATTGAAACAAATAAAAAATTACTATCATTGGTAAACTACCACAGAGTAAGCCAAATAAAAGTTGAAAGATCTTTTGTGAACTAGTATTGCATGATAATGATATTGAACAATACTTTATAAAATAATTTTCATTTTCAGGGTTGTGTCCAGACTGTTCATACAAACTGAATTATCATCACAGGTAAATACATTTGTTCAGTTTTTATAACAGGTAAATACATTTGAATGTGACTGTTCTAGTGGCCTAAGTGGTTAGAGT
Source organism: Potamilus streckersoni (assembly GCA_016746295.1). Classification (NCBI taxonomy): domain Eukaryota; kingdom Metazoa; phylum Mollusca; class Bivalvia; order Unionida; family Unionidae; genus Potamilus; species Potamilus streckersoni. Next base: position 2,953,317 of record JAEAOA010000900.1, on the reverse strand, counting down.
GTCTGCCATGAATGTGTGGAGATTGCAGGTTCGAACTCCAGCATTAAAAGGTTAGCATTAGGAATGGTTTAGTCTGAGTATTCTCTGACTCATGACACCCCATTTTTTTGATATTTGGTTTCTTATGTTGGGGTGTAGGGTCAGAGCCCATTTCCTATCAAAAACTTGGAATTTGCCAACACCATTTCGAATAGAGTAGTCATCAGCTATCAGGCCTAGCATGTTTCATTGACCTTACATTGACCCATGCTTACATTAAATCGATCAGGAAATCATTTATCTTCTCAGAAATTACAGGCATAACACCTATTTTATCTTTAATCTGTTGTCAGACAAGATGAAACTACAGTGTTGATGAATTTTGACCCCATTCATACCATTTACATTGCTAGTCACATGACTAACCAAATATCATGGCCGATATGCATAAACATCACAGGTCAAATAGTCACTTGGTTACAACAAAAATCGCGTTTTCCCATATCCCATGTGCAGGTGGCAAATGTGTCACTTCCATTGATAACTGATTTTATTACCTCATACTGTAGTTTTTTAATATTAAAATAGTATCCCATTTTTAAAGTATCTTATTGGCAAGAGCTTCCATGTATTTGTCTTTACCTGCCATGTTGCAATTCAGGTTTATGCACCAAACCTTCAGTATTGCAGAAAGAAGACAAAAAACTCGAAAATATTGAATGAAAGTCATGCAAAGTCTACAATTAAAAAAACACATATTCAACATATTAATTGAGATAACAGCAGCCCAAAACATGTCACATCTTCCTGGAAAGAAGTGGACTGATCATGCTGAAACTACATGTCAACACAGTTTGTTGTTATCATGTGATTACTTGATCTGTGTTACGATAATGTGACTGGGTTGGGCCATCATGCTGTATGTCTGTGGCATGATACACCAGTGCTAGACATCACTATAAACTGTCACACTGCAGCCATCATAGCAATATGGCTGAAAAATTGTTAAAGCTACATTAAAAATCCCAACTCACATACACACACATGATATTGTATAGAAGACAACACCCATTATTCAAAAGCCACAGGACTATGGGCACAAGATTCTATAGTAATGCAATCAATCACACCAGAAATGTTCTTAAAGTAACTATTATCATTTGGCATTATTGAATTTCAGCAAAATCAAACACAGTGGAACTTGAAAATACTGATGATAGAATTGTTGTAAAACATGCTGGTATAGCACTGTATGGGCTACTAATACAACCAGTCTGGCTAGGACTCAACAGATCTTGCATCAAGACAGCAGAGTGGTATAACACTAATTTGGCCTTTTCTAAAGTTTATATTTGGTGCATTCCATATGAAATGTTGCGGATTTTATTTATATATATATATATATATATATATATATATATATATATATATATATAGTTTATTTTTTCCCACCCATGACACTTCCCTTATTCACCATCTGTGATTTTAGGAATAGTCCATACTTATAAGGAAAAATTATGGTTTATTTTAAAATTATTTTATTTTTAAAATTATTTGAAATGAAAGCGTAACTATAAATACACCTGAGATGTCATGAACTTATTTTAATATTATGTGAAGTCAATATGCTTACTTAAAAGTTGACTCAACTGCAAGCTACATGAACCCTTATTTATGACTTCACAATTTACTAAGATATCAGGGTCTTTATAGTTTAGTTTATTGTACTGTTTACTCCTAAAAAAAAAACTGCATAGACGAAGATCTGCTGGCATATTATGCAATAGCAGGTCATAGACTGTAATCTGCAGTTGAACTCAACTTGTTGGCAAGTATGTACAATAAATTACACCAAAGGAAATTTATTTTTTGAGGGTCATTAAATACAGTTAAAACAAGAATCAGCAAGAGATGATGTACTTCCTGTCCCTCATTTATGTAAAGACTTGTACTGGATGTAATCAATTATGCCACATTTTATTTCCATGGCAATGTACAAAGATATTAAATGCAGAAAATTTTAAGTATCAAAAGACACCTCTGTGCAGCTTGTTTGGCATGTATGTATGTATGTAACAAGATTACTTAATATATCTTTAATGGTTTGAAAGCAAAACTGCTTATGGACAAATAGATGGACCCAGCAATAGCTATTCCCATATTGCATACCAAGAGAAGAGAGAGAGAGAGAGAAAGAGAGAGAGAGAGAGAGAGAGAGAGAGAGAGAGAGAGAGAGAGAGAGAGAGAGAGAGAGAGAGAGAGAGAGAGGGAGGGAGGGAGGGAGAGAGAGAGAGAGAGAGAGAGAGAGAGAGAGAGAGAGAGAGAGAGAGAGAGAGAGATGGAAGAGATTCCATACCCTGCCAAACTGTGTGTTAGGAGACTGATTAAAGGTTTCATATACAGGAAGTCTCTATGTACGAAGTATGCAGAGAAGCATTGGGCATCATGAGTTTGGTCCAGAAATTAAAGTGTTAATGATAGATGAATGATGAACAGATAAATGGATTAAAACATTAAGATATTGAAACTTAAGAATTGTTAATCACTTGTGTTTTTTGTGAAAGTCTGGGTAATGCATAATTAAAAATAATGATGCTGAATAATCATCAATAGCACTAGTCAAAAATGTGTACCAAATTTGATGGAGAAAACTTGACCTACACAACTTATGGTAGGGAACAACACAGTCCTTCAAGTACCTTCTTTCAGTTTTAAGAGAGGTTGACTAGACTGCCCTAGTTGATTGGAGAGAACACTTCCATATTCCTTCAGGCGATATCTTTGACCAGTTTTAAAACTGGACGACTAGACCAATCTAGTTGATGGGAAGGAATGTATCCATATTCTTTCAGGCAGTAACTTTGTAGGAGGGAATTCCTCTACATTCCTTCAGGCAGAACCTTTATTTAGTTTTGGAGTTATGGAGTTATACTTGAGAAACAAACAAGTACTTGTGAATGATGGATGGATGTGTGAACAGATAAAAAGATAAAGGCATTATAATATTGAAATAGAGGAAAAATAGTGAATAGCAAAAGACATCTCTGAACTACTTGTTTAATGTATCAAAGAAATACTTGTATTTTAAATGGTTTTGGAGGTTTGCATTAGGATTTTAAAGTATGGATAATGGATGGATGAATGAACAGAATAAAGAGATTTTTTTAAAAAAAAAAACATTGAGATTGAAGAATCGTGAATAACAAAAAATGTATCTGGATCACTTATGACTCGGTTTCATACAGATACCCTAAATGGCATGAAACTTTTGCTTTGGAAATGGAAGAATGCATAATAAATGGACAGATAAATTACTAAAAACAAATACTGAAGCTGAAAAATTGTGAGTAGCAAAAGACATCTAGATCAATTACAGTATCCACTATTCGTAATTAGTTTCATGCAAATACCTTTAGTGAAATGAGACTTGTGCTTTGGAAATAAACAGTGTGCATAATGGACGGATAGATGATAAAAATTAATAAAAACAAATATTAAAACTAAAGAATTGTGAATAGCAAAATACATATTTGGATCATTATTCCAATTTACTCACCAGGTTGCATAGAGATATCTTGCATAATTTAAGATGTATGTTCCAGAAATGCCTTGCTGGATATTGGATGGATGCACAGACAGAAACATTGAAGTATTGTTCATAGCAAATGGCATTTATTGACCTCAAGTCTGATACCTGTATCCAGTTGCATTGAGATACTTTAAACATTTGAGAGTTCTACTCTGAAAACAAAGATATTAACAGACAGACAATTGGATTGACATGTCAATAATGATTTCTCACTTTATTGAATACTGGGGGTTATTAATTAAATGTATATAATCATTTATTCTTATTTTTATAGAAAGAAAGAAGTTCTACCCAAGAAAAAGGAAACAAAAGAAACTGAGAAATCTTCAAAGAAGATCAGATTAGATGAAATATCAGATGACAAAGGCAATTTTTCCTCACTTTTGGATATATTTTATTTAGCCATATAAGTAGAAATGTATATTGACATATTAAGGTACATTCATAGCTCTGCTGGTCCAAGACAAGGGCAGATTATGCAAGGCACTGTTGTTGGTCATTGAGTTTATCTAGCTCTACTTGTCTAAGACCAGGATAGATTATGCAATGTCCTGTTTTCTGTCCACCATGAATTTTTTTAACCCTACTGGTCTAAGACCAGAACAGATTATGCAATGCCCTGTTGTCTGTCTTTGTGAGTTTATTTAGCTCTACAGGTTTAATACCAGGGCAGATTATGCAATGACCTGTGGTCTGTTATCCTGAGTTCATCTAGCTATACTGGTCTAAGACCAGGACAGATTATGCAATGTCCTGTTGTCTGTCCTTGTGAGTTTATTTAGCTCTACAGGTTTAATATCAGGGCAGATTAGGCAATGACCTGATGTCTGTTATCCTGAGTTCATCTAGCTATACTGGTCTAAGAACAGGAAAGATTATGCAATGTCCTGTTGTCTGTCATCACAAGTTTATTCAGTACCAGTGTTTATTTTAACAACTTCCTCCAATCATAACCAACCCACCAGTTTATATGAAGGCCTTGTTGATTGGAGGTAAAAATAATTCTACCCATAGATATTTCCAACCCCGATTGTAGGACAGATGTTCAGTTTTGACTACCAGCTTTAAAATGTTGTTACCACTGCTCCTTTTATATTTTTTTTTGTTGTTATAGGGCTTAACGCCATTTTGCAGCACAAGATAGGCTTTACATGGTGGCCAGTATTAATGGTGGAGGAAGAACCCTGGAAAACCCAGGAAAGAACTTTTAATTCATTGGATGGATCCTTATGAAACTTGACATACATTCCTTGTGAAGTCTGGTTGGCTCTGAAAGAAAAGTGTCCTTCTGACATACAGTACAACTGCCAGCTTTAAAATGTTATTCTTGAACCATAAAGAGAATTACATATACTATGAAACTTCACACACACAGATATACAATCATCCAGATTGGGCTTAACTTACAAAATTCTCTTCTGGCATTTTTAGGGCCCAGATCTTTGCCATTTTAAAATTGTGTTATAACTATTTCTGAAAGGTTGATCATATTGATATGGGGTTTTCACAAGACTTTTTATCATGTCTAATTGTCTTGGAAATATTACTACCTCTTCTGAATGGAATGTCAAATCAGTATGTGGTTTACACCAGAAGAGATTTTATGATGTTAGTCCCAATGATAATGATGTAATTTTGACCTCCAGTATAGCAACCATGGTGGCCATCTTGGAAATCGTTATCTTTACTTTAGGATGGATGGTCATAATCGACGCGAGATTTTCACCAAAAGGTAGAGCTGATCTGATATCGAGTATGGCTACCATAGCAGCCATCTTCAAAATCATGTTATCACAGCTTCTTCTCAGTGAATGGTCATATCAAAATGGGGTCCTGACCAAAAGTCTTCACATGAAGTCTAGTTATTCCTAACTTAGAATGGTACCATGGCAGCCATCTTGAAAGTCTTGTTATTGCTACACATCGTCAATGGATGGTCATATCAACACATTTCTCTTTACCATATTCTTCTTGTAATATTTTGTTGGTCCTAAGCAAAAATGATGCTATCTTAGCATCCAACATAGTCACCATAGACATCATGAAAATCTTGTTATTGCAAATCCTCCTTAGAGAATTTCAATATCAGCATGGAGCTTTCACCAAAAGTCTTGTTTATGTATACCATGGTGGCCATCTTGAAAATCTTATTGCTACTCCTCCTGAATGCATGTGATTATTGTATCTTATAATATGAGCATCCAGTATGACCAGTATGGTTGTCAATTTTGTAATCTTATCATTGCTACTTCTATGACATTGCTCATATCAGTATGAGATTCTCTGCCAGTAGCTTCTTGTGGGTCGGTGATTCTTCCCTGGGTTTTCCAAGTTTCTTCCTCCACCATGTATAACCTATCTTGTGCTGAAAAATGGCATTAAAGTTGGTCCTAAATAATTTAAAATTTCAGCCACTTACATTTGCGGCTGGTGGCTGAGGAAGGGCAAGTCACTTTTCAAGATGTAATTGGATGAGTGGAATTTTAAGCAGAATCATTTTTATATAGTGTAAGATGAGTAAAATTGATGCAGTACAGGTGAAAGTTCCAAATAGCCAGCTGAAAATATTTGAAGCCTTGCTATTTTAAAAATCTTGTTATCACATTATCACTACTCTATAATAATGGGGTTTCTGTAAAACTTGATGTAGTTGATTATAAATAAAACTGATACCAATGAGACTTCCTGTATGATGACCATACAGACATTAAATATTACAGGTGTAAAATTTGTTTGGGATTCTAATATTAAAAGTATGCTGCTGTAACCTCCAAAATGGCTACCTTGATGGCCATCATGGCAGTCTTTATATGGTTACTTGTGCAGAACATGTGGTTTTGTTGATATGGGTTTACTCTAAACCTCTATTATAGCAAAATGCAGCTGGTTCTAAATGAAAATGGTGTTCATCGGACCTCAAACCTAGCACCATAGTGGCCAGTTTTAAAGTCTTTTTATGATAGTCATATGATAGTCAACTTGTATTCATCGAAGCACTTCTTGCAATATTTAATTGGTTATGTGTGAAAATGGCCTGGATCTGACCATCAACATATACTTTTGTGAAATAGTTTTGAAAGCAGAGCTAATTGACCTTGGAGTCAGATTAAAGGTTATTGATTGCTTGTTTGTACTTCATTGATCATACAAATGCAATGACTTATATATACAAGTGAATTTTGACCAGACTTTATATTTAGTTGTACTCCAATGAACTTGTTCATAGCATTCTGACATTTAATATAAGGATAAAGGTTGTGACTGGTTTTAAGCTTTATGATTTGTGAGCATAGTGTTACATATTGGCTTGTTCAAAGTAACACAAAGAAAGAGTGAAGACAACAAACTTTGTAAATTTTAACAAAAGTAATTTGTTTCCCTAGAAAACACAGAGAAAGGTATATGAATGAAACAAAACTTATGATTTATGAAGAAGGTCCAAAAGATTGTTCTAAAGTCGTGAAAACACATAAGTCCTGTGAATAAATAGTTATAAAATTGATACTGTCTGAATCTCAGTTCCAGTCCAAGCTGGAAGATGATGACATCAGATAAAGGCTAACACAAAAGTCCAGAATTTTCACTGTGAAGCACAAGTTGTATTGTTCTGTTCCAATTTAGAAATAATTTCAGCAAATGTCTTTGTCCAAAGCCAGTAGTGTTGTTCTCCAGGGAAAATAATTATTTAGAAAGTAGATAAAATATAGCTATCACCACTAACCATACACATGTTGTTCCACACATATGAAAGAACAACTCTTTCCAGCACAAAAATACCTTTTAAGGTATTAAAAGTCTATAAGATGTTAGTGACCACAACTGACTACAACTAAGACTGAACTTTTCTTACAGACAACTGAACATTTAAAACAAGCTAATATGTTATTTCATGTACACATGCACAAAGGAAATATGTGATTTTGAAATCAGATCTGGGTATTTCTAAAGCATAAACAAGTAATGAAGTGGTCACAGCCAATCATTTATAAAGCTTTTCCAGACTGTTTATTTGTAACAGTAAATCTCATGCGAAAAATGTGCTTACACAAGTTACATTTACATTTAAATAAATACAATGTTTCTAACAAAATATCAGACCCATGCAAACATAATCATCATCATAACAATAATTATATATAATGATGAAATAAAATTAAAAGAGAAATAAAAAAGAAAAATTCAAATCTTAACATATGTAATTTAACTACAGGGTCATAACAATGGTAATGCAAACATTTATGACTTGATTTTTATTAAACCCAGTTTGTGACTATGTCTGATGAACACCTTGAATACCAAAGATAAATAACTTGTGTTTTTTGTAATTTTCTAAATTATTAATCATAAATTTAAACAAACATAGTACAGGGATATGTATTTACCTTGTCAGGGACAAGTGGGATGATTTTCTATCCATGATAACAAATTTAAAGTCAAAGGACATGATAAAGAACGTGGTTCTGCACTTGCAGGATTCTTGTAAACATGTTGACTTGGACATGTAAGAAAAAGTTTTATTCATAAATTTGGTATATTGGAATGGCTCAAAAATATTAGAGATGTTTTCAGTATTCAGAAGTTTAAAATCTATCTCAGATTCCTGGAATTTCAGCCTGTAGATCGCCAGTCTCTTTAAGTCTTTCTTGTTTTTCTAATTTCATAAAAATCATACCAGTAAGAGAAATTTTCCAACGTTTTGCCTTAACTTTAGGTCACACTAAGTGAAAACATTTTGAGTGCAAAGTCCATTAAATGTAAGCCTACCTTATGTTGAAGTTTTAGAAGGGGTGGGCATTTACAAGCTCAGGTTTATCAGAAATTTAAGTATATTTGTGAGAAAATTAAAAAGCTAAAAATGGTCAAAGGTCTAGATTACAGGGGTTATCTTTAGGATAAAATTTTTCATTTTTGAATATGGTGATATCTACTGTTTTATGCAAGAAATTTGATTGAATGTTGCACACAGATCTTCTAATTATACATGGAACATGTTTCATGCACCTTTTCTGACCATAAACAGAGCATGTGTGGCCATGTGGTCTAATGCACTCACAAATCACAGACATCTCATCTCTGACCATGTAGGTTTGAATCTTAGGCTCAACCAATATAGGTATGTGAGATTGCCAGTAGCTTTTTAGGAGTCAGTGGTGCTTCCCAAGGTTTTCTCAGGCTCATCCTCCACCAAATATTCTGGACTCCATGTATATCTTATTTTGTTCTAAAAAATTAAATTAAACCCATAATAGCAGCAGAAACCATCCATAAAATTGAATACATTTGATAAACACAAGACAAATTTAAATTTTTTTAGACTTTTTCGAGTTGAACTATAAAGGATATACTTGGACATGTAAATCTTAAAAAGGTTTAATATTAAACTCTTTTTGTGCTAACTTTTTTTAAACACATCTAATAAAATGTATGTCCATAAAGTAGAAACAGCCTATAACAAGGAATACCCAGTCTATTAATCTAATATTAGTCACCATGTGTTTTCTGTGGGTAAACTGATGCAATAGCTCTGGCCAGTACTACAGTCCCAAGCACATCATGACTATTTTACTTTATGTGGCAGTCAATCACTGTAGAGTTACACTTGCTTGGTGTTTTTGCCAAAATGCTTGTTTGTGCACTAATAATGTACAAGGCCAAATTGTAAGTGAACACCCTTGAATATTCTTGAAACATTATGCAGAAGTATGTCCAAGAATAACTTACAAAACAAGCTGGACCATATTTTGTTGGCATTTAATTTTGGGAGAGAATTTATTTATATGGCAAGTCAGGAGACAACAAATTAATATATTTTTAAATGTATTCATGATTCAATGCAGTATAATGAACATGTATGTATTACAGCAGAATCATCTCACAGTGGAAGGATAGAAGAGTCAGATAAAAAGAAAGAAGGGTCAGAAAGTAGCATTGATGATGAATCAGATGTATGGAAGGGCCCTGTTAAACTCACAGAGGAGAAGTCAAGGTAATGACCTGAGCATTCATTCAAGTATCATATTATAAATGAATCATTCACTTCATTGACACTTTTTGTGATATCATTGGATAAAATCCCTATAGATATCAAACCAGCTTTTAGATTTTCTGATCTGATCTTTCTATCCAACCATTTATTAAGGCATGGTTTTATTTAGGTCAGTTTTTAGGTAGAGTGGTGAGTTGTACACATTTCTAGTCCATTCATTTTTCCTTTGTTTTAATTATTCAATAACCTGATTTAAAAAAAAACAAACAACTTAAGTAGTTATTTATCTTGATCATACCAGATCCTATAAAAAAAAATTACAGAGCTTATCAGCTTCCTCGAGTTTTTCCAGGCTAATTTTATAAGGATGAGACAGTGTAGGTCTGTTAGTCTTTCTTGGAAAGATTTGAACCCTACCATAGTTATGACATAATGTCCATGATGTGTTACCAAATATAGCTTGCATTACTAAAAATAGTAACAAACACATGCTATGCTGTTACTAAAATTAGTAACAAACTATACATCTACTGTCCTTTAATATCAATTTTGTATATCAAGGGAGGCAACTTAAAATTAGGTAAATGGTTAGACTTGATAGTTATACACTTTGGATCTTGTTCAACTACAGTAGCAGAAAATACTTTTAAAGAAAGATGACCGTTTGCAAGTTATGTTTCCAGTGTTAATATATATTCTCTAGTGACTATAATGAAAAGAAAATGTTATAAACATATTTGAAGAAGTATTTGTGTGATAAAATAGGATCATGAATAGCAGTATCTCTAGAGTTATTTTCTTCCATCAGACTTTAAGTACATTAGTGTCTCTCCTACCCACCAAGCCATCATTATTTTCAGTACTTTGTTATGATATGAGGCACAAAGCACATCACCATCATATAGGTTGAAACCCACACTTACTAGATTTATATTTTTAATCTTTCTAACCCACCAGCTACAGGCATTCACATCACACCTAATAAGATAAAAATTCTGAACTATTAACATGGCTGCAAGTGATACAGAGAATTGTATAATTTGTTCATTCATGCTTTTTATGCTGAATGAACATATAATATGTGCAATGTAAATTTGTTATATATCCCTGAATGAACAATATTTCAGATATTGTACTTATTGTTTTACAGGGAGGAAGAGTTCGATGAATACTTTGCAGACATGTTCCTTTGACATGACCACATATAAGATCCAGGCATAGTCCTATTTGTGGCAAGATTTAATCACCAGAGATGTGTGTATTCAAGATCATCGACAGTGTTGACAAGATCAGTTTTTCTTGTCAGGCAGAAAGAAGTGTAACAGATAACTCACAAAGTTTATCTGTATCAGCATTACAAAAGAAGTTAATATGTTTACAGAACTTGACAAATGCTACAGATACCTGATCCAATGGATGGATGTTTAAACAATTTAGTAATGCATTTGTTATTCAAAAAAAAGGATGTCTAAGAGCACATTGTTTGAAATCCTACATTGATGTCAATTTATATTGCAAAAGCATGAAATCCTATAATTTCTTCTGATTTTAAGGAAAATTTGATTTTCGATTTGCTTAAGACCAGAAGTAAAAAATATCTTTGCATCTGTATGTATATTGTCAGGAAAGGTGGGTTTTGTGTTAATTATATGGAGCAATAAATCTCTCTGCATATAGATTGTTGTATACACCACATCTATGAGTTTGCTTGATCTTGAATCAGGAGACTGAACGAATAATTAATTCATTTATCCAATAATAACCCAATGCTTGATAAAAAGCCCACTACCAATCCTTTTTTATTGTAGTTCTAGCAAATATTTACTAAAAATAAATTTCATAATAAACCCATGCTCTACTCTTTGTTATTTACTTTTTTAGTTTAACATCATAGCCATTTCATTGGAAAATACTGTGATAACTCCACTATGTTAATTAATCTTAGAACTTATTTTTTAATTAGTTTTGATCATGAGAAAGGCTGTCTGCATATTCCCAGATGTAGATTTTGAGATTTTATAGTTCAGTTAGTACGTTTTTTGCAAAAAATTTCTGTGTTCATAATTTGACATGTTTCATTTTGACAGATTTTCAGCATTAATTGATGAAAAGTATGTCCTAGTGACCTGTTTTTCTTTTTATGGTCTGGAACATGTTAATTGCTGTAAAATTTATGTCAGACAAATGTTACTACCATGTCTGCTCCATGTTAGATAGTCCTGCATGTAGATATCAACAGGTCATTATTGAATATGGACTGTTCTGGCCTCTACATCAGTGACCTTGATGACAGTGTATTAACCCAACAAAAGATTTTCTAGCCCAAAAGTCAAACCAGCTATGAATTTGTTTGAAAGATGGTGTAGAAAACCAATTCAGAACAGGTATCATTATAACAGTTTTAAGTGCCAATATGTAAGGTTAACTAAAGTTATTTAGCTGAAATATTTTCCTTGTTTATTTCAGTGACCTTTTTCTTTGGATCTTTTGGCCCCAGAATCAAATTTTTTTCTTGTCCCATGTGTAAGCCATCCAAAAGTTTGATTAAAGTATTAAAAGTGGTTTATGATCATAAATTAATTTTCTTATTTGACTCAAAATGACCTTTGATATTTCAATCCTATAATATATTGGTGTCTTCCTTACCCCAAATGCTTGCCATCCACAGAGTTTGGTGAAAGAACTTAATAACTAAAGCAATTGTGCAGAAACAACCTTTTTTCTAGTAGTCACTGTAACCTTGACTTTTTAACTTTCTTCTTCCAAATCGATGGGATTCGTAACCATTGTGCAAGCCATTCATGACCGTTTGGACAGGGTATTTGGTTTAGAACTTAAGTTATTATGCAGAATCGTTTGAGTCAAAGTGAATCTCCAGTGAATTTTCTCTAAGGACTCCAAAATCAACAAGTCTCTTCTTACACCTAGTCCAACCTGTACAGAAAATTTGGTCAAGGTATGTGGTTTTACACTAAAGAGCTCATATTTTCATGTGTAAATGACAGCTTAATTTGCTTTGTCACATAAAGGTATACATAATAAAATCCATTTAAATGAATAATACTTACCTCTTATGTGGAATGGGGTCACATAAAAATGGCTGACAAAACCAGTGCTCTGAAGCTTGCAATAATTTTTCAGAGCAAGGAAAAGTAAATAGGGAGGGGTAATTGTGTAATTGTGCAACAGAGTTGGCTTATTCAGGTGGTAGTAGTACAATGGCTTATTCAGGTGGTAGTAATACAATGGCTTATTTAGGTGGTAGTAGTACAATGGCTTATTCAGGTGGTAGTAGTACAATGGCTTATTCAGATGGTTTGTTTGTTTGTTTGTTTGTTGTTGGGCTTAACGCCATTTTTCAGCACACGATAGGCTATTCATGGCGGCCAGTATTAATGGTGGAGGAAGAAACCGGGAAATCACCGGAAAGAACCACCGACCCACGAGAAGCTACTGGCAAGCTTTCTCACATATCTACATTAGCCGAATCCTAGACTCGAACACACACAAACAGAGGTGAGATGGCAGTGATCCGTAACGGACAGCGCTTTAGACCACTCGGCCACTCGGGGCCCCTATTCAGATGGTAGTAGTACAATGGCTTATTCAGATGGTAGTAGTACAATGGCTTATTCAGGTGGTAGTAGTACAATGGCTTATTCAGATGGTAGTAGTACAATGGCTTATTCAGGTGGTAGTAGTACAATGGCTTATTCAGGTGGTAGTAGTACAATGGCTTATTCAGGTGGTAGTAGTACAATGGTTTATTCAGGTGGTATTAGTACAAAGGCTTATTCAGGTGGTAGTAGTACAATGGCTTATTCAGGTGGTAGTAGTACAACGGCTTATTCAGGTGGTAGTAGTACAACGGCTTATTCAGGTGGTAGTAGTACAACGGCTTATTCAGGTGGTAGTAGTACAATGGCTTATTCAATGGCTTATTCAAGCGGTACATCACAAGTCTTCTGTTGGTGTGACTTCCTATCAAAGAAGACCAGAAGAGATTTTAAGGATAGCCTGTGTTGACTCAATTGTCAAAATTTTGATTTAAGACCAACTAGACAACATACATCTTCAGTGAAAATGACTGTCCGTTCAGGAGTATAAAAGATTTTCAAAATGGCTACTGTAGTGGAAATATTAGATGTCAAGACTCTCATTCAATTCAAGGCAAACTTGACATAAAAATTTGATGTTATTACAGTCTTCTAATGAAAACCGTGTCTAAACACCTTTCCGTTAATGGAAAAGAAGCAATAACATAATTTTCAAAATCACTGCTGCAGTGGTGCTATTGGATGTAGGGTCAGTACCATTCTCATTCAGTACACATGGTACTAGTTGTATTAAAAAATGAGAACCAGCCTGGAAATGAGTGAACATTAAATAGAGTATATACAAGTTTGGCTGAAAAAGATTGGTTAATAATGTAAGTTATGTTTTAGGGAAAAAAAATCATTTGAGACCTTACATAGTTGAAAATGAATAAAAAGAGACATTGTTTTATTGATGGGAATTAAAAACAGTTCAAACATATGTAGGTCCAGAAAATGCTGTGGCTCATATCCTTTCCTCTGCACAGTAGCTGACTTCCAGGTTTTAACTATACCGATAAATAGAGGTTTGGTCATGAGGACTCAAAAATTTTAAGCTATTGAATTTTTAATATCATGGTGTATGCACAGGTTTACCATGGGAACTGAATTAGTACCGTGATTCCTAAAGACACCTCCAGCCATACAGAGACTTCATATATGCAGGTGCAATTAACTTTACTATAAATGCAATCATATGGTTCTATTTGTGGATATCAAGCAAACTTAATACCTTTTGTAAACCCGAGTGACTTTCAGTTGGATATTAAACACATATTCAGAATACAAACTGTTACCAAGTAGGAGGGAGGGGAACAGAGTGCAGATTTGACTGCTGGGCAGTGTTTTGCAGTGTTCATATCTAAGCAATGCATATATAAAATTTATACAATTTACCATCTTTAGAATAATTATAGTAAGCAATAGATTTCCTAGTTGTTTTGAAACAATGCATAAGTTATGATCACTTAGGTCTCTTTCATCATGCTTAATGGGGATGATCTCATGGCTTTGCACCCCCACTAATTTCTTTCAGTGAATGTTTTGAACCTTATTTTGCATTTTAATGGACTTGTATCTCCCTTACTCTAGTTTTAAATTATATGTCCTCTGGGAGGAATTTAAGGAAAGTTTTGTCATTTAAATATCTTTTTTCTATAATAATACATGTACATATAGATGGTCACCTTGACCTTTTACTCATTAGTTACAGAATATGACAAGACTGGTAATATATTTCAGTATTAAATGGGGACATTAAAAAATGTGACTTTTATTATATAGCTTTATTTTAATATTTTCTTTTTTAATTTCTTAAAGCTCAAATATTTAAATGTTGCCTGAAATGCACCATTGCTCTTTAGGTGAAAATGAACATGTTTTTATTTAATATTCACTAATGTAATCTTTGACAAGCAGAACTAAGCACATTACTTACTTATGTATTAAACTACTATTCCTAGGGCTGCCCAGAAAATCAAGGGTGGATATAGGACACATGGTACTAATGGTATGGAAAAATGGGAACCAGCCTGGAAATGGGTGAACATTTAATAGAGTCGACCTTGATTAGTTATTAATGTTAGTAATATTTTAGGAAAAATATTTTCTTTTGAGACTTATCCATGTTGAAAATGAATAAATATTAGAGACATTGTGTTATTTATACAATTTCAGTCCTTTAATATTCTTATGTTTGGAACACTCTTTACTAAAATTAGCACCAGATACTTTGGTGTAGAATCAATGTGATATGATTATGAATTTTAATGTAGTTTTAACAATTTTTCAGTCATATCACTACGATGTCTGCAGTGTGGCAGTTTATAGTTATGTCTAGCACAGAGGCATCATGCCGAAGACAATTAGCATGATGTCCCACCCAGTTGCATTATCCAGGCCGACCAGTTCCAACACTAACCTCATAATGCTGAGCGCCAAAAGAGGAAGCTATTTGTACCATTGTTGTATTTCTTTGATATGACTTGACCGGGTATCGAACCCATGATCTCCCGCATCCGAGGCTGAAGCTCTAACTGCTAGGCCACTGGAGCAGTTGGTGTGGAATTGAAAGCACGTTTCAAACATATGCAGGTCCAGAAAATGCTGCAGCTTATATCCTAACCTTTGCAAAGAAACTGACTTTCAGATTTCATCTATACTGATAAATATAGATTTTGTCATGAGCACTTAAAGAATTTTTAAAATGGTTTACTATGGAACTGAATTAGTACCGCTATTCATTTAGGACCAATTAGACATCCAAAAGGTTATAAATGCCTGTACTACCATTTCATCCAAGATGTTAATCCCTACCAGCTGTTTAGTATGTAATTGGTATATCCAATAAAATTCTCTTTCCTCAAAAATAGTGCTACTCATGAGGTCTCACCTCAGAATCCTATTCATATCATTACAGTATGCATCCCCACCTTCCAATACATCCATCCATTAATGCCCCCACCATAAAGTAGTAGAACCTTAGTGTTCAGCTTGTTAGCCCATGTGCAATTACTCCAGAATTTTTCTCCTTTCAGTGTTGAAATCTTGCATTCATCAACACAATGTGAACATGTTATGCCCCATTTTCCTGTCAGATGTATGTACCATGGAATTTTTGTATAGGTCTAGTTCCACACATTTTTGAAAAATGGCCACAAAACATGTCAGATATTCCTGAGGTGAACATGTGGATGTGGTGTTGTCACCATCTTCTACTGTTTTTTATTTAAGTATAATGCATATACTTTATAGTTCTTTGTGGAAACTAGTCCAAAAGTGTTTGATACACTGTCCAAAATCTTGGCCGACGTTACAGACAGAAGATGTACATGTTCATGTGATTTAAACATGCAATGAATTTTTTCAGATGGTTTACTATGGAACTGAATTAGTACCGCAATTCATTTAGGACCAATTAGACATCCATAATGTTATAAATGCCTGTACTACCATTTCATCCAAGAATTTTAATTTCTATGCAATCTTGGGGTACACAATTAGTACCACACCTTTTGAGGAATTACCCTGAACTTCTGACCGGACTTGTACCATATGAATGTGATACTTCCATGGTTTTTTTTAAGAATTGTGTCCTAATCTATATTAATAAAAGTACCAAATGCATTCTGCATGTTACATCACACCCAGATGCTAACAGATCAAATCTCCATTAACCTCTCACATTTCCCCATCTATTGTAGTTGAATATTCTTTTGTAAACATGCAGCTAGGCCCCACCTGGTATTAAATTAACTATGAACTCTGAGGAGCTCCTACTTCAACTACATTTTATTGTGAGAAATGAACACAACAGTTGTTTATCAGTTTAAATTAAATTAACAACTGTCAAGTTCAGAGCAAATCAAAGGTTCTTCCTTGAAAAAACAAACCCACTTAACTGTCTATTTAAGTTAAACTGAATGTGTTTTGTTCAAATCATATAGTATTTTCTTACCTGTATGTTTATATACACCCCACCCCCAGATTTAAAAAAACCAAAGCAACATTGATGTAAAAATGGCACAAAACAATTTATAATTTCTAACCCTATTGTTGCCTGTAAATCCTTTACATTGTCATCTTGATTGCATTTCAAACCAATCCAAAGATACTGATGGTAATGATCAGACAGACAGACCACTCTCCTTTCATGGTTTCAAGAATAGGCAATTTTCAGTAAAACTTGTCTGCATCATTATTTGTAATTTCTAGTTTTAATATTTCAATTTTAAAAAATAAATAAATAAAAAGGTTCAGCTCTTGTACACGTGTTTAAAGAGATGCATTCAGAGCTTATTGCCGACGGCAACCTACATGACATCTGTTGACTGAAAAAATAGACCACACAAGCACATACAGCAATCAGGTTTCAGAAGAAACTCTGGTTTGGTTTGACAGTGTTAGTGACCACCTGGCAATAATCTGGTTAAAATTTTTTTTATAATTAACAATGGTTTGTCCATTTTTTTCTCTTGTTGATTACTTAACGTTTTTAAAATTGCCTGTGAAGTTTGTGGTTACAAACAAAAACGGATGGTAAGCAAACACTATACTGGTTTTCTCGTTACAGAATTTTAAAAAACAGCAGTAAACTGAAAATTTAACACGTTACATATTTAAAATTTTTACTAGGTTTCGGCACCACATAATGCTGTTTAATGATGCAATAATAAAAACATAAATTTTAACAAATTAGGTATGCCAAAATAAGTAAAACATTTGTAGCACATCAAAATCCTCTTTCTACAGTATATATTTTCTTACTCAAGAATACAGATAGGGTCTAAATAATGAAAAGAACACTACAAAATGTTTTGTATTTTATATATTGCATGAAGAAGACAAAGTATACAAAAAATATAAATATTGTACAAAATAATCTGACAAAATGCCATACATGACAACTGTTAAATCAAAGTTACATTTAGGACATCAGGGGGAAAAAAAATAACAGAGCATCAAGTTTTGGATAATTCCGAGGCATTCATGTACAACAATGCAATAAAGAGCATCTATTTTACTGTAAATACACAGTATGTAGTCAAGAAAAGCTTGTAACACTGACAAAGGACACAATGTATGTAGATAAGAACAGCTTGTAACATTAGCAAACAGAAACAAAGTGTAAAGTCTAGAACAGCTTATAACACTGACAAAACAGATACCATATATGTAGTCCAGAACAGCTTTTAACAGTAGCAACAATGTCATTGTTCATATTGGGCTAAAGCTAGAGTAGTTGCCTCCCATTATTTCACATTATAATCGATTACAATAATTTCTAGAAACTGCAAAGTGTAACTTGTACAATTTAAAGTGTAAAATTTAATGCCCATATTTCATTTTTGACCATGTTAAAAATGTAGCTAATAAAATGTTTAATGTGCTAACCTGTGCACTGAAAATAGATGTAACATCACAAAAGTCGATACTTCAACTTAGAATTATGGGCATGCGTGTGTGTGATCTACAAGTTATGGCATTCTTATAGAACACTTGGATCAATTAATATGTCAATATTTATAAGGGATTTTAAAAAACACAGTTACACTCGATAACAACAGGACTGCATACCTCATACAATTGTCTGGCATTTTTATTACAGATATCATGACAACTTGCATAAACTAAAATATTTCCAGCCAGAAATAAGTCCAAGAATTTTCTTCACATTAAAATGTCAAAGTTTTCTTCACATTGGTCTCCCTCTGCCTCTCCCAGCCGGGCCATTTTTATCACCTTGATCAGCCTTAGGATTTCTTATTGTTTCATCTACTGACAGAATTAAACACGAAGCTTCTGATGCAGCTGTCAAGGCATTAATCTTGATAACTGCAGGCTCCCATACACAGGCATCAAAGTTGTCAGCTATATCCTCAGCAAGAATGTCTACACCATACCACCTCTCACCTGTAATTAAAGACGGATGATTGCCATATATACTGATATTAAAGTCCAAATGCTGGCTGCACATACCCTGCATAATGCACCGGTAGATCAGGGTCTATGATGACTGCAGAAGGACTTGTAAGCAAGTAAAAGTGTGTGTGTGTGTGTGTGTATATATATATATATATATACACACGCACACACACACACAATGTACTTGGTATATTATTATATCACAAGCCATAATAATGGAACTACATTAATATATCCTTTCCAAATTATTTATTACATTTTCACAGTACTCATTACAATAATATCAATATACCATCTTACAGCATGATGGTAAGTAATGATACATACAATTTAACTACCATTTAATGAAATGGGATCCATAACCATAATTACTTTGGAACTGTGTTATAAAGGGCATGATAGTGAATATCTCTTCAGACAATTGGAAGAATGGCAAAATTCCAGGCACTGTTGCATTACTTGTTTTCTCAAATAATTAATAATCTAATTTATAAATAAATTTTACACAATGCTAATGACAAATTTTACACAATGCTAATGACATACACCGAATTTTTTCAAGGTTCTGTTTGCAATGTTCTGCCTATCTTCATATGCAATCAACATTACTGTAAGATCCTTGTGGGTTTTTTTAAAATATTAATATTAAAAATAAAGATAAATATCACTAAAAACAGAATTATCCTTAAAAAAAAAACCTTGAATGAAACAAAAACAATTGTCCTTGAATGAACTGGTTACTCTATACTGAGGCAAAAATAATTATTCTTTTATAAATTCAAGGTGTTCCTTTTGGGAAACATAGAAAAAATAAATAATTTAAAAAATTGGCCAACAGTAATTATTTTAGGTTTTGCTGGGTCTAATCTACAAGAATATATCACATTTCTTTTTTAAATCTCAGTTGGTATATTGATCTAAGATACTTTATCTAGTACATTCTTAAATAGTTGTCAAAATAAAAAATAATTTGATATATTCTGGTAGCTTCAGTGCTGCTGAATGTACATTTCCTGTTGGCAACTATTTTCAATTTTTAAAAATTGATTTAGTATATTTTTGTAACAGAGCCATCAATGATTATTATTTAGGACCAACTAGAGCTCAAGATAAATGTGCATGTAATGTTTCTTGGCAATCCTCCAAAATGGTTTAGAAAAAGTTGTTGTTGTTGTTCTTAATGACATTTTTCAGCACACGATAGGCTATTTATGGCTGCCAGTATTAATGGTGGAGGAAGAAACCGGGAATTCACCGGAAAGAACCACCAACCCACGAGAAGCTACTGGCAAGCTTTCTCACATATCCACATTTGCCGAATCCTAGACTTGAACTCACGCAGACAGAGGTGAGATGGCAGTGATCCGTAACGGAAAGCGCTTTAGACCACTCAGGGACCCCGTTTAGAAAAACAGTAAGAAACTGGTACTAATGAAAGAAAGCAAAATCAAGTAAATTATGTTTCTCCAAGAATACATAACTAATCACATTAACATTAGGAATATAAGCCTCCGAATCCAGCCCTCCCAAAAGACGAAAATTCATCTTTCTTGTTTATATCATGCACACAAAGGCAATAATTATTGACAATTACCACCCTTTGCCACAGCCAGATGGCACCAGATTTAAGCTCAGCAAAATATTGTGAACAGGGTGCTCAAATTGCAGGAAGGCTTGGGGGGTTTAAAATGTGTCCATTCAGTTTCTGCTGAATCAGTGGCAAAATGAACCAAACTTCAGTTACTGCAGACAGTTCCCCTGGACAAAGCATGCAGGTTTCATCAACATGAAGTTAAACCCAGTTTTATGTGTAAAATTTAGTAATTCTGCATTATCTGCAAAATATTTAAAGCCTTTAATACAAATATGTTTCCTTTCAAATTTCATTAAATTTTGTCTACATACATAGCTGCATACCAAATTTAACTGAAATGTAATGATAATTGAGTTCCTAAAACAAATTTGGACAGATGGACAAGCCCAATTTAAAAGCACCCATATTTTTAAAAAGCAGGAGACAACAATACCCTGGGGCCAACAAAAGTGAAAGGTGTCCACCAGACCATGACCAATGCTGCTGTTTGAAGAAACAAAAAATTCTTAAAACAAAAAGTAAATTATAAACAAGAGGATCAACACAACATGTACAAAGTTACCTTTTGCATGACTTTGACGCAATTTGTTGAGGATATTTGTGGCATCGAAACCAGCATTATCACAGAGCTGACGTGGAATGACCTCCAGAGCCTTAGCATATGCAGCAATCAGTAACTGTTCTTTACCAGCAATATTTCTGGAGTGCTCTCGAAGATATTTACTCAATTCCATCTCAATAGCTCCACCACCTGTTATGAAATGCATATATAAAGATCAACGCCAGTCTTGTGCAACAGGGCAATTGTTAAGCAAGAGTTTATCATGTAAAAAGCTGGATTCTCAAACAAATGTTTCAGTGAAGTGTAAAGAATATCAAGAGAATCATAATAAAGGTTAGCTTTTACTAATATCGGATTTTTTCTTGATTCTGGTAATGTTCAAAGGTCTGAAAGTCGGAAGTGTGTCAAAACCAAAATACTTAAGATGTGATCAAAATTTCTGAGTTGAGAGATTATGAGTCATATAAGTGTGTATCTGACAAAGTGAGAGAAATCATAATATAGGGCTAGATATTGGTGTGTGAGTGGTTTGGATTTTTAAAATAGCTTTCAAAAAATTTCAGACTTGGCTACAAGGTCTGCAGTGTGGCAGTTTATAGTGTTGTCTAGCACTGGGGCATCATGTCGCATGCACATCATGCCCCATCCAGTCATAACACTAATCTCTTAATGATAAGCACTTAGTGAGACAGCTGCTAGTACCATTTTTACAAGTCTTTTAGATATGACTCAGCCATGATTTGAGCCTGCATCCTTCCAAACCCTAGGCATATGCACTAACCACTCAGACCACCTGTAAAAATTACAAAGGATTAAATAAAGCCCAATGGTGTTTACCTTATTTTTGCATAGCACAGTAAAAATGCATAATTTGCTAAGACTGTGGTTGCTGCTCGTGTTCAGCGGTAGGTTGTTCATCACAGTTCATTTATATAATAAAATTAATCCGTGTATTTCAGTTATGGTCATAAATGACAGATGGTGGCAGAGGTCACTCATGTAAAGATTTTTCTCCTCTGAAGAACTATTAACGCTGACATTCAGACAAAGGTTTCACTTGTCACCTTAAGCAAATCATTAAAAGCAAAACCACATGCTTTTTTAATCATGTCCAGACATTTAATGTATTAAAATAAATGATCATGTATACAAAAGAACAGCTTTAATCCCAATTAAAGAAGTAGAAGTAGACAATCTTTCTTACAAGCATCAATAATTTGCCTTATGCTGTCTCCTATTTTATAGTGCAAAGACTTTTAGATTATCCTATGTTCAGCTTTAATCTGTGTCAAGTATTGTTTTAATCTCACATGCCCTTGAGACATTTTCTTGGGTTTTTTCTCACAGATAAGCCTACTATAATATTGATTATAATTAATGTTCAGTGCATATGGCATTTTGCAACTAAAATACATTATATGTTAACGGTTGATTTAATTATTTGGATTTTTCTAAAGCATAAATTAAAATTCAAGATCACCATTTGTTTCAGTATTTGTAGTCAATCAGTTTTGGTTTACTAGGGAAAATGATATCAAAGAAGTTAAAATTAGAGACTAAAAAAGGGTCTCAAGAGGATTCCCATTACCAACATTTTAGTTTCAATGTAAACTACTCCAAATCTGCAAACCTTGAAGAGTCTGTCTGATTTTTTCCAATAAGATTAACCATTATTCAGTATGGTGTAACAAAATATCAATAGCTGCCATTGTAAAGCTGGAAAACATAGTTAAAAGTTTTATGCAGCAACAATAGCATTATGTTCGACTTAAGTTTTTAAGAATGCGTGGATGTCACTAGTACAGTTGCACAAACTTAAGTTACAAACCCTATGCAACTCAATGACTTGTTGCTATCTCTCATTTTGATGTAAAACTTGGAATTCATTTTCCATTTTGTATGATGGCAATCTTATCTCCTGTCATGCAATAAACGTAAATGTATCTTTCCCATTTTTTAAACCAAAAATCTGAATATTCTTTTTTATTCTTTCGAGTTGATTATTAACACTTTTCCAGAGGCTTATTTTCCCTTTCGTCTTAAACACGCATCACTTTTGGGCCGCTATTTATAAAAAATTCTAAACTGAACAGTTTGATCATACATATGCTTCGCAGGAACAAAACTGCATGCAGTTTAAAGATTTTGGGGTGCTGGTGTAAAATTAGTCTGGTTCCATAACTAATTTCAAAGATTCTAATATGAAACCTGGATTTAAATAAAACAGATGAACCAATTATCCAGATTGTTTTGGCAGAGATCATTTTTCCATAGTTTTTGCTTGTATGCCGTAAGTCCGTATTTTAGGGTTAATTTTTGCAAGACTTACGGCAAAATTTAAGACTTGACAAGTCTGCCACTCTGTGTATTATATGTCTGTATCTGTGGGAAATGGTTTCAAGGAGATTCCAGTTATTGATGTTTCAGTTTTGAGGAGTACCACTCCATGTGTATATATGTATGTGTCTGTGTAAAAATACACTGGTGTAATCTTCTGTACATACCTGCCACAACTGAATCATTTTTCATGGCTCTCCTGACAATCATGATGGCATCATGCAAGGATCTCTCAGTCTCTTCTATGAATTGTTCAGCTCCCCCACGCAGTACTATGGTGCAGGTCTTTGCCTGTGGGCAGCCAGTGAATATATTGTACCTTAGTATGGAGAATAAACAAATTGTGAATAAATCAGAAAACACTAATCTTTTCATTTTATATAATGAACATTTTATGGGTAGTTTTTTTTGTCATTAAAAAAGAAATTCTTTTCTAGTAATGAACAATCTTTGTAAGCTTCAATGCACATTAGGTCATTATTCTCAGAAGCAAGTGAATTCTGGGATTTTTCACTCCTTCATAATGTGTTGAGATCTCCAAGAATATGAAATGCAGCCATAACCCTATTG
Source organism: Potamilus streckersoni (assembly GCA_016746295.1). Lineage (NCBI taxonomy): Eukaryota > Metazoa > Mollusca > Bivalvia > Unionida > Unionidae > Potamilus > Potamilus streckersoni. Next base: position 2,929,182 of record JAEAOA010000900.1, on the reverse strand, counting down.
ACAGATGTAGCTTCTGCAGACATGGCAAGTAACCAAGTTTCGTCTTTCTATCCCAAAGGGGATTAAAGTATAAGCACAGACAAAGGAAAGAAATTGATCATCGACTTTGACCTTGACGATAAAATCATGAGCACTATACATGTCAGCTAGTGACACACATGTATAATGGTTCATCTTCGAAAGTTTGACATGAAGTAGAAACAAAAGCAATAATGTTGACCCTCAACGCTAGAAAACCGTAGCCATGAGTTACTTGCAATTTATGACAACTCGCTAGCCAAAGAATGCTAACACTGGAGGTGGGGGACAACAATTGTTGACATTTAATATATAATAGGTTCACTTAAACAATAAAAAAACCAAACTGACATTACACATTTGTCTTTGTTCTATTAATAATAAATACTTTGGTTTTATTACTTTTTTTTAATAAAAACGTTTAACCATACACATAAATCGGCCACTGCAAATTGCTTATGTCAGCCCACATGATGTTTGCCTGGAGCCGTGAAGTACCAATTATTTTAAAAAAAATTAAAAAGTAGCTATATTCAATATCACTGTAAATAATAATTAATAATCCAAACACAGGATACCCAGTGAAGTGGGAGGGATTAGTGAAAGACAATCAACACAATATAGAAAAGAATGAACTTTAAAAAAATAATGATGTATGCAGGGGCAGAACAGGGAGAAGCGGACATGAAGCAAGAAACTCAATATATATATATATATGTGTGTGTGTGTATTCTCTTGAATTATGCTCTCTATTTACCAGTATTCATATTTGCATTCAGCAATGGATTTAAGAATGGAAAAATGGGAAGGAAAACTTAAAATATTGGACCATGACCTTGAAAACATGGCCCCATATCTGGTACATGACACATCTTCTAAATGATGACGTTTGAATATAAAAAGTTAAAGATTTCATCCCATAACCTCAAATGGTGTTAAAAGTTACAGAGCAGAAAGAAAAGTGTCAGATGGACAGATGAAAATACAGGTACTGTCCCTTAGTTTTCACAACAAAAAAAAAAGAGACCAAATTATTTTGGAAACGAGAAAATGATTGATTTCTGTTTTGATTTGTTGTGATCATTGTTGTTAGCCTTCTCTTTACAATCATCACCTTCACCACAATCAGCATCTTCCAATGGGCATTCTTACCTATCTCCTCCAATTTGGACTTCTTCAAAGCATTCACATGTTCCCAGTACATCAGCACTTAGGTTCTGAACTGAGGTTTGTATAGAACCTCCACAAGCCTTCATTGTTCTCTTCAGATCTTCATCTTGTACTCTTCCAGCACAAAACATGTCCCTGAGAGTACAATTAAGTAAAGTGATAAGTGCTTTACATTTCCTTTATTTGTCATAATCTGTGTTTGAAGGTGAACAGGCAATGCATCATTGGAAATCATGTTTAAAATATCAGTAATTTACAAAACATACATCACTTTTTCTTAGTCTCAAAATTTTGTATGAATGGAGTTCTAATGCAAAATTCATTCTATCACATAACAAAATATTCTAAAAGTTTTGCTCAATCCAAACCTACCAGCCATTAAAAGATCTCCTTAGAAACACAGCAATAATCTGTGGGCAAAACTCCAATGAAAATAACCTGCTGCACATTAACAGCTCTGGCTGTAGCTTTGCCTGCTTTTTATTATAAAAAATATGGAAGAACATCTGCTTGTTCTTTTCAATACATTTTAGATTTTTGAACTTTTTAAAGAGTGTTATTTCCCTTTACCTTAAATGAGTTTTGGTTGAACTTTCTTCAGAAAATGTTATAATGGTATTTTTTAAAAACAGAAAAGCATATCATGCAGGTATCACAGTTCCACAAATCAGCAAGGGTGCTTTCTATGTGCAGCACAGTAAAACCTCAAGGGTTGGCAGGTCTGTCAATGAGTCATAGTTACGTTAAGATGCTTCCAATAATAACCTCAGTCAGGGTCTACCATCATTATGTACTATTCCATTTGTAATTTAAAAAGTAGTTAAAAGTGCAGCCCAACAAATCATGCCAAAAAAATTAACAAAAACCACATATGATCTACATTCATTTTTTTTCCTTTTTCATCAAAATTTTCCCCAAAAATTCTATCATCACCTTGTGGTATCTTAAGAAGCAGCTGTTTTTATTCTAGTGTTTTGAAATTCTTTTTTTTTAATTAAAAAAGCACTATAATAAATTTATTTAAGTATACAAGTCTTGTAAAATAATCATCTTTACCAAACTATCTCAAAATATTAAATACTCTGTAAATTAAAGTACTATATTGCATCAATTTGGCACTTGTAAATATGAATACCATACAGGAAACTGACCTATCAGCAAAATATTGTGTGGCGACGTCTCCAATTGGTAATTTGGACAACACTACTTTTGCTCCACTCAGGTAAATCTTCTCTAATTTATCATACAAGATTTTCCATTCTGCATCAACAATTGATTGATATTCCTGAAAATAAATGAATGGACAAGATGCAATATAAGTTTAAAAACCATACATAAATGTTTACAACACATGGAATAAAGTTATAACAATTCAACCCTAGCAGGAATAAGTTCATTTTATGAAATATAGCACCAGAATACAAACACATCATGTAATTACTTTATATACAGCACTCACTTAACTAGCCTACATTGACAATTTTTGCTGAGTAATCATAAAGCCATCTCCACAAATTCTGCTTTGATCATGATGTGCTCATTGTGAGTGCTGTATTACTGCTCTCTTATAATCTATTTTTTTTTTAAATTTGGGAAGCACTACTGATCTGACATGTATTAAAAATCCCTGTCCTTTAATGTTTTTAAAACGAATCATATGACAACTCACATCAATAAAGCATGCTTTGCTTAACAGCTGGTGCCATTATTTTTACAGTATAGATGGGTCTGCTGTCTAGTTCTCTTAATAATATAATTAACCTGTGATATAATGTATCTAATTGAAGAAGCCAAACTTTTGTTTTACTTGAAATGTGTCATATACAGCTGCTATAAATAGAAAATAAGGAAAGTGCATCAGGGCTGAGCAAATTTTTTTTAACCACTAGTCCAGGACAAGTGGCTTTAGAAAATTCACTAGTCCCACCTTTACTCCCACCGAGTACATTACTTTTCACTGGTCCCAAAATGGTAATAACTTAATGCGATTTGATGAAATGTACTTAATCCATAGGAAAAAAAACCCCAAAGAAAATAATTTCTTAAAAGAATTAAATTTTTCAAAAACATTGGTTGTTATACAAATGCCTTTTTCAGGTTCATGTATATATGCTTTAGCTGATGGATTTGAAAGTATGTCCATGTATATGTCTGCCACCTGCACCAGCACTTAGCCAGCAGTTGATAGCTGTTTCTGAGTCAACATCCTAGAGCTCAGGTCCATTTGCAGAAATGTTCATCTGGTTTAATTTACTACCTGTGCCAGCTTTGGATATTGTTTGCAGTAACTGCAAAACAACTTTCATGCAGAGTCAACATATTCAAACAAGGGATAACATTCAACCCATAGCGGCTGAAAATTTCTTCGTCTCTTAGTAGTGTCATATTTGACATTTTTTTGCCATCATGGATTGTTGCTTATGTCTCTTTGGAGAAATAGCTATAGCACACTCAGTGTCTGTCTTAAGTTTTATCTGTCCATCTTCCAACAAATGTACCTTCTCCAAATTGCTGTTATTACCTTCCCCGAGTGGCTGAGTGGTCTAAAGCGCTTTCCGTTACGGATCACTGCCAACTCACCTCTGTCTGTGTGGGTTCGAGTCTAGGATTCGGCGAATGTTGATCTGTGAGGAAGCTTGCCAGTAGCTTCTCGTGGGTCGGTGGTTCTTTCCGGTGATTTCCCGGTTTCTTCCTCCACCATTAATACTGGCCGCCATGAATAGCCTATCGTGTGCTGAAAAATGGCATTAAGCCCAACAACAACAAAAATAGTTTAGCAAACTCATTTTATCCACAAAGTATCAGCTTGCTTGATAACTACTTCTAAAGTGATAATAACATCAATTTTCTCTTTTAAATACGAACTGAAACCGCTCATTAATTAGCGTACTTGTTTCGCTTCAAACACAATATTGCATGTGGAATTCAATCATCTGTATAATTGAAGAATCATTACTGTCATTTAATCAGTTCATAAAGGAAACCGCCACTTTTGTCAGTAAAAGACCTATCATTAATTTATTGACAATGACTTGCTAGATTAAAATGAGTCAATCATTATGATCAGTCCGAGGTTCCTCTGACCCTTGCCACCAATTTTTGATATTTGGACATTTATGTTGGGTTGTGGGGTTAGAGTCCATTCCCTATCTAAAAGTTGGAATTCAGACACCATTTGGTGTCAGCATAGGGTAGCCACTTACTAGCTAGTCTATCAAACTTCAACGACCTTTCATCGAGACATACCTGCATGAAATTGATAGGAATGATTTTTTTTCTCGGATGTTGCAACTATAGCTATCGTTATAGCTTTAATCCGCTGACTAGCCAAAACAATATCGTTGATGAAATTTGACCTGGAACTTGCCATTTGCATTTAGAGTCACATGACTACACAAATCTCGTGACTCACATGTCAATGACTTCAGGGTTCAAATTGTCATGTGATATCAACAATTAACCATTTCTAATGTTCCTGTGGGAAAATTTAATCGAACATATAAATGAAAGTCACATAATTTTTACAACATTGCTAATGGATCATACTGGCTCTCTTTTGTTTGATGTGTTTTGATTTGCCGATAATTTGGTCGCTTAGCCCAATGAGAAGTCAAGCAGTAACAGGATGTAAATGTATACACGAAGAGGGGATAGAATCAAGTAATCAATATGCCCAGAGGGCATGATTGGCCAAATAAATGTAGATATAATGATTAAAAGCATGAAAAAAAAGGACTTGCTTGACGTTTTTTAAAAAGCACTTTCCTGGACCAGCAACTTGGAAAATGTTACTTTCTGACTTCAAAAATGACTAGTCCAGAAGTCAAGCTATGGGATTTGCTCAACCCTGTGCATGCAGGTCTATGATGTGCACATGTACTCATTCTATTCTTACAGAACACTCTCAAAAGCATAATGATTACACCAAACTGGTTCGCAGGAATGTATTATACACTCGTAAACATGTAAATATAAAACAAAAGTTGCAATTAATTTCTCCTTTTAAACTTACACCATAAAGCTACAAATGTGGATGTTTAACTTCTGGTCAAGATTCATGTTGAAGAATTTTTCTCCCTTAACTTAATAGATAGGATGTTTAATTCAAAATTCCTTCCTTAATTTGAATGAGGGTCTCATTATGTAATGACAACTGTCTACTCTTGTGGACAGTGACATGCATCTGAGATGTTTAGAATGATTGGATGTTATATGGTGTGTCGGTTTTGGTCAAAACAGTTGACAGAAATTAGCAGTATAAGATATTTTTGAGTTTCAAAATGACACCAGTTCCGGTTCGGATTACATGCGTGACCCACTCAGTTCAAAGCTCAATTTCAGTCAAGCTGCAACAGCTGAAGTTCTCACAACACTTTTCTGGCTCCAACAACTTGATGTAATTTAAAGCTTTAAAATAAATTGCCATCAGCCTATCATCAGCCAGTGGGCCTATTTGCCAAACTGAATCATCTAATATGAACTGCGCAAGAATTTGTCCTTTAGGATGGTCTAGGTAGCCAAGATTTGAAATGTGCATTTGTTTCTCGATGCATGGTTTGAACTACGACAGAATGTCTTGTCCGGGACCCAATATGATAATTAAACTTAGTGAGAAAGAATGGTAATATCATGTGAATTTGAACAAATTTTATAATTTTTCCGGACCTTTTCAAGGCATGCAAAATCAATTTTCAAATTTAAGACTTTTTCCAGAATTCCAGACCCTAGTTGGAACCCTGCTCAGAAAATACTTAATTACTTCATGTATCTTATTGTTCAGAAAATAAACATTATCCATTTTACTACCTTGTTTGTGTCCAAAATGCCATCAAAACAAAATTCATTTCTTGGAAGTCATTTTTAATGAACACAAGTAAATTAAAGTGATGTACCCCACACACATAATAAAGATTTATTTACTGATTCCACTGAGCCTAGGATAAAACCCAAGCCAACATCCAGATCTGACAATATTTTCATATATTTTGCTATTGTTCCAAAAATCTGCAATTTTAAGGTCACTGCAGTAAGCCATAAAGTAAAACTGTCTGCTGGTAGGTCTACATTAATATGTCACTTACCTGTACATTATCAATTCTTATTTCCGCATTTTCTTTTTCTGCTTTAAGTTCCAGTTCATTGTTAAGCAGTGCTATTTTGGGTTTCTGGTATTTTTTAGGTTGCATTTCAAATCCAGCATAACTGAAGGTCTTCTTGAAAGCAACTCCTGCTACCAGCTGCGAGTCCTGATAAAATGATGAAACCATACTTAATGGTAAAGACAAATTACATAACACCTGTATCCATCAACAGGAGATATATCGCAACTCAGTAATGCATTATGTTCTTCCTACCCAATGCAAACATTTACTGTCAAAGATGAAACAAATACTATATTAATAAAAACTGCTTTATATCTTTGCTAACTCTTTATATTTAAGTTACAGTTTAACAAGAGTACCATGAACAGTTAGTTCATTGTATGCTTGATGTTTAAATTCTATTATTATGTAAAGCTCTCTTTCACTGATAGGATAACTGACCTTTTGAATTAGAAAACCATTGGCGTCTTCCATCTTAAACGTAAGCCATCCACAAAATTGTATTTAACATAAACTATTTTTCTTCCTTCAGTCTGGCACCCCAAAATCACTATGCCTTTCTGGTCTTGAATTGAAAATATTCACACAATTTGATTACAGTCACTCTTGTGGAAATGGTTTCCTTCTTAACCCTTTCATCCCTACAGTCCGAAAAATCAGTCCAGGGGAAGTAAGTCTGCAAACACTATGGACCGAGTTCTCGGTCTAGGGCAGTGTTCTTCTTTAACATTATAGTACCCAACTAAATAACTTTCGGGGTACCTCTAATAACTTCCTTCTTGTAATGTAGATGTTATATTTGGATGAGCTCGTGAGTTTAGCTTGTATACAACTAGAAATATCGAACAAAGTACGATCTTTTAACGTGTTTTGCGAATGCTGAAATTTGTATCCAAAATGACGGAGTTTGAACAAATTTCAGAGGAGGTTATTGGAGGATTTGAATAACTTCGACCTGGTAAATTTGGATGAAAATAAGTTATGTCTGGAGAGAAAATGGAAAGCTCTTTTTTAATTTGGATGAAAATGAGAGAAGACGTATGGAGAGACAATGGAATGCTCTTGTGGGTGACAGTGATGACGAAGAAAACTTTGAAGGTTTTGAACCAGAGGAATTGTACGCACCACGTGTTTTTTTTTGTTGGGACGAAGCCGGAAAACCAGAGATTTGTTTCAGTTTTCTGACAGAATTGGGCACACCCGAGTCTTAGATGGCTCCAGGAAAGTTTCTGAATATTTTCACATATTCTATTCAGATGAAGTTTTTGGAAAAATTGTCTATTTAACGAACTTCAATGCGACGATCAAACGTGGCAGAGAGATATAGGTGTGTGGACAGATCTCACCTTGGAGATCATTTTGGTTCATTTTATAGAATTTTATATATTATGAACACCATGAAAGAAAGACTTGTGTTGTTACTGTGATTATTCACTAGTACATCTAGGGTCAATTGAACAAGTTTTGAGAACTTTTGAAGTTTTCTAAGAGGTAATAAAAAAATTACTTGTATTTTACCTGTTGTCTTACCTGTTTGCACCTGCATTTTAACAGTTGTTATAGATATGCACATTTTAATGAATTAGTCATAAAATTTCATTGTTAACCTTGATTTTGACACCTAATCCAGCCAGATATCTTTAATATTGACAAAGTTATGTTGTTTCAAAGTCCACAAGTCATTTTGCTTTACAACTCCAAAGTTACTTAGTGTTGAGGACTCTATGCCTACAAAGTTACTTAGTGATGAAAGGGTTAAAGTCACTCTGACCATGACTGATTCACCCCAAAAGCAACTGGTGATACTAAATCCAAGTCATCTACAAAGATTAGTCAAGGCATGTGGTAATGAATTTAAGTAATTTTGTGGATATTCTCCTTCTTAAAGTCCATGAGACCTAGACCTTTCGGTATTTTGACCACAAAATGGATAATGGTCTTATTTCTCTCAAATACATCCACAAAGTGTGGTCAAATTTGATGAAACATTCTTTTTCATTAGAATTACAATGACTCTGCACATAACTACCAAAGCAAACTTTTTTCTGAACGAAAGTGTCAACCATTCAAACTCTGATGAAGGAAGATTGTTGAGAACTTGAGATTTTTGTGTAAAAATCAATTTCAATTACAGTGATAGTGACCTTTGACTTTTTAAATCCAAATTCTGTAGCCTTCAACATTACTCCAAGTGCAAGCCATCTACAAAGTTTAGTCCATGTTTGTGACAAAGGAGTACACAAAAACCAGTTGGTTTTTTTTTTAGTTTAGATTTGAGACCTTGATCTTTGTACCCACAAAACTTTCAGGATTTTTTTCTCATTTCAAATGCAAGCCATCTACAAAGTTCTGTCCAGGTCTGCAGGGCTAAACCAATGTTAATGTGCAGAACCCTTTCTTCTTCATTCACAATGACCCTGACCTTTGGACACCCAAACTGGACTTTTCCTTACATAAAAAAAAGATATTTACAAAGTCTGGAACTTGCAAATTGTTATATTAAGTTGTAAAATTATTATGCTTAAGCAAAACTGAGAACATATGGATATTCACAACAAAATTGCACAAGCATCCTTACAGTGAAAGTATAAAATGGAAGAGAATCAGTAATTATGCTGCTGTGAAAAAATGTGGTATACAATGGAATCTTTATAATTTAAAATATTTCTACTTGTCTAGTGGAATATACATATTTTCAAGGTCTGCAAGTATTAAATAGTTTCTAATGAAAGAAATGCTAATAAGAAAGAGTAAACCCTAATTTTCAAATAATCTATTCCCACATATATATATATATATATATATATATATATATATATATATATACACACACACACACTCACACATATATACACACACACAGGAAATTCCACAAAAATAATCATGTTTATTACCTCCAAAGCACCTCCAGTTACTTTCTTTACACCAATCATGTTAAGAGGGAGTAATTCATCAAGAAGTACAACAGCATCCACCACCATTCTTGCAAAGAAGTCTTTCTGATGCGCTACAAGTTTTGAACTCAGGGATGTGGCAGCACATTTTTCCAGTAGTGATCGCTGCTCACTGCAGTCAAGATATACAATTATGATAATATTCTAAATAAGCATTATAATTAAGTCTGATAAAAATAAAACTGCATACCATATTTCGACTTAAAGGTTTTTGAGTTTAATGCTCTTTATCAGCATTTAATAGGTTTTCTGCAATGCTGTGTCCCGTCATACAATCCTGACCCTAATGCCACCCACCCCTACAAATGTCAATAATATCACATGCTGCTACAACTTTTCACATGTGGATGTCCAACAATATCATTGTTGGTGCCATCAATGCCCAAGGCTGTTGTTGTTGTCATAGGGTTTAACGCCATTTTCAGCACAAAATAGGCTATACATGGCAGCCAGTATTAATGGTGGAGGAAGAACACTGGAAAACCCCGGGAAGAACCACAGACCCACGAGAAGCTACTGGCAGGCTTTCTCACTTACTGCCCAAGGTTGCAAAGGGTGACAAAAATGATAAGGTGATAAAGATGGCAATGAAGATCTATTTTATTTGGCATTGAAAACATTCAAGTTTGTGATGGAACATTTTCAAAGTAAAATTTTTGAAAGTCAAGTTGGCCAAAAGTTTTGAACCAAACAAGGTTATCTCATTTTTATATCACTATTGCTGTATTATGTACTATTTTAATTTTCATTTCTCCCTCTTTACTGGTACATGTCCCTCTGATTTGGATGGAAGGGGACAGCGTCACCTGCTCTTGGGATCCTATATATGTTGTGTTTGTTGTGTACACTCAGCTAGAGACTGTACACACCCTGATTTGCCATCACTTAAAATATCAAATCAGGGTCTATTATATCATTGGACTTGTGATTTCAAGCAAATGGTACACTTTGATCGATAAAAGTTGATCTTGGATAGTCTCTGAAGTGCCAATGAATCCGACAGCCTATGTGGGTTAACAGTGGTATAACAATATACAATGGGATTCACTAGATATAGGTAATTTATACTTACTTAGGGTTACTCCTCTTGATTCTGACTGCAATTTCATTGATTTTTTCTAAAGCCTGCAAAATGAACATGCAACACTTAAACAGTACTTTAGCAATAATGTACAAAATCAAAAGCAAAGTATTTAAAAGAAAAATTTAGGCACGACAAGTTAATGTCCTGGTCTCTTGACTTAAAATGATAGAATTGACAACAGGAATGATCAAGCAAGTTACTCGAACAAAATATATACTAAATTACAAGATGCTCCAACACTGAGGAACATGTGTTTGGGAAACCTCAGGATGTATCATCAGGGGACGTAACTCCTTTAATTTATGCCATGGATGGCTGAAAATCCAATTCATTCAATGTCTCTTCAAATTAAAGATGCATGATAATTTACTTAAATCCTGCTTCCTTAGCAAAATTATGCTGTATAAACTGAAAGAGGACAAAGAATCAGGAGGCTATTACAAAAGGTTTGCAAAATGAAATCAATTTTGAAAAATTTAAGTAAACAATATAATCAAATGCACCATATAAATTATGAAGCCCAAGTGAGCCGAATATAGCTCACCTTGCCAACAGGTGCATAATAATTATTACAAGCAGAGATTGTTCTCAATCAGACTGCCTAATAAACATGCACAATCAGGTGGCCAAAAAATCTGATCAGAAGGATGCATTCTATTAAAATTTATGCAGCTTGTGTTACAAAAAACTCCTTCAAAAAGTTTCTCTAGATTTTGCAAGTTTATCCATGTTTAATGGCTATCAGCATATAGAAATGCCCATATTCCTGATGCTTAATGTTAAAGAGGGTCTCATTCTTGTCATCAATTTCTTGAGATATTTGTTAGTAAATGTTCTACTTCTAGTAATGACTGCATGGTGATGAAAAAACACTTCCAGTAAAATTTGGTCCAATTCAATTAGTACAGCAGCCAGTATAAACCTGAAAAGAATTCAAGCCTGTGCTCTTCTGGTCTAATTTAGTAAATTTAATTTGCCAATTTTTTTTTAAAAGTTTGTTCTAATTAGCAACTGAAAATGTATCTGATGGCATCATTTATACAAACTCAAAAGAATTTCATACCTGATCACTTTCTATCAAATCTGATAAAAAGTGTAAGCAGTTTTTGAGAACAAATCATTTAATGGTTTGATTATTTTCTGTAATGGCAGCCATGTGATGGGAAGTCTACATCATTTGTACAAAGGCAGTTATACCAGGATGTTCTGTGCATAGTTTGCCTATTTTGTGAAGAAGAGGCTAAAAACGGCAATTCTTGATAGGTGACTGATGAGCAATAAAGCACCATACTATAACCCACTTGATTTTTGAGATACTTCTCCCCTTGAAACAAAATTGAGTAACAAAATAATGAAAGGGGGGTGGATTGCCATTATCATTATCTGCCCAACACTCAAATTTCTTTAAGTGTTCTTCTCTTGAATCTATTCTGAAATCAAAATACAAGATACCCCCTTCTAGTTGTAAAAACATTAATCAACTGACTGTTTTGAAGCTAAACCTTCTCCTTATCTGTGTTTGTTTTGTGATTAAAAAACCCTTTCACTGCTTGATGTCTGAAAAGGCAGAGTACATACCAGTTCGGAAAATGTTCTTTGTGGTTGTTTCATAGAATTTTCCATAGTTCACAATTTATATCTCATGAATATCTCTGCTCAATAACTGCATATGATCTGGTGACCTGACTTGTAAAAATTGACAACTTAAAATTCAAAATTCTGATACATTATTTTTCCTATAATTTGTAAATATTACAAGACATACCTGCCACCTAGGTAATTTACTGTTTACATATACATGAAACAGTTAAGATTTCTGTAACTTTGCATCAAATTTTGTTTTCTTATTTGCTGGTTTATCTAATCTGACATTGTTGAGAATTATTGCACACCACTTGGTAAGAAACCTCACTTCATCATTCACTTGCTTCAGTCTGTCATTCACACTGCTCATTCATGCCAGCACTGACTTGAATGAAAAGAATCGGTAATTTTCCACCCAGTCATAGACTACCATCTCACACTAAGGAAATGGATGCAGTTTGTATATGCGTAAATGTGAGGACAGGGCAGCAACAGAACAACAACTCTTGAATACATATTTTGCTGCTGTATATAATTAGTGTGAATTCCTAGCATCCTTTTGTATTAATCAACAGCTGCATACTCTGGAATGGACAGATTTTGATCAAGAATCAGTCAAATAAAAAAATACCATCTGATTATTTTTATACATCTGAATTTTGAAAACGTGCAAATTCATACAATTTTTGTGCGATTTGTGTGTTTGCATTCCCTGGCAGTATCTCCAGACCTTGCAAAAAAGTGAGCTAAAAATGCTTGACAATCACATATGAATTCATGTATGAAATATAGTATGACATAACAGATACAGATTTTACTTTCTTTTTAAATATGAAATATAATACAAATAAAATATATTTTTATTGCAATTGTTAAGCAGAAAAACAGATGACATTGGCACACCTCATATATTTCTCATATATTTATCTGAATAAATTAAGCTGCACTGAAAACAGAAATTTAAATCATTTAAGCAAAATTTAAATTACTTCAAATCTAAGCATTAAACACTAAAGACCTTATTCATCAGATGTTTGAAATGTTGTGCCAAGTAAACATATGCTGAATCTGAAGATATTGCTCATTCATTTTTCCAGAAACCTTTTTTTTTCCTAAGTAAAGTAAACTTAAAAGTTTTGTTAAATTATTTTTAATTTTTACAAATATATATTAAGAGGAATTTATTGCATTTTCAATAAGTTTATAATTTCATGACAGATTTGGATCAGTGCTTCAAAACTGTTAAATCCTTTTCATTTGTATAATGTTTATTTCTAAACTTCTGTAATACTTTAATTGTCAAACTCTCTTCCCTCTTTCTCTTACCATTGCTGTAGCCTTCCTATAGGCCTTGATGATGATCTGGGGGTGAACAGCCTCTTCAATAAAGGGTTTAGCCTGTTTCAGGAACTCTCCTGCCAGAAGGACAACACTGGTTGTTCCATCACCAACCTGTCCATCAAGATAAATATACATAAAAAGAGGAGTCACTCCGAAAGGACTATTACTCTAAGGGTAAAACAGAATTTGCGGGAATTCAACATAAAACCATTTCTTCCTTTTAATTGCCAAGTGTTTAAACCATCTCTGATATTCTTGAGCGATGAGATATTTAAAATTTGTGGCTGTGATACACATAATGGATATTAACCTGGAACAATTTCACTTAGTACAAAGTCAACATTACAAGTCGTTTGGTAAAAACACCATGTTATAACCATCATCAATTTAAGGGTGGTGGTAAAAAGATTTTTAGGTCAGTTGTCATGGCAATGCAACTTTATCAGCCGTATGACTGGCACCATTTTTTTTTATCTGGGACGCAGAAAATCACTCAATCAGGGGTCCTCAAATAGCTGGTCAGTAAATGCAATGACTTGCCAGTTCTTCAACCACCTACTGAGTGGGACAATGTGTTATTAAATGATCATTTTCGCTGTTAAGATTTTTACAATGACAGAATTCAGTGGTTAAAAGACCCTCATAACAAAGACTTCAACTAGCATCCTGGGTGGGAAAATGTGGTCATATTTACAATGGTTGAATTCTGAGGCAGAAAAACGTGTACATGTGGTACATGTACATGTGGTTAATAAAAGAGTACATCAAAATTTTAGCTTCCATTGTTATACTCATTTCTTACTGTAGCTAAATAAATAGTGCATGCAACCTCGAAATCAAGACAATATCAAGTTTCGGAAAAAAACGTCATCTGCAAATTTGGATATTTATTTTGTGGTTTAAATGGCAAATGAATTTTAATGAGATTCGGAAGAGTATGTAAGTTTCTAGAACTGATAGTTTGGATGGAACAGTAGCCAAGTGTAAGAAACAGTGTGATGCCTGGCTTAGTGTTTAGAATAAAACAGTTATACCACTGTCAGATTATTGTGAGCATCTAAGGTCACCAATATTGGCGCAAAATGCACACCAAGTTAGACTGACAACAATAAACTGCTGCAATGCTTACCAACTGAAAAGATTTAACTGTCACCAAAATATTCAATTCAAAATAAAATTAATTTTGAACAAACGGGATACCATGCTTTATTTTTTTGACACGTGATATGGTGGCCTATTCTCTGCATGGCTTTGAAGAGATGTAGTGTTTATGCATCAGGCTGTGGAAATAAAATACATTACTTTGGACTCTTTCTGCCAGCATTTCAGCCAATGAACTAGGTCATGTTTATTGCTGGGTTTACAGAATTCAATATAACAATGCCAAAATGGCAAGAGCTATTAAGGAAACTAAACCGATCTTGTAATAAAATTAGGATAAGTTCCTTTTTTTATTTTAAAAAAAAAGTTATGTTGAAAAGAAACAACAATAAATAGATGTAATAAATTTATAATGTCTCATTTATGTGGAAAAAAATTGTTGAAGAACTTAGAAACAGATTACATGCTTGGGAATTTTTTGAGAATCCATCAGAGTCGAAAGTTGACAAACTGGATAGAAGACAATATAAGTCAGTGTGAAACAACATGCAAAAATTAGAAACTTGTTCTAAGGCAATCAATTCTATCATTGAAATAATGTATTTTATTTCTATGAATCTAAAAGTTTTTTGGGGTTACAAATTCAAAAAGGCCATGGATTGGGTCTCCATGGTGACATTTTAGAAATCACATTTTCAAACTCATTTACAATAGAAATGTGGGTTGTTTGTATATTACATTCTTTAATTCAAGGACAGTCATTTTTTCTTGACACACTGTATTTTTAACCAAAATAACATGTGATCCAATGTTTATAGAAATTCTTGCATAAAATTATCTGCAGAATAGACAGACACGGTTGTACATGTCTATGTTATAAATGAAAATTAAACTCAATGACAACCATCTAATTTGCAAAGTTCAAAATACCAAAATTGGAGTCCTGGACTTTTAAAATCCTAGCGAGACTTCTGGATTTTCTGGCACATTATGCAAGGATGACTGGTCTGTGTTATTTGCAGCCAGCCTGACATTTAAGCTAATATATACAGTTTTAGTGTTCAACATTTGGTACAAGTCGCACACAAATAAAATAATGTGAAACTATCACTAACATCTCTATCTTACCTCTGCATCCTGGGACTTTGCTATATCTACTAGTGTCTTAGCAGCAGGGTGGACAATGTCCAGTGTCTTCAAAATGGTCGCTCCATCATTTGAAATGGTGGCTTTTCCTGTGAAAATAAAAAAAAAGAATCATAAATGTGATCAACACAAAATTCCAGCCTAGTGACAATCATCTGCTTGAACAAAAAAACTATTTTAAATTAACTAAATTTTATCATAGAGTAAAATACAGAAAACTATCACTGAAACAGTTTACACATTACTTTCACTGAATTATTTTCACATGTTAATAATATATCTTTATATTTTCCACACATGCAAATAGATTTCCCATCAAAAGTTATACAGGCATCAAGTACAAGCATTTTGTGACCTATAATAATTGAAGATTGAGAAATTTATTGGATCTTCACTAGATCTTAAGTCTACTAGAATCTCTTGTGAATTATATTCCTCATCAAAAATATCAAAACAAGGTGCATTCTTTTGTTCAACTTAATTTGCTATAGATCTTTCTTAGAATATATTCATGTGACCCTGGGTCAACAAATCCACAACGAGGCTAAGCTATGCACCAGCTTCATTTTACCTCGCTACCATAGTTGTTACAATTGATACTGGCCACCCCTTCTGCACCTGGAAAGTGGCCTTTCCAGAAGTGGACTATATTTGTGAAATGTGTACTTACATGTGTATGTAGTGGGAAAGCTGCATATAACTTAAAGCAGTAAAAATCTTTATCTTAAAAGTAGCATTAATTATTAAAATATTCTTGTCTTAAAAACAGAGTTATTTCAAATAATATAAATTAATTGTTCTTATTCTTAGGTGTGAAATGTAAGTGGAATATTGTTGCCATGTGTATTACAAAACAAAACCATTGAAAAAAGTTATTTGAATCTTGGTACCCATATTTAAAATTTTTCTCTTCCCATTTATTTCATTTTCTCACAACTAGAATATTCTCCTTATCTTTTACAATCTTATTTATTTGAATTTTCCCAACATAAAATCTTACAGCAAGTGAACTCTCTCCATAGTCGTAAAGACAAATAACTTCTACTTTTTTTTAAAAGTATTATTTCTTTGTTTACATGATGACATGTTAAAGTTTTGTAATGATTTATTCCTTATTGTACAGTACTGCAATTTAATTTGCACACAAAAACTTCTGTACTTGAAAAACTGTTATAAAGGAAGGGATATATATACTGTCACATTTGTTTGGTTTGTGTCTGGTACCCCGTTTTGTTCAAAGTTGACTATCTCTGTTAATTTGCACACAAAAACTTATGTACATGAAATACCGTGTTATGGGATACATATGCTGTCACATTTTTTTGGTTTGTGTCTGGTACCATGTTTTGTTCAAAATTGACTGTGTGAATCTGCAAAATCTATTTTTAGCCATGCTATGATCTTGACAATTGTGTCAGTAGTAATCAACTGTATAAAAAAAGTCCAGTGTGAAGCCCAAAAGCTCTATCAAAACATTGCTGACACCATTTCTATCTGACCATGTTATTATATTATCTTGATAAGTACACCCTGCGATAATCATCAATTAAAAAACAAAACTGCTGTATGAAGCCCAAAGCTCTATAAAAAAACATAGCTGAACCCATTTTCTGCAAATGTCAGCTTTAATGAAATAGCAAATTTGATTCAATAATTTCACAAGAAGAGTAGCAATCTTGATGAAAAAATGTCTTATCACAGCAGTTTTATTTATATGAATAAAGATTTCTATTTGTGAATGTACATATCAGTTTTTTTAAGTCAATCACTGCGCATTGTTTTAAGGTTTTTTAAAAAAAGATATTTTCCCATTAAATGTTGACATTTGTTATGGTCCTATGAACAGTAAAGACATTAAGATTTCTTTGCATTTTTCTTCAATGCATCCTGTGTACAAGATGTCAACTCCTTCAGCCAGTATTAAAGATGCCAACGGGTACAGGTCTATCGATAAGTTCAGATTGAGACAGAATAACAATGACAAAAGCTCATGTCATGTGTGTATTTTTCAAAGGGGCTCATTATGGTTGCTTACAATTTACTTGTAATACATGTACTATATAATAATACATGGGAGGATACTCCTATCTTGCGCAATATAGTTAAGAATTAACAGACATTTCAAGCTAGACTATCGCAACTTCATGGTTTGTGTGCCATTTTTCTCACGATTTAAAACATGCTTGTTTAAATACACACACAATTAAAAAAAAAGAAAGCACCATAGAAATGTCTGGTTTAACTAATGCCAATTTTGCCTTAAGTTTAGCAAATGTTAGCTGTTAAAAGCAGGGCTATGTTCACATGTTCGTTTACAGGATGTTTTTATTAGCGGGAAACCCAAGAGTGATATTTTTGCAACACCTCTTACCAAATCAAAAGTACATTTATGTACAGTGTCCACAAAAAGAAAAATATGAACGACTTTTAACAAAGTTAAAACAATCCACCCCACCCCAGTCCAATCATAAACATTACTTTGGAACACATCAGATTCTGCTGTGTTCCATTAAACACTAGTACATCTGACAATTTTAAAGATTTTTTGAAGCCATACAACAATCTGTCAAATATTTTAAGAATCCAATCACTGTATCATTGTTGCTTTATCAACAACCAAGCCAAAAATAAACAAAAAAGGTAGGTGATTACTTCAGAAAATGTAAATGAGAACAAAATGAAATGAATACATATTGGTCAAACTCCCATCAAAAGCTAGGAGGCAGCTGAAGACTATTTTTTGACCAAAAAAACGTATCAAAGGATGCACATAACCTGTCCAAATTGTAGCGTTTCCTTTAATTCATAAATATAGATTTTATTTAAAAAAGAATCAATAAAGTAAACCAAGCAAATATTGTATGTTTCACTTACTAAGACACTGGTCACTGACAGACCAGGTCGACTCTCGGAAACATAAAAGTGCTGTCATCCACAAACTCTGATCAGAACGAGCAGGGTAATATGGATTCATAGCACCATGTTTACTCTTCCACCAGTGTAACGCTAATGTGATATGTATCAAACAGCTGACTGCCAGTGGTAAAAATGGAAACGAGTCCCTCAAAAGGAAACAGTCTTCACCATTTCTTCTTTTCTGCTACCAAGTACTGAAGCCATCTCCAACATTCCTGCGAAACTCCAGCATAACAAATTTGGTTTCCACAAAAATGATTTATTTAGGATTTAGCATAGATTTCACAATGTGCATACAAAATTTGTTGCCACTGCATATGACCTTGAATTTGAATTTGAAATCATGACTAGAAGATGACTTTAGTAGCAAAAAACACATGCTTTTGATTGAAATAGACAACACCTATCTAAAACATACTTGCATATTCATTTTTGTTTGTTGTGGGGCTTAACGCCATTTTTCAGCACTCAATAGGCTATACATGGCAGCCAGTATTAATGGAGGAAGAAATCACCGGAAAGAACCACCAACCCACAAAAAGCTACTGGCAAGCTTTCTCACATATCCTCAATTCGCCAAATCCTAGACTTGAACCCATGCAGACCGAGGTGAGATGGCAGTGATCCATAATGGACAGTGCTTTAGACCACTTTATACATACATATACACACACAAAATTTCAGAAGCTATAACATGACATGATCATTGCACATTAGAATTCATACACATCATTTTTCTTCCTTTAATGAAGGAAACTATTTTATCATGTGCTTAAAAAATACATGAACATCTGATTTTGGGTGCATCATTTTGTTATATTCTAAATGTTGGTGTAAATGGGCATGCTAAAGCTGGGTCACAATGTACAGCTGACAGTTTTAAAGATTTTTTTAAATAAGTTGTACAACAATTTGCCAAATATCTTAACAACCCAGTCTCTGCACCAATGTCAACAAGACAAACCAAAATTAAAAAAGTGAAGGGATTACTTCAGAAAACTCCATCAAAAGCTTTTGTTTTTTAAAGAAAAAGGTATCAAACAATACAAATAACCAGATCAAGCTTCAGAGTTTCTTTCACAACTACTTGACAAATGACTATCTGCACAAAAAAAAAAGCAATAAACAAAATCAAGCAAATTTTGTATGTTTCACTTACTACGACACTAGTCACAAACAAACTAGGTCGACTCTCGGAAACACACAAGTGCTGTCATCCAAAAACCCTGATCAGAACGAGCAGTGACATGGATCATAACACTATGTTTACTCTTCCACCAGTGTAACGCTAATGTGACAACATGTATCAAACAGCTGACTGCCAGTGGTATAAGAAAAAACAAAGTCCCTCAAAGGTAATGGCTGAAAATAATTTCCATTAATTCCAGATACAACTGATACTTATTTTAAACTGCCAAGCACTTAAACCATCTCTGACATTACTAAACACCTACCCACTCCCAAAAACCAAAAAAGAAAAAAAAATTCAAAGAACAAATAAATTGTGACTGAGCAAAAGATTTGCAGAGTGTTCAACAAAATTGGTTTTCGAGGCATGTGACACTGAGGCTGATATGACAGAAAATGGCTGAATATGGGGGTTAATGATGTAACATAGTACTCTGTGTATCAAAATATTTGGTGGAAAAGATGGCCTTTCTTGAAAAATCCTCATATATTTTAAGGACCTAATTATTGCAGTTAACAAGTAATAATGTGGTGTCATTTCCATGGTCAGCAAATATCTTGTACTTTCTATGGAGATCAATAAATTTCCAACTGGGAATTAACTTCTATATATCTCATCAGTACGATTCTAACTGGACTAAAGTTTTCTTTTATCATGTGATTACTGTTGTCAAGTGGATTACTCCAAACAAACTGCACTAACTGAAATTTGCTGCATAAGGTGCCAACACATCTAGGTTTTATGCAGCTTTTAATCAGGTAAACATGGCATATCACAGTATATGTTTATACATATATATATATATATGCTAGTAGGGCTTAACGCCATTTTTCAGCACACGATAGGTTATTCATGGCGGCAAGTATTAATGGTGGAGGAAGAAACCGGGAAATCACCGGAAAGAACCACCGACCCACGAGAAGCTACTGGCAAGCTTTCTCACATATCCACATTCGCCGAATCCTAGACTCAAACCCACACAGACAGGGGTGAGATGGCAGTGATCTGTAATGGACAGCGCTTTAGACCACTTGGCCACTAGGGGCCCCTATATATGCTTGTACATGTTGATGAAGGATGTAATAAGCCCCCAAATGTACTGCAAGAATGAAGTAGATATTACGAGATCATCCAAATAGCAAATATTTATCTCATTCACAACATTCTTCTCTTTTTTTATGAAGCAATTATAAAGTTGAATAAAGGTGGCATTCACCAGTTCTTATGTACTTTTGAGAGAGTGATGTATGTAAGGTGAAGTTGTTTGCATTTTAAACATGCACAGTGGAGAGAATGTTGACATACCTATATGCTACTTTCATGTAATATGGCTGAAATTTCTTTGGATATTGTACTTTGGAAATTTTAAATGATATTAGAACACTGCTAACTAAAATGACTGCTCCCTTGTGATCCAAAAATCAACCTGAATTTGTTTAAAGTACACTATTCGTGGCAGCTATTAAAATATGGAAAATGAATTTTGCCAAACTAGACAATACCAGCTTCTAAAGTGCAATTAATGAATTACCAAATACATAAAAAGTAAAAATAGTTATCGGCTCTTTTTTAAAATTATTTCTAAAGTTCGGGAAGTGAAATTGAGCAAGCAGAGCTAGCACTTTTTTGAAAGGTGCATACCTGGAGTAAGACCAAGCTGTATACTCTCTAACCCATATTACACCCATCAATCATACACCAAGATAAAGGGAATTAAATGTTCTTTAAACAATACCTAAGACATACAAAGTCTTTTTTAAATAATCAGTATAGTGAGGAAACCCGCGGAAATTCATTTTCTTTAAAATTCTAACCCTAAATACGAAACTGTAGAGCGCCACCAAAAGTACCAATGTGCCTCCCAGTTCTGATAAATTTTTTTACTCTCATTCTTGCTCCCCTAGGAATACATTAGGTTTATTTACTTGCACTCTAATATGAATCCCCAATCTTTTTGTAAATACATGTACAAGTAGTAAATTATTCTCAGTTATCACTAAAACTTCCACTTGAGATTACAGAACACTCTTCAAGCTTCAAAATCCCCCTGCACCCAATTACAGAATAGTCATCAGGTATGGATAAAACACATCATAAACTCGTCTTCCATTTTCCATAAGATGTGTTGAAAGACCATCTGTTCCTGACTGTAAAGACATTATACCTTTATCATCCACAATAAGTTTATCCATTCCTCGTGGGCCCAGAGTGGTGCGCACTGCATCTGCAATGGCTTGGCATGCACTGATGTTGCTAATTATTTGGGGAATGCCCTGAGAGCTGTCTGTTCCCTCCTTCAACAGGATTATTGATGGTTGCTGCAAATTTTAGAAATAAATGTAATATATTTCAGAGAAACTAAAAGAAAATAAGGTCAATGGTTATTACAATTTTATCAATGATAAACTACTCAACTGCTTTCTCTATTCCAGGAAATACATTTTTATATTTAAAAAAATCTCCAACAACAAAATTCATCAATTTACAGACTAGAGAATCCTTAATGACTCACCTTGTGAGAATCCAACCTGGACTGATGCAATTGATGGTACCCATCATATTGCCTATAAGTGGTAAGCCTCTTAACCCTTTCATCACTAAGTGATTTGTAGGCATAGAGTCCTCAACACTAAGTAACTTTGGAGTTGTAAAGCAAAATGACTTGTGGACTTTGAAACAACATAACTTTGCCAATGTTAAAGATATCTGGCTAGATTAGGTGTCAAAATCAAGGTTAAAAATCAAATTTTATGACTAATTCAATAAAATGTGCATATATATTACAACTGTTAAAATGCAGGTACAAACAGGTAACAACAGGTAAAATACAATTATTTTATTACCTCTTAGAAAACTTAGAATGTTCTCAAAACTTGTTCAATTGACCCTAGATGTACTAGTGAATAATCATAGTAGCAACACAAGTCTTTCTTTCATGGTGTCCATAATATATAAAATTCTATAAAATTAACCAAAGTGATCTCCAAGGTGACATCTGTCCACACACCTAATTGACCTATATCGCCTCTGCCACGTTTGATCGTCGCATTGAAGTTCGTTAAACAGACAATTTTTCCAAAAACTTTATCTGAATAGAATATTTGAAAATAATCCGAAGCTTCCTGGAGCCATATAACTCTCGGGTGTGCCCAACTCTGTCAGAAAACTGAAACAAATCTCTTTGGTTTTCGGGCTTCGTCCAAAAAAAAAACCACGTGGAGCGTACAATTCGTCTGGTTCAAAACCTTCAAAGTCATCTTCATTGTCATCACTGTCACCCACAAGTGCATTCCATTGTCTCTCCATACGTCTTCCCTCATTGTCAAACAAATTTATCAGGTCAAAATTATTTAAATCCTCCGAAAACTCGCCTGTAAAAAAAAAATCCTTCAAACGCCGCCATTTTGGATACAAATTTCAGCATTCGGAAAACACGTTAAAAGTTCCTACTTTGTTCGTTATTTCTAGTTGTATACAAGCTAAACTCACGAGATAATCCAAATATGACATCTACATTACCAGATGGAAGTTATTTGAGGTATTCCGAAAGATATTTAGTCGGGTACTATAACGTTAACAGAGAACAATGCCCCAGACCGAAAACTCGGTCCATAGTGTTGACGGGCTACTTCCCCTGGACCGCATATGCGGTTTGCCGTGATGAAAGGGTTAAACTCTCTCAGACAACTTGCTTTAATTCTCAGTTGCAAACTCTATAGCATTATGGTAATATTCTTTCACCATATAAAATTTCATTTTTATCATGCAACAATCTTAAGATCCAGGGATACCACCTGCTGCTGTTTGGTGCACATTTGTAATTTTTGCTATATTAGCTTTTATATGATTCAGCAGTCAGACTGTGTAGGTTAAAGAGTTAATTACTACATCCCCTTGCATGCATGTCTGATACAACAAATGCTTGTACCCTAGGCTAAAAGTAATATATGTCATGCATGCATTCAGAACTATTTTAGCTACAGGTGTCATTTTGTAAATATGATCACACATAGCTTTAAATGCAATTTATTGGGGTTTTTACTCCTTGTAAATCAATTTTCTTCGATGATAATATATGAAGGCTGACAAATCCAACAAAATGAATCTTGAGGTACATGAAAAAGTTATATGAGGAAAACAATACTCAAAGAGGTTTAATATGAAAGGGCTCAAAAATACAACTTGGTAGAAATATGAGGGCTTCAGATCGACAGGAGAAAATGATAATGTGGTGGACATAAGAGGTTGTGACAAAAAAGTTGAGTATCAACTAATGATAATAAAATCGAACAAAAGCAAATAGATGAGATGATGATGATAATAGATGAAGCTTTCTGATCATAAGGACTATATAGTAAGGCCAACAAAACTTGAAAACAGGTTCAGTTGTCAGAATTAGAAAAGACTTCAGTTAGAAATGTATGACTAAAACACGACTTCAATTTGCAGAAAAGCATTGTTATTGGCTGCCAAGTTTGTGAGATATTCATGAAAATTATGACTTTCATTACACGGTTAGTTAACAACAGAAAGAAAAGATAAACAGCGCCATTATTTATACAAAGCTCACAGCAAAATTATCAGGGTTATAGTCTAGTCCGAGTTTCCTCTGACCCTTGACACCCCATTTTTGATATCTGGTTTTTTATGTTGAGGTGTAGGGTCAGAGTCTATTCCCTATCAAAAACTTGGAATTTGCCACCAAATGGTGTCGGCATAGGGTACTCGCCAACTATCAGGCCTAGCAAACTTAAATGACCTTACATTGACCCATAATTACATTAAATCGATAGGGAAATCATTTATCTTCTCAGAAATTACAAGCATAACACCGATTTTGTCTTTAATCCGTTGTCAGACAAGACGTAACTTCAGCGTTGATGAATTTTGACCTCGTTTGCACCATTTTCATTGCTAGTCACATGACTAACCAAATCTCGCAGCCGATATGCATAAACGTCATAGGTCAAATAGTCACATGATAACAACAAAAAACCGCGTTTTCCCCTACCACTTGTGGAAGACGGCAAATGTATCACCTTCATTGATAGCTGATTTTATTACATCATACTGTAGTTCTTTAATATTAAAATAGTATACCTTTTCTTAAAGTATCTCATTGGCAAGAGATTCCGTGTATTCGTCTTGACCTGCCATGTTGCAATATAGGTTTATGCATAAAACCTTCCATTCCAGTATTGCAGATAGAAGACATAAACTCGAAAATATTGAATGAAAGTCACGCAATGTATACAATAACAAGAAAAAAAAAAACCCCACGTATTATTCAACATATTAATTGGGATAACAGCAGCCCGAAACATGTCGCTGTCGCATCTTCCTGGAAAGAGGCTGACTGATCACGCCGAAACTACCTGTCAAAGCACTTTGTTGTTATCACGTGACTATTTGACCTATGACGTTTATGCATATCGGCTGCGAGATTTAGTTAGTCATGTGACTAGCAATTAAAATGGTGCGAACGAGGTCAAAATTCATCAACGCTGAAGTTACATCTCGTCTGACAACGGATTAAAGACAAAATCGGTGTTATGCTTGTAATTTCTGAGAAGATAAATGATTTCCCTATCGATTTAATGTAATTATGGGTCAATGCAAGGTCATTTAAGTTTTCTAGGCCTTATAGTTGGCGAGTACCCTATGCCAACACCAAATGGTGTCGGCAAATTCCAAGTTTTTGATAAGGAATAGACTCTGACCCTACACCCCAACATAAAAAAAACAAATATCAAAAATGGGGTGTCAAGGGTCAGAGGAAACTCGGACTAGGTTGAAGTCTTACATTGGAGGACTAGTCATAGATTCAGATCCAATTGGCAGCGCCAAATGTAACAGGAAAAATGCACAAAATTAATCCTCCAATTACAGAACTGTCCAAACAGACATGAGTGGTCAACGATACATGCTCTAGTCCTCCTACCTACAATGTAAGAAGTGCTACATTATTTATGTTTTAGTGCTACATCTTAATACTCAAATAATGGCCTTGTGTAGCGAGTTATGGTGTTATTTTATCAGAACCAGTAGTAAAAGATTCAAAAATATCTCAGACACTTGGCAGCCCATACTGATATTCTTCTTGAAATGTAATGGTACTTGCAGTATGCCCAAGTATGTCCAACTAGGTTTTTTGAACAAAGTTACACATTACTGTTCCAATAGGCACTACATATTTTTGTGTTAAAAAATAATACTTAAACTTAACCTAATTTTGGCATTCTCGGCTTCCATCACTTTCTAGCCAAAATGAAAGGTGGTCCAACAAAATTTGAAAACAGGTCTGTTTGGTTGTGTGTGAATTTGAATTTATTTGGAAAAAGACATCAAAATAAGTAGTCTAATACATTGCAACTTTAATTTGTAGAAAAGCACCAATACTGTCTGCCAAGTGTGTGAGATATTCCTGAAAAGTAAAATTTTCGGGAATATCTAAACATACTATAAAGCACAGTCGTTTAGGTAGCAAGACTTTGATGCCCAAAACATAAATTTCAAATGGCAAGATCTTACATTGCATGACTACATGATATAGCAGTCAAAAGCATGA
This sequence comes from Potamilus streckersoni, assembly GCA_016746295.1. Lineage (NCBI taxonomy): Eukaryota > Metazoa > Mollusca > Bivalvia > Unionida > Unionidae > Potamilus > Potamilus streckersoni. The sequence goes on along the minus strand of JAEAOA010000900.1, from coordinate 2,903,009 downwards.
GGATTATTATGTTTACAATTTATCTACAAATCATGCATGTACAATATAATCCTACAATCAGGTTATAAGAACATGCAGTACATTTTCGATGACCATTCAGCTTCAGCATGGTGAACTTGCATATTAAGAAATTGCGACCTTTTACCATGTCAAGACCTTTTACCATGTCAAACGGACCATCATATTGTACTAGGCACAGGAATCGTATCGTTGCTTATAATTTAACTAGTACTAATATTAGTACCTTAGTCCTTTTGTGGACACGGTACTAACATGAGTTTATGTGTGTTACTGGAGCAGCAGGGTTGATTCACACCCAGCTCTATTTTAGCCTAATATTAAAAATTTTTTAACATTGTTTTTTTTATATATTATGAAATAAATTAAGTAGTACTCTTATTTTCTACTGGAATAATCTCAAATCATTGTAGAAATAGAAGGTAAAATCTTGTTTACCTTTCTTATCCAATATTTTTGTTTTGATTGTCCGCCATATTAGTTCAAATAATGCCTACTTCCATTCTCAACCTCGTTTTTTTGTGTGCCATATAATGACATTAATGCCTTATTTGGAAAGGTAAAAAAGATCTTAGTAAAAAATATGGCGCAGTTTGAGTCTGAAATTCTTCACATTAAAAGTAAATACCAAGAAGCAATTATTTTCTCAACAAAACCGTATTCCGCAATTTATGCAAGTATCTTATCTTCTTGCGCTATGTCATTCAACAACTAATACCATAATGTTGAATATCCAGTTATAGTCTGACAAGCCTTGTGTAGAAAAGTAATATGCCAATTTATTTTACCGCATAAGGGCTTAATAAGGTCAAAATAAGCCAAACTTTTTTGACAAAATGATTATACTTATTTACTAGATTTCTAAACTAATTGTGTTTCTGACTTAAGTGAGGATTTTTTTTTACTCCATTACATGATATGGGATCAGTTCGTAGCTTAAAATACAACAAAATAAGTTGAGGCTACGACATCGAAGCTAATAATTTAGTCATACACGATGCCGCCCGTGGTTTTATGCCAAATTATGTAGGCATACAAAGTGGACTGCCTGAACTAAATATTGATACAAAATTCATTACGCTTGAAATATCAGCACTGATTAACACAGTCACGGGAGAAGTGACTTCCTCTGACAGATTATTTAGAGTACATGCATGATTTTCCAGTAAATTTTACTACAAAAGTCCCAGCGGTCTAAAGTATGAGATTATGTATGCATGTGAACTAGGGTGTGCTGTAACCGGTGATAGATTTTCTTTATGAGACAAATTTAAAAAAAAAAAAAAGAAAATCAAACCCGTATACACACAAACACATGCACTTAATATGGAATGTTCTCGATGGCAACTTGTAAGTACATGTATACAACACATGCCAAAAGATGCAACATTAAGACTCGCCTAAGATAATCACGGGAAATTATACACCTGTCAAGAATTTAAGATGTCATTTTACGGAAATAAGTTCGACTTTCAACTATACTTTTCCTAATAGTAGCGATGGAAGGGGATTAAGCCGATTTAAATTCGCTTACCATCATTGTCAGCCGTGTAGAACAAATAAGAGTACCAAAGGGAGGTAAGCATAAGCATTAACGTCAAATTCACGGAAACGCTTATGAAGAATAGAAGCGGGACGCCGATGTGTGAGAAAGAGGGGATACAAATCCTTGCAGAAAGACAACTGGACTAAATATAAGAGATTTGTGATATATTCTCAAGCTCACATCTAAAATTGCAAAAAAGTTAATGATATTTTTAAGAATTTAGTAGAGTTTTTCAGTAATAATGGAACCATTGCACTATTTTTGTTTCCCCTTTTCATATAAAATATCAAAAAAAATATTTATTTATTTTTAAAAATCGCATATTTCCAATCAGTAATATATTTTTATGTCAAGCATCAGGATATTTTTTAAATACAAATTTAGTCAACATAAATAAATTTATTTTATATATAAGAAACTAAATTAAAATATCACAAAATAAATGTGCATGTATTCCAAAACAACTAAATTATTTATATCATAACATATTTTTCTATATCAAAATATTGTAATTTTCAGATAGAAAAATTAAATGATATAAAATAATACTGAATAAATAATAAAATGGCGACCCATAGGAGCAAACTACCACCGTGTACAGGAAAATGGATTAGACACCTTTTTGTCGAATAGCTAGTAAAAAGAATAGCAAACATTTTAGAGCACACAATTTTCATGAATTTAGAGAGAACACTGAATATTAAGAAATGCAATTAATATGCATGATATGCTAAACATAAAAAGAAACGAAATAAAGAGAATAATGACTATTTTAATGTCCGTCTGAACGTCCGCCATAACATGAATTTCATGATATCAATACAGAAGAAACACGGCTTAATGCAAACTAGAATATACGGAGAATAAAGCAACACATTAAAAATACTGGAGGTATGCCATTGCTGAAAAGAATCTTCAAATGAAATTAAAGAATTGATGAGGAAAATTAGAAAAGAAAATACTGAACTGACTGGATTAAGTAGTGAATTGTCTCCACGTGATAAAGTCATAGCTAAGAAGAAAAAACATCTTCCGATGGTTATGTGCCACACAAGAAGAAAGAGAAACAGGGTATAGATAGACTTTCGCAATCCCTGCATCCAAAAGTAATTAATAAAAACGAACACCAATATTAGGGTGAGCTGATAAAAATGAAAGAATGAATGAAGAAAACCTATTAGAAAATTAAATAAAACAAATTAAAAATTGTTGACCATAAGTTACTTAATATATAGCAGCAATGTGTAACAATAAGTGCTATAGATGTTATTGCAAATTATGTAACAATAAGTGCTATAGCTGTTGTTACAAATTAGGTAACAATAAGTGACATAACTGTTATTAAATAATGGTGTAACAATAAGTGCTATAGCTGATATTCAAAAAATGGTGTAGCAAGAAGTACTATATCTGATTTTCAACAAATGGTGTAATAATAAGTTCTATATCTGTTGCTCTAAAACTGTAAGTGTAATAGCTGAAGTAATAGTTGTGTCAGTATCAACAGTTTTCCTTTCTATAGCAAATATGCAAAAAGCGCATTGCTTTCATACGCCTGTTTCTACTCTATTATACCTCCTGCCTTTAGGCAATCATTTTCTCTCGAATATCAAGGTAGCTTCAACATGTTAGACAATTAAATTTGGTTTAGTTACCCATCTACTCACCCCCAACATTCAGACCACCCCCATTCTAAACATACTAACCACAAAAACACAGCATTAACATTTTATTGGTATTGTGGTAAGCTTGATGTTTTTAAGTGCTGTATAAAATGTTCACTTACCAGCTGAAATTGCTATTGTACTTCTTTGGATCTGCATTTTTTAATTGTGTGAAAACAAAGCCTCTAAAAGATTAAACAGTTAAACTTCTTTATTTCATTATCAGCATTGTTTTCTAGTTTTTATATTTTGAGAATCAGATAGAACTGGTAGTCCCGACGGTAGCAATTCAATTCTCCGTCTATTTTATGGAATTTCTGCCCACTTTGTCTAACCGCTTCGGTGGAGTAGTGGTTAGAGTGTCCACCTCGGATGTGGGAGATTGTGGGGTCGAACCCTTGCCGAATCATGCCAAAGTCTTTAAAAAAAAGAAACAAACAACTGCCTCGCTTGGTGCTCAGCATTAAAGGTTAGTGTTAAGACTGATCGGCTTAGTGTCAGGATAATCATGTTTCATGTCTGCGGTATGATGCCCAAGTGCTAGACATCATTATAAATTGCCACACAGTAGACATCTTAGCGATATGAATGCAAACTTTTTAAAGCTACTTTAAAAATCTAAATCGCACACACACACACACACACACACACACACATACACTTTGTCTTATTATGTGTCCTCTACAATCTTCTATTGTATTATCAAATATTGATAATCAACACTCAGTATAACGTTCTTTACGACTTCGGTACTCAATTTAGGATTTAATGCCAGTTGAAATGAGTCACTAGATCTATGTAAAATGTAAACTTCTTGATGTATCCAACGTCAGTTACTTCAAGGTATCATTCACAAACCCTATGAAACCAAACTTTAAAAAAAGAAGACAATTCAGTAGCGTTATCACAACTGGTTGAAGCCCGATGGAAGTGATTAGGTGGTTCCATTGTTCATTCATTTTTAAATAGGATAGTAATCACGAAGCAAAAACGAAAACATACAAGATCAAAATCATCCAAAAGACAGAAAACCAATAAGACGATTGGTGGAGCAGCAAGTTCAAACACTCTTACAAGAAACAGAAAACCAAGAGAACAAAAGTCACAAGGAAAAAGCATCTTCAGAGAGAGAGAGAGAGAGAGAGAGAGAGAGAGAGAGAGAGAGAGAGAGAGAGAGAGAGAGAGAGAGAGAGAGAGAGAGAGAGAGAGAGAGAGAGAGAGAGAGAGAGAGACCATTGCTGCATTCCAATTTCTAAAGGATGTTCCACTTCTAAGGCAGCGACGGCAGTGTGTGTGTGTGTGTGTGTGTGTGTGTGTGTGTGTGTGTGTGTGTTTTATACTGCTGTTGAAGTTTTTTTTTTTAAAAAAAAAAAACAACGTTGTTTCAACTACGACAAAGTACAAGACAGAACAGGTATGTTATAACACCTACTGGATTTATCCAAACTTGTTTTTTTTTCAAGATTTAGGTCGCTGAGCAAACCCATCGTCACGGGGTGCGCATAGTCAAGTTGATACGACGTGCCGACAATCAGTAAAGCGAATTCCAATGTAAAGAGCAGTGTGAGATACAATCCACTTCAGTGTTTTTCCTCCTAAAATAATATATATCCCCAACATGTTTATACTAATCTACTAGTCCTAGAAAACAATCTTTTTCCCCAAAAAGGAAAAAGGGACTATCAACATTCGGATTTTTTTTTTCTCAGTATTTATTAAATCCAGTCCTCCGATGCGAAAATAAATCATTAAAAAAAATGAACAGATAAATCATCGACACTGTTCGTGAATATTGTTGGAAAGGTTCTAAAAAAAGAGTGTCCTTGTTCAAGATACATAAAAGGCGAATCGGAGCACATGAAAATGTTCTTCGCAAAATAATGAAAATAAAAATAACCAACAGCTAAAAGAAGAAATTGTTAGTTGAACGAAGATTTCCGCACATGCTGATAAGACTTTTGTTAAAGTTGGCTTCTCCTTTGCTATGATCAGTCGTTGGACCTGAAAATAAATTTGACGCCATTATTTATAAAGACAGTACACTTGTACTTTGGGATCTTACGGGAGGGCAAAACTCTTTAGTTCCATAAAAACAATCGATGGGAACTTCGCCGTAATTACAAACAACGCATACCTAATACATCATCTAATCTCACTGAGATTAAAATTATATTATACTCGTTAAGGGATCGCAACCGATTTGTCAGAAACCAAACAAAAAAAAATACACAATATTTTGCACAATTACTGCAACATCTTCAATTATTTCACCAGAAATAAGTAAATGAAACAACTAGACATAATCTGAACGATTCCAAGACAGTTACTCAAGCCATACAACTGGATCACGAAGCTGATTCGGATGTAGCATTGGTACAAAATATTAACTGCAATCAAGGCCAACTCAACGAAAGTACAAATAATTTTCTGGTTTTATTTTAAGTAAATTCTGTCCAGCCCCACAAAATTTTATATCCGATCAAGATGACAAATACGCGATGTTTTTCTTGTCCAGCAAATCATTTAACCTTTCTGTAATAAAAACTTAAGTTCCATCAACAAGCTAATTTTTCTTTTCAGGCTTTCAATCTTTAATCACTTTTATATAAGCATAATGGAAACCTTTTGGGTTTATCAGATCATGAGTAGTTAGATAAAGCAACTGTCAATATATTTGTATCCACCGTTTTGCTTGTCGTATGGTTGCCTGTCAGCAAAAGTCATCCACGTTATTAATATATCCCCTAAAGAACTTATTTTCTTTTTATCTTGCTTGTATGATGTGCATGCGTTTGTGTTCAATCAACCATTTATTGAGTTTTATTTTTTTATTATCTGTTTTGGCACTTTTGATTTGTTCTTTCATATTTCTGTATCATAACAAAAGTTCTTTAAAATGAACTTAGTACAGAATATCCCTATTTAGAATCGATCCACTAAGATACCATACAATCTGGACAGCCAGTTTGTTGTATAACAACCTTTTTTTTCTTTTGTCATGTTCTAGCTCTGCTGGACGGTGTCTCTATGATGTCAGACTGCGGCGAATGCTAGTTTTTTGATAATGGTTAGATAACTTTTTAAATAAATAATAATTTAATTAAATAAATAATAATTTAATTAAATAATGATTTTTAAAACAGTTTTTTTTATTTGATTGTATTAGCATTAAATAAAACTGTCACAGACAATGCATCACAATATCTTGTTGTGGATTTTATCGCAAATCATTTTTTTTTAAAAATAACAAAAGCTTATTTAGACTTTAAAAACCTATTCCATAGCGTTTTTATTAAATGAGAAATATTTGAATCCGATTGGAACAAAAGTAATGTTGTAGTCATTAGTACGAATCATTGCTGAAAAGAGTACATAACTTAAACGGAAAATTCATCACATACACACACATTGTGAATGTAAATTACATAAAATACGGAAGAAACTTGTGTTGATTTTTCGTTAAATTGTATATTGCAACACATTTGTTATCATTCTGTTGGCATATGTCCGTAACCCATAGAACAACTAAGCTGCTCAATAGTGTTTACACTTCTTTATAGACTTGTCCCCTTGCCTACTTTTTCAAGTAATTAAATATATGGGCGGTAACTCTATAGGTGGCGCTCTATAGTTTTGTGTTCTGACTGGTTAAATTTATAAAGAATAAGAACTTCCCAGATTTGTACCATTGATTATACTAGTTATTTAACATGACCTTGTATATATTGTGTATTCTTATAGAACTTTTACCCATCTCACATTTTGTTGTGCGATTAATGGGTGATGTTTGGTTTGTACTGCTTGGCCTCGTTTCAGATGCGCGTCTTTTCAAAAAACGGATAACTCCGTTTGGTCATTGATTTCTTGGACTTCAAAGAGAAATAATAAAAATAAAAAGAGCCTCTATTTTTGTGTATTTTATGTATTTGGTAATTCATTCATTGCACTTTCAGAACTGGTACTATATAGTCTGGCAAAATTTATTTTCCTTATTAAGATGATTGCGTATTTTAGACTAATTCAGTCTAATTTTTTTTTCCGCACATGGGAACAGTCAGCTTTGTGCTTAGATCAAGTACAATTTCAATAAGCACAAAATCTAATATATAAGATTTTGGTATGACTCTGCTGGGGTTCGAACTCGCGACCTCTCGTACACGAGGTGGATGCTCTAACTATGCCACCGAAGTTGTCAAAGTGACATGTGTAAGGTGAAGTTGTTTGCATTTGCACAATGGAGATATACCTTTATGCTTCTGTTATTTACTGTAACCGATATTTCTTTACATATTACAAATAAAGGGAATTACAAGGTCTTTTTTAAAAATATGTTAGGTCATTTCTAAAAAGCCCGGATACGAAACTGTGGAACTCAATATATTCGAATTTAGTGGAGTGCAGTGCGGATAGCACGATAAGTAGGTAACCAGACAAGCGAAGATATTCAATATGGCGAAACAGTAGATGGCGCTTTTACCGGAAGTTACCATTTAAAACAGCACAAATATTTTCATTGATTTTGCGCCGTCTTTCCCTGTGCACAGTATTATGCTAAATTATACAACCGGTTGCTTCATATGTTAAGACTTGTGTTTAGCCTATAATGGCGAAAAGGAGGGTATGTTTATAGTCCCGAAGACATGATTATTCATTCTAGAGCGTCGAGTGCCACCTACCCACTTTCCCGCTTCCAACGTTTTTCACTATCATATTTTCCACAAGATCAAGTAGTTGTTATAAGCATGTTGTTTCAAGCAATGGCATATCAATATATTATTGGTCAGAAATTTGTATGTTTAATTCGAGTCTTTATTTTATGTCAGTTGAGTCATTTATCGAAAGAGACTGAGATAGATCCATCCAAACCTAACTAAAAGTTACCAGTTCTCGCCGTGCTATATTATCGGCAAAGTGTCAGTTACTATATCCCAAACGGACATAACTTATTACTTATTCTGCATACATGTAAAAAGTGCCTCACGAATGTTATTCAAACAATTTGCATATTAGTAATTTGGGTCTGTTTGCGAACTATTAGCACTTTACGTGACAATTAAAAAAATGTTAGCTTTAATTCGTAGCCTCAACTTGTTTTGTTGTGCTTGAGGCTACGAACTGATTCCTTGTTATGTAATGGAGCAAAAAAAAATCCTCACTAAAGTCAGAAACAAATAGTTTAGAAATCTACTAAATAAGTATAAACATTTTGTCAAAGAAGTATGTTTTTTTTAAAAAATTTATTAAGCCCTTACATTGTAAAATAAATTGTCATAGTTATGCTAACCTCACCATGTCCACCATGACAGATAACGAGTCTCTTGCCTTGCTGTGACCCCTTTTCTACATAAGGCTTGCCAGACTATTTATGGATATTCTACACTACAACAAGTAGGTCTCTGCTTTTTTTTTATATATCTGACAGCAGCACAGACTAACGGCCTCAGGCAATAGTCCATACTGAACTTTTAACAGACTTTCATTTCTAACATATCGGACGCTCGCTAGTAATTATTAAAAAAATTTCTACTGACCTTGATATGCCCATGGAAACTAAAATCTCTTTTCTCTTGACCTATGGCCTTTGCTTATGCTTGCTTATGCTGTTTGTCTTTAGAGTTAATCCTTATTGCTGGGGGTGAATAAGGTCATTGTCTTTTAAACCAGCAAGAGAGAATCATTTGTGGGATTTAATTAATAGTGTTCCCGACTTAAAATGCTTGTTGTTTTTCCCCTCAACCTTAAGTGATTACAGCCAAAGCTGTTGTCGGTTGAAGTTGGTGCAACCAGGTTACACATTTCCTTAATCCTTGTATGTAATCTTTTAATGAAGCTGTTAACTTTTGTTTTTGAGGAAATGGTTTTGTTTCTGGATGAAATAATTGTTTCTTTTTATTTCATTAATTATTAGATATGCAATGCACATGTATAGATTTTTCATATTTTCCCACAGCTTATTTAAAACCATCTTTACATAATTCTGAATGTGATTTCATGTTTAATGACAGAAGTATATCTTTATTGCTATATAAGTTTGTTTTTAGAGGAATGCATACAATATTTTACCAAGAAACAGGGCTGAGCAAATCCCATAGCCTGACATCCCAGACTAGTCATTTTTGAAGTCTGGCAAGTAAAATTTTTCAAGTTGCTAGTCCTGAACAAGTGCTTTGTAAGAAGTCTGGCTAGTCCTTATTTTCCTGCTTTAATTACTATATCTACCTTTATTTGGACAATCATGCCCTCCAGGCATACTGAATACTTGATTTTAGCCCTTCTTTGTATATACATTTACATCCTGTTACCACTTGACTGCATATTGGGCTAAGAGGCAAATCAAAACACATCAAACTCAAGAAAGCCATATGATCAATTAGCAGTCTTGTACATGGTTTTGTTTACTCAATCTAGATCAGAAGGAGTGACTCAGTGTGATTTTAATCCAGCCAGTCATTGTAATTAAATTAATGATAGGTATTTTACAGACATCAGTGTCAGTTTCCTTTATGAACTGATTAAATGAAAGTAATGATTCTTTAATTTATAACTGTTCCACCTGTGATATTGTGTTTGAAGCCTAACAATTACATTAGTCCAAGTCAATTAACCCATTTGTACCCTTCTACTGATTTCAATAACAGAAACCTTTAAGTTGATAAAAAGTGCAAAGAACTTAGACAAGTCATTCATTGATTTATATTTTCTAACCTGAACGGCCATAACACCATCATCGTCTGCTTGTTTCATGCATAATGTAAGTTTTCGATATAATAGACGAACATTCCAGTTCCTGAGCTAGTCTATTTTTAGCAAAGGGTGTATGTGCGACTAAAGATGTACAGGCATATGTCATCTGCTTCAAATATTTACAGTGTCAAATCAAGAAAAGGATAAGAATGAAAATAAAAATACATTTCACTTGGATTTAACAAGTGATTTTATTAATATGTTTATGTGTGCAAAGGAATATAATTCCAAACTGAACGTTACAGTAATTTATGGAATTATCCAGCAGTTACTGAATAGGATGAATTATGTCATTATGTTGTCCAAAAGCATGAAAGGTACAAGGGGATGTCAGTATTAGTGTCATTCTGTTCACAGTTAGGTTAGAAATTATACATCAATTATTCACTTAACTTAGTTCTGTGCACTTTTTATCACATTAAATGTTTTACTTATTGAAATCGGTAAGAGGGGTACAAAAAAATGGGGATGTAGCGTCGGACTATAATTAGTGAGGGGTTTCAGTTCGTATTTAAAAGAGCTGATACTCTCGTAAAGAAGGTAATAACAGCGATTTGGAGAATGTAAATTTGTTTGAAAATGTAGGAATAAAATGTAAGATGGATACTGAGTGTGTGGTAGCTATTTCTACAAAGAGACATAAACAACACTTAGTGATGGCAAGAAATGTCAAATATGACATTACTAAAAGACAAATTTTCAGAAGCATTGGGCTGATTGTTATCCTTGGCTTGAATATATTGACTCCGAAGAAAATATGTTTTACAGTTACTGCAAACAATGTCCAAAACTGGCACAGGTAGGAAATTCACCCATATGAACATTGATGCAAATGGGCCAGAGCTTGAGGACTTTAACTCAGACACAGCTTTCAACTGCTGACTTAGTGCTGGTGCATGTGGCAGACATATACATGGACATAATTTTCAAATCTATCAGCTAAAACATATATATGTGAACCTGAAGAAGCCAAATGAATAACAACCAATGTTTTTGAAAAATTAAATTCTTTTAATAAATGTGTTGTACATTATTTTTTTTAATTTTTTTTCTTCAATGGATTACATACATTTCATCAAATCTTGGCAAGTGATTACCATTTTGGGACCAGTGAAAAGTAAGTTGGGACTACAAAAGAGTAAAGTGGGACTAGTGAATTTTCTGAAACCACTTGTCCTGGACTAGTGTAAAAAAATATTTGCTCAGCCCTGAAGAAATATTAATAAAGAATAGAATATATGTTCAGTGATTGGCTATTTTTATTGAAATTGTTCTGAAACTGTACCTTGGAAACTGGTCTTTTTGTACAACTTGCTATGATAGACAACCTGTCTAGATAGACCTCTTTTTGTTGGTAGAAGGGGTGGTCTCTCATAATAGGTTTTACTGTAATAATATTAGTATCAATACAAGTACTTCCTGCATGGAATTATTGAACATCTATGATTTTTACATTTCCAAAATAGACTCCAGTGATTTCTCACCGAAACATGAACCAAAAACCAGTTATATAAGTAATTATATTTTAGTATCTTTTTTGTTTGTATAAATTAATTTTTAAAACAAGTAAACAAAAGAACTATAAGAAAACTTTCCTCTGCTTTCTGAGAAAAAAAATGAATATCGATAAACTGCAGATAGTCCACTTAAAGGTAAATCTAAATGCTGTATACTCCAACATGGAATCTTAATTTGTTAAGCATTTCAAATGCACTGTAAAGACTTGACACATATTCATTCCCTGGATCAGGAAATAGGGACATTTAATTACCCACAAAATATAACCTCAGAGGAAACAAATAATTTACTTTTTGTAAACAGCCTGTTAAGCAAACATTATCTTGTGACATCATTGGGGGAACTGTGCAGTCTACATAATAAGCAATGATTATATCAATAAAACTTGTACTGTAGTCTCTCTATTTAACAGCCCCTGACCAGCGTCCACCCACTTACGGCCAGAATCCATTGGAACCAAGGAGTTTTTGTTCAAAAGTATAACTTAAGAATGGCCACCCTTCTAACACAACCAGCAGCTACAAAAAATGCAAAATGTTCCCTCACAGGTGGCCACTTTTATTTTAAATGTGTCTAGAAACAATAATTTGTTGTCGTTGTTAGTTGCTGGAGGGATGTTTAGTACCTTTGGATCTATTGTGGCTCGGTGGTTGTAAAGTACTGCACAGTACTTGTCCATCTTATCAGAATGTTTTTGTTACTTATGCGAGGCAGTTTCCAACTTTGTCCTGTAAGGAGGTAACTTGCCATTGTTTTGGTTTTTGTTAGATCTTAAACCAGTTGGTAAACTTTCTTGCTGTTGTTCCTTTTCAAGTTTCCATCAATGTCTTTGGACTGTTCTTCTATCCAGTTCTCATTTGCTTTTTTTTTTTCTTCATGCTTTTTGTGACTTCCCGGTTGACTGCCTTGTACTACTCTGCCCCTTCTGTATCATTCTTTGTCTTCAGCTCCCTCCTCTTGTCGCACAGGTTCAGGAAGTCAGAGCAGCAAGATTCGTGTCAGGAATAATATCACCATTGGCACCTGGAATGTGAGAACACTGAGCAGCATGAAAGCTAGAGGAGCTTATATATGAAATGAACAGATACCACTTAAATATCCTAGGACTCTGTGAGATACGATGGAAGAGCATTGGAGTTTCTTGTCCAGAATGACAGCATGAGTACTGTCATGGGATGTCAGCCAATCTCTAGCAGGCTCATCAGTGATGAGTCATCACCATCTCCATTCAACTCCAATCAACATCACCATCATATAGGCATATGCCCCAACATCACACTATAATGATGCAGCTGTGGAAAACTTATATGCCCAGCTACAACAAGGTGTGGATAAAATGCCGAAGAAAGACATTCTGGTTGTGGAAGGCAATTGGAATGCCAAGATAGGAGGAATGCAGGAATATGAAAGGAACATGTGGGTGCTGCTGCAATGCACAGACCAATAAGAGAGGCCTGAGGCTCCTGGAATTCACTAGTTACAATGACCTTATGCTGGCAAACACATTCAGCCAATATAAAATATCCTGAAGATGGACATGGCTCTGTCCAAGCGGAGACTATCACAGTCAGATAAACTATATCATGGTGAAGAGGCGCATACAGTCAAGTGTTGTTGTTGTGTAGGGTTTAACACCACTTTTCAGCACAAGATAGGCTATACATGGTGGCCAGTATTGATAATATAGGAAGAACCCTGGGAAACCCCAGGAAAAACCACCAACCCACAAAAAGCTAATGGCAGGCTTTCTCACTTAAGTTAGCCGAGTCTGGACTCGAACTCATGCAGAAAGAAGTGAGATGGCAGTGAACCTTAACGGTCAGCGTTTTAGACTTACTAGACCACTCAGTGCCTCTACAGTAAAGTGTAAACATTGCCAAGACTCAAATCTTTTCTGGAGTGCTCTGGATGACGAAATCTGTGCAAAAGTATGCATACTTTTTGTTTTTGGTCACATGAAAATTCCAAGTACTGAAACCTGTATGCAAGCTGTTGTGTTGAAAATTCTTTTATTTAATCAGTTTATACCAAGTGAGCATTGATCATGTAATGTGGAAGCTGTCAAAATTCAAGTGATTGTTATGGGATTAGGTGAAGCCACATAGGTTAGATCTTAGACAAGACAACTATTAATCAATTATCTACTAAACATTTTGATCATAACACTAATTGTATGTTTGTGGTTTGACTCCTCTCCTTAAAAAGCATTACTCCGTTTTAATCCATCATATTAAACATCCTTACCTGACACTTGCATGTTATTGAATACTGCATTTCGAAAAATAGTGCCAAATATTTTGGAATTTTGTGCGTAAGAGGAAATACAAACTCCATTATTAATTATCATAAATCATAAAATTGGCTGTGTTTGTGTATGTCATGTATAAGATACCTTCATTTTCATGTGATTATCACGTGTATTGCTTGGATGGCAATTTTACACAATTTCTCTGGTGCTAATCATGAGACTCTAGATGAGCACAATTCTTTTAAGTTTTCATAAAGAAAACACAAAGCCTAATGAGACTAAAAGATTTGTGAATTGAATCATGGAATAGGACATTCCTATGTGTCAGAAATTTTCAAACATGTTATCATTATTAGTTTTATCCACATTGATTCATGGCTAGAAAAAATAATGCAATTGAAAAACTAGAAACACTTTATTTGCAAAGTTCAACATCCAATAAAAATTATCATGGGTGACTAAAACAAACTATAGGTCAATTGATGAGGGTTCTGGGTGAAGGTCTTGAACTTTATGTATTTTATTCTAAACTTGCAGTAGAGAAAGTTGTTCCAGTATTGTGGAAAATTTATTGATTTTAAATGGAATTAAGCTGTGAAATAAATTCATATAGGAAAGAAAGTATATTCTCTTTCTTGATTCCTTCTAGCTATCTACAAAATTGAAGGATGGCATGGTAAAATCATTGAGAATTTAAAAATTTAACAAATAAGCAGTTATTAGCTGTCAACTGTCTTAATTTTTCATTAGTTTTTATTATAAAAATATTTCACAGTAAATGAGCATTATCAATTTTGTGACATATTTGTGACACAAGAATATACTCCAGGTCCTCATGTTCCAAGTAATTGCAAGAGGAAAATGTTGGGACTGCAAGTTTTAGTGGAGGGACATTAACTTCTTTCAAGAAAGCAGTCATGGACTGCAGCTTTCAGAATCCTCAGGAGAACAGTGCATATTTTGCTGCAGTTGTCTATCTTTTGCAATCTGCATACATCGTTTCTCACCTAAATAAACAAATGTAAGGATTCTCTTTTTTTGGTATTCAATTTTTGTCATGTTGAACCTTCACAAAAGCAATCATTTAGTCCCTTCTTTTAATCCTTTTTCACTGTTTGTTCCCTCGCTTATAATTTTGCATTCCCTACTGCTAAATGTAAAATAATGAAATTCTCTATAACTCTAAATCCTTCAGCACATTTTTCAGTGACAGCTCACAAGATACTATCTCCACATTGTGACTTAAACCCACAGTTTATATTTATTTTGTTAAAAGTTTTTTATAAATATCTTATATACATTTGATTTTTCATTGACGATGGCTAACTGACAAGTTGTCAGCCACTTGAGCAATATCATACTTGGGCCTCTTGATACTGAACAACTTTTGCCCTATAGCAAGCTTGAGTTGACTTGAGTTGACTGTTCAACAACAATATTCCATCATTCTCCTTGTTAAGTGGATATGAGGTAGATGTTTCAAGCCATACTCAATAAACAAAATGATGTGATAACCAGTGCTGCCTTGATTAGGCATGATTACGAACTTGTGTATTAACTATCTTATCAAAGTAAATGTTTATTTATTATCATTAATTTATGTAGAGCAAGTATGGAAAGTGCTAAAAACTAACTTTAGTAATCATAATTTTTAAGTTCATTTTAGTAGCTTCTGGTAACTAACAATCATTACAGAATGTAGCATTTACTTTTAATAAGCCTAAATAACAGGCTTATCAATGGGTTAGTTATGTGCTGTTGCAAGAGTGCTGTTGCCTTGCAAGAACTAATTTATTATCATTTAGTTTTGTAAATTTGCTTTTCAGCGAACTCGTAGAAACTCAGCATCTGAAGACAGTGAGGACTCAGAGACAACACAGGAGAATGACACAGCTGACACCCCACCACTTAGGGTAACGAGGAGATCAGCAGGTATATTTTATCTCTATAACTGTCTCAAAAGAGATTGTAGCCAATTATACTTGTTTTCAGGTCTTTAAATGGTCTTAGCTCTTCTACTTATAAACCTGTAAGGTTTTGAGAATGAAAATTGTGATGCTTAGACATCCATTATGGCTCTTCAGTGGCTGGTCATATGAGAATGGGGTTTCTACATCAAATACATAACTTGTTGGCATTGCCTTAGGATGACTTTCTGCTGCCTCCGAATGCTGCCCTCTGGAAAGAAATGAAATACCAAATCTCTAACATGTTACAGGAGCAAGCTAACCTTACATTTTATGGAGAAGTGACTTTTTTTAGTCAGAACAGAGAGAAGTGGGAGCTAAAGAGGGAGGAGTGGAAGTTAAGACAGGGCAAAGTGAAACCAAAGCAAGAAACATATATATATATATATATATATATATATATATATATATATATATATATATATATATATATATATGGCTGGAGTATCTTATTTATGTGCTCTATTTCTCAGTATGCTATTATCAGTATTAAACAATGCCTTATTTTCAAGTTGAAAAACATATTTTATATGTTTATTATCAACACATTTTGTATGTGTATAAAAATTATTATATTCATAACCATTCTGTTCATACTTGTGGTATATGTGTGTTTGAATTGAGGCAAATGCTGTGTATTTTGGCCATATGACTTTAAAGACACAACAGAACCTATACATTGTAATTAATTTTAACTGATAGCAGTAACTATATTAGAATCTTGTAATTGCAAGTTGGTAAAAATGCTTAATAAACAACCACTTAATTTTTTTATCTTCTACAAGTTTTATGTAAAGCTGCAGTCAAAAAGATTTCTAGCATCTTTTGAAACAACCCTAAAAACATACAATATAGGAATAAATGCACAAGGGACTTCAAACCATACTCTTCATCCTGATTTCCTTGTTCCCAAAAAAACATTACTATAGACAACATTGAAGCACCAAAGTCGATATATAACTAAACTGGACCCTTTTTTTCCCTCAACTAAAATATCCAAGAACTTGTATTGCACCATGCCTGTGCATTTATTTTTAGAAAGTTTTTTTAAAAAAAATATTACTCATTTTCTTGCTTGTTACTAAAATTCATTATTAGGACTTCATATTTATGATTGTTTTGTCTACCTACTGTTAATAACCATAAGCATTGGTTAAATAGTATTTGTTTCACTACTATATATATTTTTTGTATTTTTACAAAAATTAATTAAGGTGTGTCAGAAAACAACCTTGACCTTGCATCATTGTTTCAAATTCCACAACAGAGATTGTTACATGTTTTTGAACAACATTATTAAATATTTAGGCTAAATCTCCCATCACATAATTTTTAAACTTTGTATTCCTTATATCATATTTTTTCCTGAATCTACGTGCCAAATTATTTATGAATACACTTTAATGAAGTATTATATCATATACAAGAGCGATGTCTGCCATTACATGTTCATTGATTGTTTCAAACTGATTTTATAAAGAAAATAGCAAATACAGCTGTTAAAATCTCCCTTTATAAAAATAAATTAATTAGAAAACGCTCTTCACCGATCATAATTTTTGAAAGCAAATTACTATTTGCATATTGATGTTTAAATTTCGAAATAGAATTTAGTATAATTGCATCATAGTACAGTAGGCCCAACTTTATGAAATCGAGCAGTGATATCTTGCTCCAGAAAGAGTTAATGATCAGTTAGCTATTAAAACTTACCTGTGAATGTGCAAGAATTTTTTGTCGCTATAAGCTGATTGGTATCATCACCACGTAAATATATTTCACCTTGGGTTACAACAGTGCTAGAACTTTCTGGCTACAGCGAAGTGGCTGGCTACAGTGGGGGGTGTATCTCAAAAGTCATAATCTACAGCCATTTTATGTCTGAAATATCGAAAGGGCGAAGTCATTTTGTTTTCTTAAGAGAAGGTGGTGAAGTTTACATTTTGACTTTTTTGCCCACTTCGCCTGGTAGCATAACCCCTCTGGTGTTTTCCTCTTTCTGCCTGTTAGGTGGCCACCATTATACCTGGGTGTTTTAGTTCTTACTTTCTATGCCATATATGCTAAGATGTCCTCCAAACGTGCCAATTCAATTCTAATAATTTTATAACTCCAATATATCTCAGCATTAAGAGGTTAGTGTTAGGATTGCGACCCATTTTGTCATATCCAGGTTACGCCTGCTCAGATTATTCTCCAGTGGAATAAGTCCTAGGTTTTTAAATGACCAAACTTGTGTAATTTTGAGTTATTGTCTTTCTCCCCTTATTAAAGCAGTTATCATATATGACTTGCAATTTGTAAACTTCAACATGCACGTCTAGTTTGGATCAATGGATATCTTATATAATAAAAATTAAAAAGTGAGTTCAAGTTCCACAAATAAGACTAAGAAGAATGACTGAAGAAATTGCAGTTGATTGCAATTGTAAAGCCTAGTGGAGACTTTTGAGTGCTATTTGTTAGTAGCACTGAACTGAGCCTCGGCTTTTTTGTAAATAACAAAGTTTATTTAAGTTGATACCCATTTCATATTTATTAGTGAACAAAAGAAAAACAATTATCATGGAAAAATGCAGGCATTAACTGTTCTTGAGCATACTGTATATTTTAACTTGTTCTTGCTGGTATTTTTAAAATTATAATATTTTTCATCTTTCAGCTGGTCTAGAGAAGAGTGCTCCTGTTGATGTACCAGTGCCAAAGAGAAGAAGGTTAATGTCTGGTGGAGAAGGCCCACCATGTGATGTGGACAAAGAAACATTAGTCTGTACACCCACACCTGCAACTCGAACTACAAGATCTAAAGCCCATGAATCTCCAGGTGAACAACCCACCAAACCAAAGGAAAAGGACAAAGACAAGGAAAAGGACAAAAGTAGTAATAATGGTGGTAAACAAACTGGAAAACAAGTTAATGGAAAAGTGGAAAAATCTGGCAAAAACTCTTATGACAAATCATCCAAGAACAAGGGTAGAAATTCCAATACAGAAAAGACAGATGATGAAAATATGTTGTCAGTTTGGACAGAGAAAAGACCAACTCCTTCTATGGACTATAATGAAACAAATGCTAAGTGCCCTCTTCCAGGGTGTGATTCTAAAGGTAAAATCACAGATCTTTCAGTAATTTTTAGCTTTATTTGCACAGTACATAGGATAACCTGATTTCAAATAAAAGTAGAATTTTTAGTCAGCTAAGTTTCATATGGTAAGAATTTAATTCTGGTCTAGGTGCTGTCTTTTTTCTTTTGGATTGGAATATTCTCTTTAAAGCATGTTATAAGCAGCCAGTCTGAAACTGACTTGATTTGCCAGTAATTGCATGGAAATACGATGTTACAAACTTTTATGTCATGATTGCAGGTATACTGTAGATTTATTTAACCCTTTACCTAATATAGGGGCTTTTTGGTACTCTACTGACATACCATACAGGTGCCTTTTGGCAATTTACCCTATGTCAATATAAGCACCTTTTGGCAACTCTAAACAGTAGCCATTTTGAGCGGATTTTTGTAGCACCACCTTTGGGAATACCCCCAGTTACATACTACATTCATTGGTGAGAATGATCATTATGTCAGATCACATGGTCACTGTTGATGCTCTGGTTGCAATCTACTATTTAAAATAAGTAGGTCTTAACTGGGTCGTATTCAACATTCGACAAAATGGCAGTCTCTGATATCGTTCAATACTTTAACCAGTAGAATCACAACTATGAAAGCTTCAATAACTTAAGTAAAGGCTCAGAGGCTAAGTTAGGAAGCCTTTAGTTATTATAAATTATCCAATTACACTGATTTTGTGAGGTAGACACAGACAAAAAACTTGTAAATTTTGAATATGAAAAATTGCTGCTACAGTTGATCACGCAGCTTCACTGATTTGATAGTGAACAATTTCTCTCAAGATTTTAAGGTACATACAAATTCTTCTGTTAAAAATAATTATCTAGCTATAATTACTGTATTTTACTCTTAAATCTTTCCAACATTATATATGTGTACCAAAAACGTAAAATGGTTAAAATTGCTGTTAAACATAACGTACCCTTCACTGCTTAACAGGCCTATGTGTAGCGGACTGCACTGGATAACTTTGCTACATGCATATCGAAGGGTGAAAAAGCCATACACATGAGGGAAAGGGTTAACAAGATGTGGGAAGAAAATGTTTCCCAAATAAGTCCACTGACTATTAGTGATTCTTCATCAAATCTTTTCTAATCTGCAGCTAGTATGCCAGATCATTATTATTTCGTTCATTCAGAGATGAAATTTGATTATCTAAAGAATGTGAGGTCCTGGGGTAATGTCAATTCATGATATGTTACTTTGTATTACAGAAAGTACACATTTTAATAGCAAGAGCAGCAGGAATTGTAGAATACTTATATGTTCTAAAAAAATGTGTATATATATATATATATATATATATATATATATATATATATATATATATATATATATATATATATATATATGTGTGTGTGTGTGTGTGTGTGTGTGTATGTATGTATGTATGTATGAATGTATGTATGTATGTATGTATATATATATATATATATATATATATATATATATATATATATATATATATATATATATACACACACACACACACACACACACACACACATGTCCTGATTTGTGTTTGAAGCGGAAATATAAACATGTGACTTTATCCAATCTTTGCACCCTCAGTATTTTTTTGCATTAGTGCAGAAAGAAATATAAAATACAAAAATATGACTTGAGCTAAATCTGTTTTGTGCAAGCTAAAATACAGAAAATTTGTATTTGGTATCTATGAAAGAAAGAAAGGAAAGATGTGCGCAAAAAAAGATATAGCAACCTGCTGAAGTTAGCTCTGTATTACACAGATGGGTTGTATGCAAAATGCTCTGCAACAGCACATGTGTAGAGTTTCTTTGTCATTGTGTCTTTAGTGTAAGCAGCATTATAGCTGAGTGACAAATACAAGTTTCGCACCTGGTAATTCATTTCTGCAAGCAGAAAGGGCAATAGTTATGCCTTTTGTGAAACTGTGATATAACTTAGTTATGCCTGTGTGAAGCTGATATATCAAGTAAAGAGTGGTGGCACGAATGATATCTCTTGCCACAAAATCGGAGAAGCATAAAGTGATCGAGAAAGCTAGACAAATGGTTCCAATTTCATCATTCTTTTCAAATGATACAAAATGTTCAACCAACTGCAGTGAACACTCTGCATGTGACTTGTTCGGAAGTTATGTGCGAACTCATAGCTTACCACAATCTGCCATTAGCAACAGCTGATTCCTTGATGATTGCTTCAAACTTATTTTTCCAGATAGAAAATTGCTGCAGGTATGTAGATATTTATTTTTTATATCATGTTGATCTATATTTATGACATTTATTTACAAATCCAGCCAATTACAGTAATCTAAAACATTTTTTGCATGTATTTTTACCAAGTGAAGCACATACACAGTCGGTATAAGGCATCTGTTAAATTTAATCCCAGCTAGTCATTCAAATTTGCTAAAACTTACAAATTCTAAAATAGAATCAGTTTCACCATACCAGTGCACATTGTTTGAATAATTACAGTGTGAAGACCTTTAATGAACTAACTTGTATCTTGTACAAATTGAAATTTTTGTATTTATGTTTCAGATGAAGTGTGGCAGAAAAAAAGCAACTGTTGTTTTGAAAAGACTTTGGGAAAGGCACAACAAAGGAGCTTGTTTGAGGATGAAGATGCAGTCTTCACACTTTCAACAGATGGCATTAATGATAATAAGAGCAAGCAATTTCCAATTGTCATGAGATCAGTGGACCAAAACACTGGAGCTACTTTCCCTTCCTGTCTGCACTGGATCTGCCATAGGAGAAAACATAGTCAAAGTCATGGATGGGGAAATCACAGTGGAGTAATTGTTTAGAATGTGGATGTGACACTGCCCCAGTTATGACTGAACAAATTTGAGGTAATTTCCTACATTAGAAAAAGGCACGACAGTGTATTCTTGGCAGGATGCTGCCCCCATGTTGTGCACAATGCAGCCCAAAAAGGAGCTAAGTGTTTACATGATGTGGCTTAGATCTTGCAAGATCTATATTGTTTCTAGAAAAGTGAGAGGATAGCACAAATTCTCTAGTGTTCAAGATCTTTTTGACATTGAGCAGAAGAGAATGCTCAGACATGTGTTTGTACCCGATGGTTAAATATTGGTCATTGTCCAGAGAGATTGCTACAAAATTTGGAACTTTTGAAAAAGTTTTTTAAAGCAGAATTTTATTATATCAAGTCCAAGTCATTTTCATCTTCAACACAGGTTGCCAAGAGCAGTGATAAATCATATGCCCAGAAGAAAGTAGAAAACATCCTGAAGTTCCTAAATTCGCTGACAGTCATGCTGTATGTTCTGTTTCTGGACTACTGTCAAGATGTCATAAGGTGATGCTACCTGCAGTTTCGTTGCTGATTCTGACAAGAATGGTTTGAAGAACATTTGGATCAAGCAGTTCTATGGGGATGTAAAGCTGTACTTTAAGAGTGTTTGCAGTTACCTGAGAATCTTCCTCTCAAAGAACCAATGTTGAGAAATGCAGTTGTAGCAGATGCTTCTTTGCAACAGACAGCCAAATTGAGTTGTCTGACATTATTCCTGCTTAGATTTCTAGCACTATGGTCTCCTGGTTGCACTATTGACACTGTTGTTGAGCAGTTTGCTTTATATTAATATACAGACTTATCCACCTGCACGAGTAAACTTTCAGTTTTAATGTGAGGAATATTAACCATTCCCAGAGTAATGAACACTGAGAGAATCTTCTCCACAGTGTGTAAGAACAGAACAGCAGAGGACATCACATTTGAAGAATTGTTGCTTATTAAATCAAAACCTGGTTATCCATTTGAATCACAATACCAGCAATCAAATGAACAACTACAGAAGTTGAAAAGTTCCTATGAAATGAATAAGACAAGTCAGTGATCCTCATTTAGTTTGCATGTAACACTGAATTTAACACTGCTTTGCTGTAGCCTTCAGCATCTAAGCTCAACACTGATGATCATTAATAAAATATTTTCAAATGTTATATGTTTACAATATTGTAAATATGAAATATTTTGCATCATGTTTGCAGTATGGCTCATTGTATTGACTTTGTAAAAGATGTAATAATGATGTGTCAGTAATGATGTGCGTTACTATTGGTGTGCAATAGTGAAGAATACTTAAGGCTGACATCAAATACTAAAAATATCCCTGAAAATACTGAAAAGCATAAGGAGGTGCACAGTTCTGCTTATGGCTGTCTCTTCTTGGCAAAGGCACTTTGTTTCCATTTTCTCTGCATAATTCAGCCAATAAAGTGTTTAAAAAATGCAGTTAAAACAAAACCAAACTTTAAAATAGTTCAGTGGTTATACCACATTATAGCAAAAGTGATGATGAAAAATAGGACTATAATGTAATTGTTTTGCTTCAAACACAATATCACTTCAAACAGTTATAAATTAAAGAATCATTACTGTCATTTAATCAGTTCATAAAGGAAACTGACCCTGATGTCGGTAAAATACATATCATTAATTTAATTACACTGACTCGCTGGATTAAAATCATAGGGAGTTGTGTGTTTTGATTTGCCACTTAGCCCAATATGCAGTCAAGCGGTAACAAGGTGTAAATGTATACACAAAGAGGGGCTAGAATCAAATATTCAGTATGACTGGAGGGAATGATTGGTGAAATAAAGGTAGATATAGTGATTAAAGCATGAAAATAAGGATAAGCCCGACTTTTTTAAAAATGCACTTTTTCAATTTTACTTGCCTGACTTTAAAAATGACTAGTCTGGGATGTCGGGCTATGGCATTTGTTGAGCCCTGATCAGGATATTTTATAAGGTCACTTGTCCTTGACAAGTAGCTAGAGATAATGTGTACAGCTCCTTTTCATAATTGTGTCTCCAAATATGAAATGGCAAACAACTTGGGAATATAAATAAATGATTTGTAGTTTTTGTGGATGCAGAAAAAAATGAGTTGAATTGAGAGAGGGGTAACTGCCATAGTAAGCCTCCATTAATAAATTATTTCATGGTTTTAACTTTGCTAGTGGTTGTTTGAATAATGTTACTAGTAAGAAATGTAATAAAGGCAGGGCTGAGCAAATTTTTGTTAAAACCACTAGTCCAGGACAAGTGGTTTCAGAAAATTCACTAGTCCCACCTAACTTTTCACTGGTCCCAAAATGGTAATCACTTAACGAGATTTGATTAAATGTATGTACTTAATCCATAAAAAAAACAAACGAAATAACATACAACATAATTATTTCTTTTATGAAATGTATTTTTCAAAAACATTGCTTGTTATACAATTGGCTTCTTCATGTTCATGTATATATGTTTTAGCTGATGGATTTGAAAGTATGTCCATGTATGTGTCTGCCCTCTGCACAAGCACTTATCCAGCAGTTGATAGCTCTGTCTGGGTCAGTATCCTCAAGCTCTGGTCCATTTGTAGAAATATTCATCTGGGTTCATTTCCAATCTGTGCCAGTTTTGGATATTGTTTGCAGTAACTGCAAAACAACTTTCGTTCGGAGTCAACATATTCAAGCCAGGGATAACAATCAACCTATAGCAGCTGAAAATTTCGTCTCTTAGTAGTGTCATATTTGACATTTTTTGCCATCACATATTGTTGCTTATGTCTCTTTGGAGAAAGAGCTATCGCACACTCAGTGTCCATCTTAAGTTTTTAAGATCAAGTAATGCACTTTCGAGGGCATTTGTAATTCAACTTCAGAATTTATTTTGAAGGTATTGAATTAGTAATTGTAAATTTTAATTAACTCACTTGATTTAGATACCAGAGTAGTTACTGTTAGACATACTTGATAACTAGAATTTCAAAATATTGTGCCTTTTTTTATATCTAAGATATTCAGGTTTATTTAATTCAAATATCAGATGTGCACAGGGCTGGAAAAATCCCTAGTTTGACAGCCCAAGATGAATTAAAAGTTTTCCTGGGTAAGTCAAGTCTTAAGTTCTCTGTACTTGCATGGGAATGAAATTTGTAAGGAAATATTAAATTTTATGTGTGGTTATAATAATGATATGAGGAGAGGAATATAATTCTGGAAACCAGATTCTTTTGTTTATCCAGCACTGTAAACAAAGGAAACCAGAATAAAAAAAGCAAGAAGGAACAAATAACAAAAAAAGCAGATGTTTAAAATTTTATGTTTGATCTAAAACAGTTTTTACTTGTCCATCCAATTTTAGGTCATCTTACGGGTCGTCATGATACTCATCGAACTTTGTCTGGTTGTCCTTTGTTCCACAACATGTCAGCAGAGGAATGCAAGGTAATGTATAATAATAGGGCTCGCACTAGCCTTTAAAAATGTTGAAGGCAATTTCATCACTTTCACCAATATATTTTTGTTATGTCGCCACATTTTGGGGGAAAGTTGTCTGATATGTACATATCAGTACTATGTGTGCACTTTTGTTAAGTTGTTGTTGTTGTTGGGCTTAACGCCATTTTTCAGCACACGATAGGCTATTCATGGCGGCCAGTATTAATGGTGGAGGAAGAAACCGGGAAGTACCATTAAGTACCATTGTTAAGTACCATTAGGATATTTAATGAAAATACAAAACAGATGTATGAAATGTTAAACTTTTAGTATTTATAGATTTAAATATTCTATTATTTAGTGACTGATATGGATAAGTAATGGATTCATGTATGGGGGAGCATGCATTTTGATGATCTTACATATAATTAAATTTTTGCTGGTACATAAGTTTATGGATTCAGGAATGGAAACTTGTTTCCATTAATTGGGTCTTTAAATATGTAATTTGCAATACAATCAAATCTATGAAAATTGATAACCCATGTGAAAAAGTGAAATTCACAGTATTTGTCTGAAACATCTAATGTTTTATTATGAAAGGAACTTCCTTTTTGTGCACCACCATATCCAAGTTCACATGTTTTGAGCTTGAAAAAGACAAGAAATGCCATATAAATTTTATAAACAACATGCATATACTGTATAAATTGCGGCTGTTTTCATTTTTGTATAATGGTGCATCCAGTTTTCAAAACATTCTTAAACAACACCAGTAGATAAAGTCTGGGAAAAAACGTTTTGGTTTAGGGTCATACATTAGTCATAGTTAGCTTTTTTGAAATCACCTAAGTGTATGAAGAAATCTGTTTTCTACTGTCTCTGTTTATTTAGGTGGTTGATTCTTGTTACTTTGGTAAGGTCATCCCTGACATCAGATGATTTAAAAAATCAAAAAGCTGAAAGTTTTTGCCCCACACACTTTGGATTACCTGATGGCATAATATCTCTTCCCCATTAAATGTTGACTGCCAAAAATAAAATCTCTAAGTAAAATTTTAGTTTTTATTTTGATATTTACCATATTGATATCCCATTATGTGTAAATGTGGAGTCCAAGTTTTTCTCCATTTTTTGTTTTTTTCTGATTTTGTCAGCTCTCATATCTTGCTTACTTGTATGGTGTGCATGGATAGTTTATATATATATATGTATGTATGTATGTATGTATGTATGTATGTATGTATGTATGTATGTATGTATGTATGTATGTATGTATGTATGTATGTATGTATATATATATATTAGGTATAGTACTAGCTAGCCACTAACGTTAGAAAATAGTAAAAAGTGGTAGAGAACACTTGTTGGCATGCACAACTGTGTAGTGATTCAACTTTGTTGAGTACTCTATTAGGTACAACAATGATAGTTGTCACATTTTCTCTTAAGATATATTGGTTATCCAGACAATGAGAAAAACTTTATTTTCAAGGTCATACAAGTTTCATAAATGGCACTATGGTGGCGCTCTACAGTTTCGTATTTAGCATAGGGTTAAAATTTTAAAGAAAAAGAGTTTCCCCGGGTTGCCTCACTAGTTATACTGGTTATTTAAAAGAGACTTTGTATATCTTAGGTGTTGTTCAAAAAACCTTTCATTCCCTTTATTTTGATGTATGATTGATGGGTGTAATATGGGTTAGAGAATATACAGCTTGGCCTTACTCCAGATGTGCACCTTTCAAAAACGTGCTAGCTCTACTTGCTCATTTTCACTTCTCGAACTTCAGAGGTAAATTGTAAAAAAAAGAGCCGATAACTTTTTTTACATTTTATGTATTTAGTAATTCAGTCATTGCACTTTTAGAAGCTGGTATTATCTAGTTTGGCAAAATTCATTTTCCATATTTTAATAGCTGCCAAGAATAGTGTACTTTAGACAAATTTAGGTTGATTTTTGGAGCACAAGGGAGCAGTCATTTTAGTTAGTGTCCCAAGATCATTTGAAATTTCCAAAAGAACAATATCCAAAGAAATTTCATCCACATTACATGAAAGTAGTATATAGTTATGCCAACATTCTCTGCACTGTGCATGTTTAAAATGCAAACAACTTCACCTTACATACAGCACTCTCTCAAAAGTACATAATAACTGGTGAGCGCCACCTATATGGCAAAGTACATATTCTTTAGCTAAGGTTATGATAAGTTAACCTTATCTGTACCTTGGCGGATCGATCAGATATTCATTGCTTTGGGTCTGTGAATTTCATTGGATGTGGTGGCTAATCAAAATCAACTTGTTTAAATTTGGACACTGTTCCTACATGATTGAGACAAAGGGAGCATATATCTGGAATGGTATCATAAATAAAGTATTTTTCACTGTCAGCCCATGTTTGTACAAATATATTCATTTCCTCAAATACATCTATAATGGTTTGTCTCTGGTATGTAGTCATACTTTCAATGTTTAGCTTAAAATTATTCTTTTGAAGTAAATTGCCTCTCCCATAAATGTCGCTAGGGCAGGCACTCAACTATCTGATAAATCCACCATGGTGCAGATAGGATTCACTTATCGAAACTTTAACTATTGAAGATGGGACAAACTAATGACCATTAGCTGTCAGATTTTATGATAAAGAATTTTTATTTTTATGCCTACATCTTTCAATACAGAGCAGTCCTCATATCCATCTGCAGGTACATAGTTATCCTTATATCCATCTGGGGGTACATAGTAATCCTCAAATCTACCTGTGGGTATATATTAATCATTGTGGCCATCTTGGAGTACACAGTAATCTACATGTCTATCAGTTGGTACATAGTAATCTTCATGTCCATCTGTTGGTACTTAGTAATCTTCATATCCATCTGTTGTTACATAGTTACATTGTTACATGTCCATCCAGGGTACATAGTAATCTTCATATCCATCTGTTGTTACATAGTAATCTTCATGTCCATCCAGGGTACATATTAATCTTCATATCCATCTGTTGTTACATAGTGGTCTTCATGTCCATCTGTTTGTACATAGTAATTTTCATGTCTATTTGGGTAATCCTCTTGTCCATCTAGGGTACTTAGCAGTAATCCTTTTGACTATCTGTGATACATAGTTATTTTCATATCCATTTGTTGGTAGATAGTAATCTTCATGTCCATCTGTTGTTACATTGTAATCTTCTTGTCCATCTGTTGGTACATAGTAATCTTCCTGTCCATTTGGGTAATCCTCTTGTCCATCTAGGTTACTTATAACAGTAATCCTCTTGTCCATCTGGGATACATAGTAATCCTCATGTCCATCTGTTGGTACATAGTAATTTTCATGTCCATCTGTTGGTACAGAGTAATCTTCCTGTCCATTTGGGTAATCCTCTTGTCCATCTAGGTTACTTATAACAGTAATCCTCTTGTCCATCTGGGATACATAGTAATCCTCATGTCCATCTGTTGGTACATAGTAATTTTCATGTCCATCTGTTGGTACATAGTAATTTTCATGTCCATCTGAGTAATCCTCTTGTCCATCTAGGGTACTTAGCAGTAATCCTCTTGTCTATCTTGGGTACTTAGCAGTAATCCTCTTGTCCATCAAGGGTACTTAGCAGTAATCATTTTGTCCATTTGTCAATCTTACAGTTCAGCATAAAATCATTGTACAACTGGTCCCACAGTTTGTGATGGGTTGCTATTGTGAATTTTATGGTCATCACCTGGAGATAGTCATATCACTCAATCACTTGCTTCTGCAATTTTTGGTAGAGTTATTATCCTTTATGTCTAATAGCTTAATGTGTTATATGACACAATCTCATTAGTACAACTAGACATATCTTAAAGTTGCTAAATATTAGATCATCATCTGAAGATCAGCATATCTGCAAATAACTTTTTCTTGCATTTTGTGTTACTAATTGCCCATGTTGTCCTTTAGCTTAATGTATTGTATGACAAAGTCCTATTAGGACTAGACAAGCCATGAAATTGATAATTATTAAGATTATCACCTGAATATTGGAATATCTACAAATCACTTTCTCCTACTAATTTTGTTCCTGTTATAGCCCTTTTAATTCGCAGCTGAATGTTGTGAAGGCAACTTGCCTTGCTGTTTTTTTTAATATAACTTGCTGTGAAATTTAGTAAATGTTAAGACTTTCAAATAAAACATATTTCCCCTTAGGGATGGAACTTTAGAAAAACTTTTGTAGGAGGTTGTGTTTTAAACTATTTTGTTTCTGACAGTGGAAGTTTGGTTAGGAAAATCACTTCTGTTGTGGGTTGTGTTAATAAAATCAGAAATCACTGGTAGGGTTGTCAGAAAAAAATGAATATATATTTATAATCGCACATAACCCCCTCCTAGTGGTCTGACTCGATATAAGGTAGCATTTTCATTGCCTTGAAAGTTTGGGAGTATCGTGCAGATTGCACTGAGGTCTTTAAAAGTCTTTGAAAATTTAAATAAACTGAAACATTTTAATTTCTTTTCAGCATAATCACAAATAAAATTGTCCAAGGTTGTTACATTTGGATGCAGTCGAGTTTTCCTGGTTTCTTTCTTTTGAAATTAGAAAATTAATTGTTTGAATTTCATCATTAAACAATATTGTAGGATTTTGCATTAATTGTTTTCTCATAAAAAAATTGACTTGTATACAAACTGTTAGCAAAATATATCTTAGAAATCTATGTTTGTGGTCTTTAAAAGTCTTTTGAATTTATCATTCAGAATTCTGTATAAACCCAGTATGGGAATGTTGGACTTATAACCCTAATTCACCATTATGGAAGAGAAAAGACCTGGCATAAGAAGCAGCAAAGCATGGATTCAAGGAAATGAATCTTTTGCAGAGTTCATGTTAGTGAACTTCTCTTTTTGGAACAGAGATATCCAAGAGAGAATACTTATGGGGCCATACCTGTGCGATGTTGAAAATTACACAACCATAAAGAACATTAACTTGTTCAAGCTAGTTACACATATGCTGTTTCAGACAGCAGACAATGAAAGCGAGTTCTCAGCACAGAATAATATTCATACACAAAGGAGGAGGATCATATTAAATTCATAAACAATGAACAGGTTAATTCTCATAGAGATCATCAGAAAATCTCATGCAAAATAATTAAGTGTGTGTAGATCTCTGGTTGGAAAAACCACTACGGCAACAAAAGAATGATGAGACTAACTTTCATATCACGCAGATGTATTAGAAAATGAAGTACATGCAATGTGCAAAAATTAAATGAGATTACACATAAGGGACTGACTTACCTGTGTAAACTCAAAGCAAGATGGATACAAATTTATTCTATTTGTGTTTGGTTATTCCTATGTATATTTTGAGAATGTTGATATTTTCTGCAGACCTTTTGGTACTTATTTCCAAACTATCATTTGGTATTTTTATTGCAAATTGGATTACTATTATCTAGTACTCAACATTTTGTCCTTAACACTACTAATCTGTTTGTCTTGATTCTTTTCACCATCTCCTTTAGTTTTACTGGTACCAATACTTTCAATAAAATTGTAACTTCTATTTTCTTGAAATCTTAATATTTTTGATCATGTATTATTATCAATTAGTAAAATGTGCTTAGTTTTGTAAAATCTAAACCTATTAACAAGGGTCTACTATAAAAAGTGGGTTAACTTCATGTGTGCAGAAATTATTGCCATATTACAAATTTACAGTGCTGTTAGAAAGAACAATAGTTGTACAAGATATATTTTGCAAAGCAGTAGATCTCGTAGGGCTCGTATTGTCACCACACACTCCATTTAAATAATAATCTTATCATTTCTGCATATTCCTATCATAATTTTCCCCAGTAGTATTAATTTACTGATCTGATGTTGTTCATTTCTTGTACAACTTTCATATGTCAAGAATTCTCACAGTATCATTAAAAATAATATAATCTGCACCAATTTGAGTTATTTGAGATGATATTCATTTTCAAACATAAAAATCACTGAAGCTATGAGTTCTAACATTAAATAACATTTGAAGTAGCCATGATAGCAATTAAGGATATAACTGTACTAATTTCACTTTGAGGTATAGTCAAATCTTGAATGTGCTGGAGGAACAGGGCCTCAAAATAAATACATTAATTTTAGAACCCATTCATTGACTACAAATCAAGTATGTAATCAAATTGAATTGTTAGAAATTTTTTAATTCTTTTGACAACATGGTAATTAGTTGTCCAAATATGGAGTAAGTCTGAGGTCTTTACCCAATCCTGACAAAGGCTCCACCACAGCCATGTGACCATGCCCAGTGAAATAACAGTAATAATTACTGTTGAACTAGAGATGACATTGGTTTAAGTATTTTGGTTTCAGTAGAGCCTTAACAGAGTGGAACAGTGAGAGAGTGTTAGGGAGATATTGAATAATGGGTATTCCTCCTGCCACCGCTTCTTAATTAGAGATCACAAACACACAACACTTAGATTAAATCCTGAAATCATGGCAGCATCCCTGCAGAGAAGATAACTTGAACATTTTTGATTTTATGGGTATCTGGTTATCCCATGGTATTTCTCTTCCATGAAAATATCTTACAGTGTGTACAGTCAGTGTGCCTCTTTTTATGTGTGCAACATTATTTTCTCAGCTTCAGGAAGAAATTACATCAAAGGGAAGACAATAAAGGGTGTACAGTTAACTAAATCAACATGAATTTAGCTACTCATATTGATTTTAACTTTTTGGTTATATCTGTTTTCGTCTGTTCCTGTCCATTCTGGTGGTTATAGCCACTGAATCAGTATGTTTGGAAAAAAAATTGAAAGATATAATCATTTGTGCAGATTATGATTCTACACCGTACTTCTGCCTGAGAGATGTGAATAATTTTATTTCTTGTTTTGTTGATTCTGGTTGTTTCCCAATTCAAATGCATCACTGAAAAACGTTTATGCAGTCTCATACTTTGCTAACAATATTTATTACATGTGCACATCTCCAAATATTGGTGAATATAGCAAACAGTTCTGGTTGTAACAATGGACATTATTAGAAAAACTTTAAGTGAGCTAAAATATAAACATTTTGGCAGAATGTGATGCAGGATTGCTCAAGACTTCTTGATCTTATATGCTTAGCAAAAAAAATCCATTTGTACCAACTGATGATGACTTAATTAACTGTCAGAAAGGCGTAATTGACGATATTCAAAGGTCTACAAAATTACAAGTCAAAATTGATAAACTCGTACAGCTGTGGCAAAAATGATGGGCTAGTACCATTGCTACTGTTGATTAGTTGGTTGAATTTGGCTCGGTTTGTTTCTTGGTGGGTTTTAATTCCGTGTTTCAGTACATAATGGGCTATACACGGTAGCCAATATATTAGGCAGAGGAAGAAACCCGAAAGGCCACCAACCCAAATTGGTTGATCTGTGACAAAAACTCACTTTTGTGAGATGTGCAAGTGATCTGTAAAAGAAAACACCTTAGTACACTTGTCCCAATAGAACCTCTGTTGATTTGATGCTTATCTCCAACAGCTTAAGTATTTTAGACACCAGACCTCAGGTTTTGGTGGATCCTTATGGCCTATACACCATTTTCAGA
The DNA here is from genome assembly GCA_016746295.1 of Potamilus streckersoni. Classification (NCBI taxonomy): domain Eukaryota; kingdom Metazoa; phylum Mollusca; class Bivalvia; order Unionida; family Unionidae; genus Potamilus; species Potamilus streckersoni. Next base: position 2,870,313 of record JAEAOA010000900.1, on the reverse strand, counting down.
TCAAGAGAATTTATATATGGCAGTCAGTTTTACTGCTGAAGTGAATCCAAGCACTTTTGAGACACCAAACACCACTTATGTAGAAGCACTAAACTTCCACAAGTAACTGGCATTATTCTCATGTGCATATTGGAGGCAAGTAATGACATGACAAGCATCTTATACCATGCTGCCATGGAAGCAACTCAGATCTGAATCACAAGACAAGCATCTTATACCACTCTGCCATGGAAGCCTATGACCATATGGTCAAGTTTTATATGAAAGACTAAAAGTGGGATATTGATCTGTGACACCTGGATTGAAAGTGCAGAATGTTAATGTTAGGCCATCAGTGATGATGATGATGATGATGATGATGATGATGATGACAAAGTTAACTACAATAACATTAATTTTATGAGCACTCTGGGAAAATGTGATTCCTTGACCTTCATCCATTTTTTAAAATCTAATTTATAATATAAAATATGTTGACATGCTATATTTTTTAAAATTGCAACAAGGCATAAAAATAAGATGTCTGTAACTGAAATACAAGAAATGACATAGTGTAAAAGTAGGCAGAAATAATGTGACATCACTTCCACAAGAATTTTTTTCTTGACAAATTGTATATTACAAGTTTACCAAAACATTTATTGAAAAAAATAATAACAAGGAATCATAGTTTCTGACCACACATTTAAAGCAAGCCAATACAAGATTTATCTATTATTCAGATTAAAAGCAGCATGAGAATAAAGAAAAATAGGAAAACATCGTGATCTCTTTAGTAAACAGTTTAGTAAGGATACAAATTCATGATTTCTGTATTAGAATAGAAATTCCTTTTATAAAATCTATATTCATGGACCTTAAATTAGTAGACCTTAAATTAGTAGGTATTAAGGAACTGATTAATGATATCTACAAATAATAAGCCACCAAGAAAATTTGTGATTTTGCAGAATCAGGGACATATATATCTGACAGACAAACAAACAAAAGGACAAAAAATTGATTATAATGAATACAAATAAACATATGCAGTTGATTATATGATCCATAAAAATTCAAAAGATAACCTCCAGTCAGCTGTCACTTAAATAGCTTCTGTCCACAACCCATTATTGAAATGGCTTCTATTGCCCACTAACCCACAGTCAGAAATTATGTCAAGAAAAATATGCTTCTGTAGGGGCAATGTTTTTTTTTATTAATAAAACATAATGTGGATCATAATTTTTTAAAATTGCTTCTGTTGTTGGTTGGTTATATTTGAAATGCCTTACCCCCATGCCTTACTGGAACAGCCCTTATGGTCTTCATTTAAAGGCACAAGTGTTGATAAATTTGCTATTGCCATTTTGGACATAGCTGGACACAGTGTATGAGAGAGTTTTGAAAATGCAACTACTCCTGTAGTTTTTATTGATTGCAGGGAAATGTAGATTATATTATTGTCTTCATCAGATGATGCAAATGTTGAGCAGTTGTTGTACTTGCTCTATTTGAACAATGGCCATGCCATTTTTTTCCAATATAATCTCATCTCCATCATGTGTTAGGATTTTGTGTGTGTGTGTGTGTGTGAGTGAGAAGGTGGTATATTTTTGTGAACAAATTGCTTAACATTCTTTTTTTTAAAAAAATTGTTAAAATATTAGATAAAATTTCTTCAATAAAAATTTTTTCCTTACCTCTCCTTTCAGTTGCGAGCAGATGAACGGCAAAAACAGTTGGAAGAGAGACAAAAACTTCTTGCAACACTAACAGACCGGAAAGATCTTCGGAGACAGGTTAGTTTGAGATCTTTTGCAGACAAAAGATGCCTTTGTTTAAATATGTAATAAGTGTTCTTTTTATATTGTGCATCAGGTTGGTGGTTATATCTTTGAAGTTCATAGTTTTACACTCCACTGTCTTGTATAGAAAAGAGGATACACATGCAGTATTTTCTTCAGTTGACTGATTTGGTTGGTACATAAAATAATGGCAGATTTGTGCATCCCAGCCTTCATGTACTATGTAACAGGTTTTCACTGTATTATGTGCTCAGTTTATGTGAACGGTTTGTTGCCTGTTATCCCTCTGTTAGCCCAAGTTTGTTGTTGCTTCTCATAAAATACTTGGAGAATTGCCACGAAACTACACACACATTTATCACATGGTCTCGTTGGTCATTTATGAAAACTGGCATTCATTATTGCCATGTTTATTGCTATTTCTCATGAATGGTGGGTCATTTTAACGTGTGATTTTCACTAAAAGACTTCTTAAGATGTTTTGTTGATCCTAAATAGAAATGACATGGATCTGACATTCAATATGGTCACCACAGCAGTCATCTTGAAAACTTGTTACTGATACTCCATGGCAGTTTCACCAGAAGACTTCTTACGAAATCTTGTTGGTCTTTAATGAAAATAGTGCTGATCAGATGTCTAAAAGGTCTGCCACAATGGCCATCTTGAAAATCTTTTTATTTCTACTCCACTGAATGAATGGTCATATGCACAGGGTGTTTTTTGTTGAAATATTTTGTGTGTTGTCCTGTTGGTACTAAATGAAAATGGCGCTGATATGGAGTCCAATATGGACATCAAAGTAGCCATTTTGAAACTCCTGTTATTGCTTTTCCCCCTGAACAAATTTTTATGTTGACATGGGTTTCATGAGTGAAATTATTGTGATGTCTAGTTGGTCTTACATGAAGATGGTGGCAGTCTAACCTACAGTTAGTATGATCAGCATTAAAATCTGATTATCACTACGTCTTCATATCTGGCTATATCAACATGACAGCCATCCTGAAAATCTTGTTATTGTTACTCCAGATAAATGTTGAAAATATTGGTAGCTTAACTCTTCTGATATAAATGGCTATAGCAACATGGGATTTTCACTTCTCAAGATACTCTAGTAAAACTGGTGCCAATTGTGCATCTAATATGTTTGCTTGCCACAATGGCTGTCTTGAAAATCTTGCTGTCACAAATTGCCCTGAATAGATGGTCAAATTGACAAGGGCTTTTTCAGAAAAATGACCCCATATTCTATCTTTTTTGTCAGAAATGAAAATGGTGCCAATCTGATGTCCATTTTGTCAACAAAAGTGGAAGATTTGAAAATCTTGTTTTTGCTGAAGAATATCAGAGTTGTTTCAACACTGAGCAGTTAAAAGGTTGATGTGGACTTATTTTGAATTCCAGGAAATTTTTATGCCTTGTAGAACATTAGTCCCTGCAAGGGGTTTTTGTTATTATTATCATTGTTATCATCATCATTATCATCATCATCATCATCATCATCATCATCATCATCATCATCATCATCATCATCATCATCATCATCATCATCATCATCATCATCATCATCGTTTCAAAGCTGTTCCAGTAGAACATACATATCCTCTCCCCCCTAGGCGGCACTTCAAAAAAAAAAACTTCTGTAAGAGGTTGTCTTTCAAACTATTTTGATTCTGACAGTGGAAGGTTGATTAGGAAAATCACTTCTGTTGTGGGTTGTGTTAACAAAATGAGAAATCGCTGGTGGGGTTGTCAGACAAAAATAAACATATATTTAAAATCACATCTACCCCTGCCTCCTATCGGTCTATCATGAATTAAACATTGGGTCAGAACATGATGCCAGTACACAAGAGCGCACCTAATTTGTATGAATTCACATACTTTTAAAGCAGTTACATGTGTTTCGCAAATTAGTCAATGTGACGAATATAAAACCTGCTTTGCGCAGTATTTTTTATTCAACATTTAACTTTCAACGTCCATTTCGTGACATAATTTGCGCTGCCAGTAGCAGTTTAGCAGCATTTGATGTGACATCCCAGTTCAGGAAGGAAAACATTTTGGATACTTTGGTTCGACATGAATTGCTGTTTAACTAAATTCGATTGATTTATTGGGCCTTGAAACAGGCATTTTATGATATTTTTAACTTTAGTTTCATCATTTAAGTTTTACAAATGCTTGTTTCAAATAAGGGCCACACAGGAAACCAAAATGGCTGAACAGGGTTTGTCATCAGATGATGTTTTCAGTCGGCAAATACAGGCTGGTGATAGCTATGATGACAGTGAATTTCATGTATATCAGTCTGTTGGACATTGGGAAAATATCTTTGGAAATACCAGTGTGTGATTTTTACCCCAAAATTGATGTTGAGAGCTAGTCTGATGTACATGTTGGATGGACAGGATACCAGTTATAATTTCAGAACAACAGTATAATAAATCCTACCATCTGTGCACAAGCACGTGCTTGTGCTTCTCTAAACAAGCAAACTATAGGTTGGGTCGGCATGACGCAGTCTTAGCAACCTACTTTCTGCCATAATGCGGAGGTGAAAACAATTGCTTAGTAAGAGTATGTAGCGTTAAGTTTGATATTACAAACTGTTTTGGTTTACCTATATTTTCTTTATTATTTCTGTTTTCTGTGCAGAAGTGCTGCATAGTCTTCTGTACAATTAGGATATAAAACCACAAATGTGTCTGTTGAATATTTTTATAGATGAAATATATTTGAGGTTGATGAGGGTTGCAGAGGTGTGTCACACATATGTACATGACAATATATGCCAATTAGTGCCAAGACAGTTTGAAGGCCGTGTTTCTTTTATAGTTTGTATATTGTACACTTTTCATTTATAAAATGATGCAAGGATCATGGGATGTTGGCCATTCTTGCAATGTCTAACAGTTACTAAGAGACGGTGGATAGAGATGCTGATTCACGATATTTACAGAAACTAAAAGTTGTGGAAATTAATGATTGTCCTTATAAATTTCCAGCAGATATTTGGGTAAATAACCCAACAAAATGGCATGAAGTGACATGGCCTGATATTTGCAACTATCTTACAGATACACCTGGTAAGTATTTTTTAAACAAAAATTTTCTTGAAGTAATTGTACACTTTTTTCTTAAACATATTTTTCTTTAATTAAACTTTAACAAAATCTGAACTTTTCAGACTGTATTACCTGTGTATGATCCAAATTCTTTTTTAAAGTTCTCATTTTTTAATATTTTTCTTTTATTATTATTGTTTAATTGTACTTTTAAACCTTGGTTAATATGCACTTAAAGTTGTGTAGTTTTCAACCTATGTACATGCATCCAGGCTGCATTTATAATAATTTTTTTCCTTTTCTTGCAAGGAGTGTACACCAAAGAGTCAATAAAAAACTACAGAAGTCTTGATGCACTCAACTTTTTACAATCAGGATGGGTGCAAACAGTATATTATATGCAGCCTGAGAAAAGCACCAATTTTGTGTTGAAGGCTAATGTCAAGTCATCATGTAGAGTGACAAATGAACCTCATCATCCACGGGTTGTTGTTACCAGTAAAGGAAGGGTCATTACAGCACACTGATTGCATAGTAGGGTAAACAATTTTTAAAAAGTTGTATAAATATTAGAGTAGTCATATTCTAGTTGGGTAAAACTTGTGTATCAATCAAACTTATAGCCATTAAACTATTTTAATCTTTTCATTATTATTGTTTAATACTTTAATGCTTTGCAAATATTTACACTGCAGCTTTCTTATCATTACATGTAAACAAGAGTGGTTTATATATTTTGGTTTGCTACTGTATCATGGTATGATACAATCTATGTGTAAATTTTTTTAATGTTTCAGGCTGGGAGAGTCATGATGCCCTTCTTTTCAAAATAGAAGCTGCAGTTTGCAATGGGTACACAGGCCAAACATGCACAGAGAAACCATGCGAATGGAATAAGTGTTTTGTTAAGTCTGTAACACCAGCACCAGTTACATCAATTAAATTTTACAAGGATAAAGCAAAGAATAGGCTAAGAGAAAGTATTCACATATGAAAGTCACCAACTCCAACACCATTAGTTTCAGAACAGCTGGGATTCATTCAGAGCTTAGAGAGCTGCCTACACAAGCCTATCAGACTAAGCACATTCAAAGAAACAGCTCATCACTTTGCAAAAAAAGACAAATATCAGTAAGATGCTTGCCAATGCCACTGATATATTGATACAACCCAGACAGCATTAATCTTACAAAAGAAGAATTAGTGGTAAAATATAAACAAGTATTGCCAACTGTGACAGTCAGTGTCAGTGAAAAGGAGTAATTATTGGAGTGCACCAAAAATCAGTCTAATTCATTGGTATGGCACGAGCTAAAAACCAGTAGAATAACTGCATGTGTGGCATATAGTGTACTGCACATCAATATGGACAGTCTTGCTCCTTCACTAAAAAAATTTGCAACTCTGTACAGCAGGAACTCAAAAGTGTGCCAGTTCATTGGGGGCATTTGCTTGAAGCTTCTGCTCTATAGCGCTACACAACTGCATATCTACACAACATCAAAATGTGAAAATTGTAAGGACAGGATTAGGTTTGTGTATGGATAAAGGGTTTATTGGTGCTTCTACAGATGCTTTGTTTTCATGTTCGTGTTGTGGCAATGCTGTTGTGGAGATAAAATGTCCATATGCATTAAAGGATGCTAATGTTGATGAAATCACCAGTGCTACTATTGTCTTACATCAAACTATGGACTGAAGAAAGACCATAACTACTAAACACAGGTCCAGCTTCAAATGTACGTGTTGCAGAACACATTCTGCCACTTTGATGTGTGGACCAATAAAGGGTATGATGGGCCAATTGCAAGTTTTAGTGAGTGCATCTCACTTGTGTCAAGATTAAAATGTTTCCCACCCACTTGGTACTGCAAAGATTGTGTAAGGAGAAAAGGCAAAAATGGATGTTTTATGATTTGATGAAACAAATGCATTATTTGTCATCTTTGTCTAATAAAATGTATTTATATAATAAACATTCAAATTTAAAAGTGTAAAAAAAATCTATGTATAAAAGTCACTTTTCATTATTGTAGTTATGGAAATGGGCTTATCACACATTGATAACAAAGAAGCTCAGTTTGACCATTTACATATATCATTATGTACATGAAAATTGAAACTTATTCTGAATACTAAAACACATTTATGACATGGCCTCAAAAAATGTGTCCATTAATAAAAAAATTCAAATGACTACATAAATTGAAAGTATCTAGCTTTATTTTCCCCCTTGCATCTGAAGTAAGAACAATCCCATCACCAAGATTTGTAAGAATGGCACATGTTCTGACAATTGTATCAACACTTTAAAGGATGTCATTATGTGCTTCTGACTTAATTCACAAACTTAATTGGCAGAGTCCCTTGTAAAATTGGGGGCCCCCGAGTGGCCGAGTAGTATAAAGCGCTGTCCGTTACGGATCACTGCCATCTCACCTCTGTCTGTGTGGGTTCGAGTCTAGGACTAACCTTCCGCAAGTAACTGGCAACATTCTCATTTACATCTTGGAGGCAAGTGTATAGCAAATGTATAGAATCTTGTACCACTCTGCCATGGAATCCCCCTCCGATCTGTGTCACAAGACAAGCATCTTGTACTCTGCCATGAAAGCCCCTCAGACTATAGGTATAAGACTCGTATGAAAGTCTAGAAGTGGGAGATAGAACCTGTGACAACTGGATTAAAAGTGCAAAATGTTACTGATAAGCTGTCAGTGATGATGATGCTGTTGACAATACAGTTAACTGCAATGACATTGATTTTATGAGTACTCTGGGGAAAAAATGATTCCTTGACTTTCATCCATTTTATAAAATCTAATGTCATAAAAATGTTTGACTTGATATATTTCTTTTTATATCTTCATATAAGTCTTGCAACAATGCATAAAAATAAAACATTGGTAACTGAAATATGTGGTCTGACAAGAATTTTTTTTTAAAAAAAAGCCAGAAATAATATGACATAGCTTTCACAGGCATTAATAATTTTTTTCTGACAAATCATGTATTACAAGTTTACCAAAGCATTTATTGAAAAAAATAACAAGGGAATCATAGCATTTTACCACACATTTAAAGCAATACAAGATTTAACTATTTTTTTAATCAAAAGCAGCATGCCAGAGAACAAAGAAAAATAGGAAAATGGTGATCACTTTAGTAAACACACAGTTTAGTAAGGATAGAAATGAATGATTTCTGTATTAGAAAAAAAATATGCAGTATTTTATATGATCTATAAGAATTCAGTAGATTACCTCCTGCCATCCGTCATTTAAATCGTTTCTCTCCAAAACCTAATATTAAAATCGCTTCTACCGCCCACTAACTCTAGCCAGAAATTATGTAAAAAATATGCTTCTGTAGGAGGCACTATTTTTCCATTACAACATATCTGATGGTGAATAGTTTTTTATAACTTGCTTCTGTTGTGGGTTGGTTGAATTTGAAAGTGCCTTCTCCCCGGGGGTATATGTTTTACTGGAACAGTCCTTAGGGAGTTAGCATACATTTCCTATTTAAAGAATTCTCTGTAAATTTATCTTTCCTAAATTCTGATTGTTATGAGGGTCATATATTGTTTTCAAACTTTTTCTATCTGTTTTTCATTCTGTACATTTTGTTTATGTATACAGTAGGGCAGTCAGTAGCTCAGCTGCTGGGTCACTTTTGTTGAAAGACTTGTATGGCCTTTTCCCTTTTTGTATTTATTATGAAATGTGCATGAATGTTTATCCTTATATTCTGTTCTTGCTAAGTTCATTTCTTTAAGACTCCTCTAAATTTCAAATCCACTAATGCTGAAATCTACAATAAACCAAGACTATTGAATGTGCCTCATGATACTTAAGCAGGATCAGATGATATCCACTATCAGCTTCTGTAAGACACCTGTCACAGCTCTAAATACATTTCTAGACATTTTCACTAAAATTTGGGGAACTTCCAATTGTTCTGACATTTTAAGTCAATTTTTTATGATAAATCCATGAAATCAATTACAGGTTACTTACCAGTATAGAACTGTTAGTCTAGAATGATCAGATTCACAATGTGTCATAATATATTCCAAATGTCTTATAAATAAACAAAGTAAAGTCAATATTTCCTGTGTGCCAGATCAAAATCATTAATTTATAAAACTGTTTAAAACTCCACTTTTTCCAAAACATCAATAGGCAGTTATGGGCTGAGTGAATGCTTAATATAAGCAGTAATCTGTGATGTCACATAAATTACATTTATTACCCTACTGAAATTTTAAAAGATTCATCTCTGTTAGCCTTGGCAGGAGAATGGGTCTTCATTCTAATGACATTTCTAGTGACTGTATGTCCATTTTTACTCTGCTGCAGAACCCACTTTTTGAAGTTCTACTCAGGTTTTGTGTACCAGCTTTACATTATTTAAATTTTCTTTCTGCACAGTCCCAGTTTAGTCGAACTTGTATTCACTTTATGAAATCTTGATAGGCCTTTCTTGTCAGAGTCTGGTCAGTTTTGTATCGTATCCATTTTACGAAGCCCTGTTAGATCTAATGATTACTTGTTTTTATCACCTTTAGAATCCCAGTGAAGTACAGAAAGAGAAGGCAGAGAAAGTACGACGAGCTAGAAAAGTACAACCAGATATTACAGAGGAAGTACGGATTTCTCATCGCCAACATCGAGAGAAGTTTGAGAAAGCTCGTGAGCCATTATTGGCAGGGTTAGCTTCGGACTATGATCTGAAAATGTTTAGAGAAGCACAAGCACGTGCTTGTGAGCAGATGGTAGGATTTATTAAACTGTTGTTTTGAAATTATCAAGTACCATATTTACAGTATATTTTGGAACATGATAAGATTATTTGTTCTCTTTTCCCAAAAGTTACGGTGAAACTTCTTTTCACCTCAGTCATATGTCCCAAGGCTTAGAAAACTAAATAAATTTGCGTTGAATTTGCCACCCCCATGTTGCAGAAAAATAGATTCACAATAAGCTTATTTGATAATAAAATGAAAGAAATTAACCTTATATTGTTATCATTAATTCTTTTTTCTTCATCATAAGTATTAAAGAATAAAATGTGAATTGCATCCATACTGCAGCATGTATTGCTTATGTCCCATAACATACAACATTGTTCATGTGAACATTGAAAAACAAATCATGTTTGTTGTACTCAAAGGTTTGAATATGTTACCAACTGAAAACTGGATGCAGTAAATCGCAAATGAGAGGAAAATAATCGACCAATTGCTTTAAGCCATCTGCCATTCGTGCATGAAACGGTCGTGCAGAATAACCAAGATTGAACTATATCCAGGTCACCTATATGATAAAATAAAAACCATTGAGTGCAAGTGACAATCTAGCATGGTTACAAAAAGTAAAGCAAGTTATTGCTGTGTATACTATTTAACCGCAGACATCAATGCCCATTTGTATTAAATTATAACTACAGGTGCCAAGCAAATAGAAGCCCAGGTGGTGAATAAACACAACTGGCAGCAAGTAGTAAACTCTTTGTTTAAACTTACCAACAAGACATCAAAGATAAAGGTTATTTTATTGCAAAGAAAGCCAACTTTGGAAGCGGACTTTGGATTTTTTTTAAGTGTGCTGATATTTGTTTAATGTACAAGTCAGCTGAGATATGGAAGCTAACTTTTGATCTTTTTCAACAGGATTCACAGGAATTTTGAAAATTAAATTGAAATAATGGAACTTGCATGGACGTCAATTATCCAGTGTCGTCTAGAAGATTTGGAGAAAATAAAATCATTTGATGAATTATTGAAGAGAAGATGATTATACTGACCTTTGATCTCACTGTTGGGTGGACTGTTGATGAGATGGGGGTTAAAAGGTTGAGAATTAGCATGACTGGTGCAAATTTTAAAACTCTGACTTTAGTCATTGCAGTTTCCGCTTAGGACGTGTGTTGCCTGCAACAATAATTTTTCATGGCATTCATGGACTGACAAAAATGGATTATATGTGTGCACAAGAAGGGTTGTATTGAGATGATGCTGCAGTGCATTAAAGAGTTCTATCTTAAGTACAAATTAATTTTTTTTTAATAAAATTTTGTTTTGGGTGTATTTTCAGACATAATTTTCATAATTTTCCCACAACCTGCAAACTTGAAAAAAACAATGTCTCAGAACATAACAGTGAACAAAAAAAATTAACTTAGTGTCCCAACATATACAGTAAATATGGTATTCAGTTTTCAGTTCACATCTGCTTTTTAGTGGTACACTATTTTATTATATACCTAACAATTTTCTACACACAAATGAACCAGAATTATCTTGTAAAATCCCCAAATTAGGAAAAATGATCCTCTTGAATTTTGATTCCATATTACCATACTTTTAAACAAGGTCAGAACTGCTTTTTTTCTTGAGGATTTTTATTTCAAATGAACATGCATGAATAACTATGATGTTGCCTCACTTGACATACAAATGGACATGAGTAGCAGTCCCCATAACAAAAATGTATAATCAGGTTCCAATAATTTGTTCAGTCCCTGTGAAAATAACAAAATAATGCTGCCATTCCTATGCGAAGTTGCTATTGGAGCCTCTCAGTGTCCAACCAGAAACAGTTCAGATGCCTTTTGCTTGCCATGGATATAAACTTGCCTAGTTATTCAGCTGGTTGGTACCTTTTGTGATACAAAAAATATTGACAACTGCACAATAGCTGTAAATCACATGTTTGTCTGTTGTCCCCATGCATTGAAAAATTTAGATATTAACGATGTTTGTAGTGAAAATGAATGAATGTCTTTTATTGTTATACATGTTTCATTCATAAAACTGATATTCATATTTGCTGTTTAAATCTTTTAATCTTTTTGAGTGAAGATGAAGTTCATATCAGAAAGGTTGTAATCTAAGTTTTTTTTTTCTTACTCTGAGTTATGTTTTAAGAGTTATATGAAAACTGATAGGCATATAACAAAAATAGCGTCAAAATTCAATCCTGATTGCTTGATCACATTTTATTGTCTTGATTCAGATATTATACAGTGAAAATAATATATGTACTGCACATACATTATTGCACACCAGTATTATCTTCTGTTGATGTGTTAACTTGGTCATACCTTTTATTTTCAGTTTGAGATCACACTCATTTTTATACATGATAACTGCATTTTGCTGGTTTCACAATATTCATTGTCATCGGTACTCGGGTAGCTTATTACTAATATTAGTGGTTGACCACAGCTAACACACCATTCATTATCATCTAGAGTGAGTTTAACTTACTCCTTTATTTTAATTCATTAGAATACATTTTGGGTAGCTGGTTTCACTCTGTTTATTGTTATTAGTACTCTGGGTTTAGTGTTTCTGATAATTGATAGTGTTTGACCATAGGTCTCATGCCACTCATCATTATCATTGTTCCATACAAGGCAGGTAAAGAATTTCTGTTATTACATTATGTATGACTTAAGTCTCATGTCTTTCATAAATATTAGAAGAATCCTTTTTTATTATTTAGATTTCTTTTGAAGCAGTATTTCAGAGTTGGGGCAATTGTGGGACCAAAAAGCACCATGTGATACACACACCATCTGCCCTGCTTGTATGATTTGCCAATGGACAGATCAGTGTCAGATGAGGTCTGGGACCTCACAGAAAGTAGCAGGAGGAGGAAAGGGATTTCTTCCTCATCTCATATACAGTAGTCCCCCCTCTTGAACGGCGCTCCTCACCAGCGGCCATCCGCTCCTTACAGCCAAAATCTGAAGGCATGGACGAATTTGTGTTCAAAAATTACTCCTCACGAAAGGCCACCTGGCTAACGTGACCAGCGGCCAGCATATTTTTGCAAAAACATAAAATTTACCCATCTCAAGTGGCCAATTTTTATTTTGTAATATGTATCTAGAACAATTTTTGTTCTAATTGCGTTAAGTAATCCGATTTCTGTTTCCCCGAGGTCAGGTTTTCGTTCTTCAAAAAAGTGTTCTACATGTACCACTAACGCTAATATATCCTTTACACCTCATGAGAAGCCACATATATTCCCTAAAGCCGAGAAAGACTCAAATTTTAATCCATACATAAAGGTAATCTTTATATCCTTCCTGCATGTTATCATAAGATGTCTGGTTTATTCCCTGATAATTGTTAAGATTACACTTATTAATAGTAGTAACATCGGAGAAGTGGCAATATTGATGTATGATACGAAAGTCTGCCCGGAAAATGGTTTGATAGCCTTTATGGCTTTCCTTTGCAAGATGTTGAGCTTGTTAACTTACATAATTAATGGCTATTACACTGCAATTGTAAAGTTTATAAATCCTAACGGCCACGATGTGCTATTCAGATCAAATCTGCGTAAATATCCAAGCCGTTTTTCGCACTTAGAGTAAATAAAAATATGAAAACAATAGGGTACCAGACTGCAACTAATGAATCACGTGACAATCGCTGCCTTTAAAAATATATATCTTGTTTAAATACCAAAAAAAATTTGTTTTATCAGTCTTGTAGTTGCCACATTGATGATTATAACTGGACATAATGTCAAGATCACACGGTCAGCAATGGCTAAAAATAGAAACAGGGTACAAGACAAAGACCGAAAAATCATGTGACAACACAACTTGTCGCTTCTTTACGAAGAAAGCATTTCGTCCACTCAATAAATGTGTCATCTGCATAATTAAATCCCATACAGTTAGCAACAACGGAATAACTAATTACCAAACATTAACATGTCATCATGTAAACAAAGATGATTATTTCAGAAAACATCGGTTATTTTAGTCTACGATATCAGGGGAGGTGGACTGGTCAAACAAATTTAGGTTGAAAAGTCTCGAATAAAACAATTTTATGTTGAAAAGACTCGAATAAATAACATCGTAGCCGATGAGTTATTTAGCATCAGTGGGGAAAATGGAGCAAATGGAAAGAGAATTGCGTATGTACCAAGATTCAAATGACGTTTTTGAATGGTTCTGCAATGTGCATGACAACACCCACTCGCATATCACGCATACGCCAAGAATAAGAACTATTAATGCACATTCAGTTGAAATAAGTCAACTATTATAGCACAAGAGCCGTTCAATATTTCATGTTGCTTTTAAACGAAGATATTAAATGCTTTGAAAAATTAAGCTTTCTTACTATGTGCATATACTTCTCACAAAAAATTTAGTCCCCCTCTGGAAAGGCCACCCGCCTTATAAGGCCACTTTCCCGGTGCAGAAGGGGTGGCCATATAAGAGGGGGACTACTGTACATACTGGATTCTTCTTTAAGTCACTTAGGTTTCCGAAGAAAAAGATCAGCTTTTAAGTGGTGAAGGACACTCCTTGATTCCAAGAGCATATTGGATCAGTCTTTGTGAAGTAATATTAGGCCCTCAGATTTCTAACGGTTGTTCCAACTCAGCAGAACCTATAGGATTAGGTTGAGGGTCCAGGGACCCTCCTAGGAAAAAAAAATACTTGGATGGACAGTGAGTGTCCCACTCTCCAGAGGAAGGAGCAACATTATTGATGTTCCCCATTGACGACTGAGAATAAGTGTTCATGTGCTAGACTTAGAAAGGGAATCAAATCGGCATCCACCAATTTCCTCACTGTGTTGTATCTTTATCCTTACAGGATGCGGAGACATGTTTCAGTGAAGTGAATTGGCCTTCCCAATTAATGCTGTCGTGAGCTTGCCAGTTGCGTCCTGACATCGTCTGCTATTAAAATAGAGACAGAAAGGAATTACATAGACTTACACTTACATACAATTGAGGAAAGCTGAAAAGCATTCTGATCATCTAGGTGAGTCTGCCACTGGGGACATCCCCCTCACTCCATGTGATAAGGCTTGATCTACCCTTAGGTCTCCCCCACATCAGCAAGACGTGGGGTCACAGTGCCTTGCTTTTCAGAAACAAGCACAGAATAAAAAAGTGTTTCAGTCATAATTTCTTCATTGCTGTCTGGAGGCAGTTGCCAAAACTTAGACATTCATTATCCATATCCATGGTATTGTTAGTGGAGCTGCTCCGTCCTGACAGGGATCCTGTTGCTATGGACACATTTAAAATATTACTGCAGCACAGTAAGAACCTTCTTTGGGCTGCTTCTGTGGAACTAGAGTCCTTTTTGGAGGGCTGCTTCTGTGGAACTAGAGTCCTTTTTGGAGGGCTGCTTCTGTGGAACTAGAGTCTTTTTTGGAGGGCTCATTTCCTCTGTAGCATCTATGATCTGAAGGACCACCAGCACTGGTCTCATGAATCTATTACTGGCCTATTGAATCCAGCCAATAAGCATGTCATCCTGATCACATTCTGGGTCCATCAGTAAAGTTGTTTAACAAGATGCAGACCCAAGCCATGAAGTAATCCCAATTTAAACCTCCTACTTACCCATTGATTGCTAGAAAGTTAATGGAGGAAGTTTGCTGGTTCTTCTCCCTTTCCTAGTGGGTTGGGTGGGGCAACACTACTTATTTGCATCCTTCCTGCAGTTCATCCCTCTTCCATCAGTTAGCCATATTTGAAAGGTCTGGTCGAGCATAACAGACAGTGACTGGGTCCTCTCAATTACTAACAGATGATACCTAGCTTCAGTTCTGGGAATATCCCCATACTGTTCCACTAATGAAACCTGGTGTGGTTAATGGAAAAAGTGCACTTTCTTTTGTCAGAAGGCTACATTAGAGAAGAAGATTTTAAATGTCCAGTCTCTGGCCTTCTGCTCCGAGAATTTTCAGGTATCCAAAAAGGTGGAAAGTTTCTACTGACCTTTCTGCCTTAAACAAGTTTCTTCTTGAGGAACCTTTCACAATGCAAAATCACAGACTACAGATTCAGTCAGAAATGCCAGAAGACTACATCGATCTTTAGAATGTGAACCTTCACATCCAAATATTTTCCTCATGGACAGGGGATTAGTCCATGACCCAGTGCACAGTCTTCAGAATCCCGTCTCTTTTAGACTTTGCTGAGAATTAAAACTACACAGGGATTTCAAGACAGCATAGATTATTCTTGGATTGGATTTTTAGCATCACTTGAGTTGGTTGGCAAGAAGAATATTTGTATGGACAGTTTTTACAGGAGAAGCAAAGTATTCTTCATGGAATGATCTCTGCAATAGTCTGTAACAGAATCCCTGTTTAGACTGGGAGACCTTTGGTGGACTTGTGACATGGCTAAACAAGCTTTCTTTCCTGTTTCCAATTGTAGCCTAAGTGACCAAAAACATTTTACAAACAAATATGACTTGTTGTTAAAAGTTGTGAATTCCATAATGTTATTGCTGAAGACTACCAAAAATATTTTAGCTTCAAGCAATTAAAAGAAAGAATTGGTCTTATCTTAAATTATTGGAAATTCATTTTAGCCAGTTGAGAATCAATCCCTTTTAAGGAATCTTTGTTCTTGGGAATGTTATATCTGTTAACATGTCTGCTTCTGCTTCCACATGTCACCTTGCAATTGGCAACATGCGTCACAATAATTTTCAACAGGTTGACTTTTGAAAGGCATTAAAATTGTTTTTTAATTCATTCATTTATTTGCCAAGCAATCAGTGCATATTAGTATCCTGTAATTATCAGGTAAACAATACATAATGAGCATCCCTTATGGATGCTACATTTTTTATACTTTGATCGTAATCCAAATTGGATAATCATTAGAAATCAATTTCCAAACACGAATGTCAAGGAAATTTCATGAGTTCTGTGGATGGCTTGCAATTAGGGTAAGGAAGAACCTTATTGATATTAAGGTCATCTGGGCAATGGTCAAAGTCACTGTCAGAAAGGAAAATAGCATAAGTTCTGTATCATGGACCTGCTGCTGTGTATAGCCTATCTTGCCCTGACAGGGGCAAAAATGCTTAAAAACTAGGCAAGTTAGCAGAAAGATTGATAATCCAACATTTTTTTATCACCAATATGGCATGTGTATATTTTTCGCCAGATTAATTAATTTTTCAAAAATTTTGGAACTTGTAATGTCTACATGATTTTCAAGTTGTGAGTTGTATGCCTGTCTTGACAATATTTTGCACAGATAGTATTGCCACAAATATATTATAACTTGGTGCTGTGTTAAACACCCTGCCAAAAGGTTGAGTTCAACAAAAAGGAAAATACAAATCATTGACTTGCATCCTTGTTTGAGTTTATCCACTGAGTTAGGATGATATATTACATAGTCCACATGTTGAAGGAGGTGAGTTTTAATTTAATTGCAACAGTTGTTTTGGTGTACTATGAACAGTTTTATTGTCAACAAATTTTGTCCCTAATTTATATAATATTTCATAATTTTAGTTAGCATGGTTTCTGTTATGTACATTTCTTTGAGCACATTTAAAAAAAAACACACACACACATCTTGTATTTAATCCTACCTTACCCACTCTCAAACTTTGTCAAGACTGACATTTCATATACCACATGCAATGCTTTTATTATTTATATTTCAAGTATAAAGTTTGTTACAGTAATAAAATGAAGTTTGTATTTTGTCTGATTTTGTGTAACATGAATCAAGATAATTGATGTGTTTATCTTAATGTAAAATAAAAAGAAAAGTTTAGATGGCCTCAGTCATATAATTTGAATAAAGATTGTTCATTGCAATTGAAAGTTTGCAAAATAGCATGATGCATGTACATGAAGGTCATGTTAAATACATAGCCTGGCATGATTAATACATAGTCTGTCACATTAAACACATAACCTGCCATGTTAAATACATAGCCTCTCATATTACATACATACTTTGTTATATTAAATACATACTGTGTTATGTTTAATATGTTGCCTGTCAAAAAGTGTTTACATGAAAGTTCAATTCACTACTATAAAGTGCAGTTCCCTTTCAAATAACATAGAATGGATTTACATTATTTTATGTGTGAACAGGAACATGAAATGACCCAGCACTACCAGCGCTGTGATAACCAGGAGTACAGAATTCGGAAGTTAGAGATTGGTCGATATGAAATGACAACGTGGTACTCTAGTCCCTATCCAGATGAATATGCTCGTCTACCCAAGATCTACCTGTGTGAATTCTGCCTCAAATACATGAAAACAGCAACAATACTCCGTAGACATGTTGTGAGTTGCACATTTCTCCTATGCTAGATACAAATATAATTACATCCACAGTTGTATGAACAAAATGGATGAATGAAGACAACATTGTATCAATGTCTAAGTCATGAAAGTAATTTTTGGAAGTTAGTAGAATATTTTTATTTGACCTGAAATGAGCCAAATGTTGAAACTCACATGATTTTGGGAGATCTGTTTCATTTGAATTTGTATCCCTTTTTTAAACTGAAGTGTAAAACTGTTTTTGTTGCACCTGTATTATAGTGGAAAAAATATGACTATTCTGGTGGTAATTGCATTACTGGCAATACTAAACATTTAGGATTTGAGTTAACATTTTATAATTTGTGCAAGTCATATGGAGGGGAAGATACATGATTGCCTGGATGCAGAAGAAATACCAGGTTCCACAGAAACTGAATTCTTGTCAAATTGTTAAGCCTTCCTTGGCATACATGGTGATCACATTAGCATCCTTATTCATCTATCCACTCACACCCAATATTTAGGTCAATTTATATAATTATAGCTTGCCTGACTTGAAGACCAAGTGAACCTTTGATATAGCCTTGCATCTGGCATGCATTGCCTGTATGTCATTCATTATCCAGTAATGCATTTTTTTTTTTTTACTTCTCCCAAAAACTGCTGGACAATTTTAGATCAAACTTGGTGGCCATGCTCTTCCGGAAGTAAATTCAGGGTGGCTACCCTGGAGGTGGTGTGAAACAGTCCGAATGGACCATATGTTTTCATCTTCTCCTAAATAGTTCTGCCTATTTTTTTAAAACAAAAAAAAACACTTGTCAATGATGTTTCTGAGCACATGCTTTATAAAAAATTTGACCTGAGTGGTGCTGCAACTGAATGCAAATCCAATTTTTGACTTCTCAATTGGCCAGTTTTGATAAATTTTAGTAGGAAAGTTGTGAATGATGTGTTATTAGTTATATATAGGGTAGCTCCTCAAGCAATGGTGTGGTTTCTTAGCAACCATATGGAAAACCTATTTTCAAGATCTCCAGATTGGTTGGATTTTCTGTAAAACTGTTTTTAAGGTGGTGTCTCTGGCAGTGGTGTGGTTTCCACAGCAACCTGGTGAAAATGCTATCTTCAGCTTTTATGGAATGGCACAGCCATTTTTGATGAAACTTTGAGGTTTTTTAAGGACAAAATTGTATCCATCTTTGTTCTTCTGGCATTGGTATGTCTTCCAAAGCAAGCATTGAAAGCTATTTTCAGCTTATTCCTTGAACGACTTTGCCAGTTTTGATCAGACATGGTTGTAATGTTTCTTAGGATATGATCTATGAAAGCTTTGTCTGGGGATGACTCCAGTTGTGGTGTAGCTTCCATAGTGTAGTCATCAGGTATGACTATTGTTGCTGATTTTAAGTCTGTTCTGGAAATTCAAAACATGCCATTACATCATCTAGTCCATCTGATGTTATGCAAAGTAGAAACATGGTTAATTTCAGGTCAAATAGCACCTATTTCTTCATTGTGTAGGAAATTGTCCAGACATGGGTATTTTCTAAATGAGGTCACCTGCCTTGTCGTTACATTTGAATTTTTGACCCATGAGAGTGATAACAGGTCCACTTGAGCATATAATTTAGATTTAGCTCAGTGTTAAAGTTGTTTACCTTCTAACTAAATAAAGATTGGGTTCAGCAGAAAGGGAGTCTCTTATCTTAATTTATTCGGCATGAGTACAAAGAAATTCTTATCTAGTATTCATATTATACATTACAGCTTTAAAGTTAAATTAAACACCCATTCATATGATGCTGCTGTGAAAACTCTTTATTAAATACCAATAGATCCTCTCACAGAATGAAATGCTTGCCAAAATGGTTCAATCAAATCCATATTAGCAATTATCTCTTATGAGAGAGTAAAAAGTTAATGTAATATGTTTTAAAAAAGTAGTTCATTTTATTGTCAATGTAAGGAAAGGTTTTATGAAGAGACTGACAAATTTGTGTGGTTGATTAATTCCTTACTATTGTGACTCAATATATTTAAAAATTTCTTTCCTTTTCCTTAGGCTAAATGTGTCTGGAGGCACCCGCCTGGAGACGAAATCTACAGGAAAAATAGTACATCATTTTTTGAGGTTGATGGAAAGAAAAATAAGGTATATATCTCTCTCATTTGTATTTATAGTACATGAAGTGATTGTCTTAACTTTTGCTGTGTGAGATTTAAGTAGGTTCTGATCACCATAAATTAAAATCAGCTTTAAAATAATCCAATGTTGAAAAATGTCTCTGTGCAAGTGCTTTATGCCAGATGCTACAACACATGACAACTCTAGAGGAGGCATTTTCTCCAGGATAAAAATTAATGTACTGGGAAGATTTTACTACTTTACATAAACCCTGAATTGCCACCGCATTATGTGCAGGCCAATCAAGGTCTATGTTGTTTGTCATTATTATACCTCACAAGTTGCATAGACCAAGATCTGCTAGTGCTCTAAGTTGGACCATATCTAGGTCTATGCAGTTTGCAATTGTATTCAGTTTATAAGGGAATGAATACAGTATCTTATCAAGAGGTTAGCAAACAACACTATGATTTTTATCTGATAATCAAGATTTTAACTTGCTGTGTCCTACCACTGGTTTTAATTATTTGGTAGTGTTTCTTGGTATATAGAGGTCATGTTATGTTTTTGTACATCCTAGAATATAGGCATTAAAATGTGTGTTCCATTGCCATGAAATTTGCATAACTATATGCTTGCTATTGGTGAACTATCACAAGTAAGGTATTTACTTTAAGTTAATCTAGCATATCTTGATCTCAAAACAATAATAGTGACAGTTGATAAAACTTTCCCATCTAGTTAAATCTTGACATCTGGTTCCTTAATCAGATGTAGAACAGGATATTTTGTGTAAAGTGGAGAATAATTTTTCCTTTAGGTCTGTTTTTTAAGCTTAAATTTTATTAAGTCCATGTCCATCTTGTGCAAAAACCAATCAGATGTAGCTTCTGCTTGTTCATTTGAAAGTTTCCATAGACAGAAACCAGGGATGCCTAAGTCTAGTCACATGACCATAGCAGAATCCAGGATCTAGTAAAAACTGAGGTTTTCTTTTGGAAAGCCAGCCTTATTCTCATCAAGTTGGTACTATATGCAAATCGACACATATAGTACTGAGTTGGTGAGCTAGTACAATAGAATGACAGCTATTAGTATAACAACACCTTTATATAAAAACACATTATGAGGTGGCTCTGAATGGTTTTCAGTTCCATGTCTTGGTTAGTATGGAATTTGGTGGCAACTTCAATGATACTCAATCTAACATTACTAGATTTTTTTTACCTTGCTGAAACTTTAGGCAATGATCATGCATGAGAGTACATGGCCACTATTGACAAGATCATTAACAGGGAATGCATCATACGATGACTAAAGCTACAATTGATTCAGCAGATTTGAAACTGGTGAGATGAAACACGTGTTTCTGCTTGTCTTTACTAAAAAATATAGCTGCCTTCTTTGATGTTCTGGCTGAGCCAGTCTCTACAACAACAGAAAGTGATCAGCAGAATGACAGGAGACCACACCCTGCTCAAGGTGGCAATGAGTTCCATGTTTCCTGAGGCAATTCAGTAAATGGGAACCAAAGCAAGCTTTCTTCCCAAAGCCTCCCAACAATCAACAGTATCTTGTCAGTCCAGAATTCTTCATCTTTGGTATGCTTGGATTGATCTGGATGTAGTGGCTGATTCATGTTGGTTTATGACTGCATGCACACATGCCAACACACACACTGCTTGATCATGTAACACATTTTCAGGAAAATCCCAGCAAGGACAGACCAGCTCAAATAGCTACAGTCATAGGTGTTACATACCAGCTTGGATGCACATCTCAGGGACGATTTCAAGAAATAAAATTTGGGGTTGTCATCCCAAGAATTTTTCATTGTATTGGGAATTTTCAACACTTAAGCTTATGGTTTCTAATTTCTAAACCTCAACACAAAAGTTTTTTTGCAGTTTCATTTAAATGTCCAGATTAAAAAAAATAATATTATTAGCCAAAAATAGTTATATAATTCAGACATGCCTCTTATGCTGGTTTACTCAGTATTGTCCTGAATTTATATTGAAAAAATTCAAAAATTCAGCTCATCTAATTTTTCCCCCAAAGTTTTGATGTTTATAAGTGCTAAAATAAATTCACACACCTTTTGATTCATGATTGCTGTGCCTCATTGAAAGAGAGTGAAAATGATGCTGAAATTCTGTGAGGTCACCAGGCTGCAGTCACCAGTAAAATGGGTTTTAACTAGAACCCATTACCACCTTGAGCAGTGTTTGGTTAGGGAGACAGGGATCAGGTCGATACACATGTACTATTCTTGTGTTCCAGCTCTGGTGGCCTTTAGGTTAGAACATCTGGCTCAGATGTGGTAGGTTGTGGGTTCAATCCCAAGCCGAGTCATACCAAAGACTTATAAAAATGGTACTCACAACTGCCTTGCTTGGTGCTCAGAATTAAGATGTTAGTGCTCAGCATTAAGATGTTAGTGTTAGGACTGGTCGGCCTGATGTCAGGATAATGTGACTTTGTGGTACATCATGCTGCATGTTTGCAGTATGATGCCCCTGAGCTTGACATAACTATAAACTTCCATACTGCAGACATCATAGCAATATGACTGAAATTTTTTTAAAGCTGTATTAAAAATCCAAATCACACACACACACTTAATCCCAGAGAGTCTGGTTGTGCTTTGTCAACTTGGGCTAGGTATTGGATTAGCCTGTCCAGATTCCCTATGTTAACTCTTAATTCCTACAGGATGTGTGACCCTCCTTACTGGGAAGTGAGACTACTATCCCTCATGATGTCATGAATGTTCCCACTTTTGTTTTCATGATAAGATGGATGTGACAGGCCATGGACTTTATTGCCTCTGGCCTTGTCCAACAAAAATGAGGGGAGACTTCCCCTCACCTTCTAGACAGTTGAGAAGGAATCAGCAATCTGATTCACTAAAGGACAGTTAGGTTAGTTGCATCACTCCCAATACTGGTTAAGGGATGATGGTAATCCTATTATTACACCTCCTGCAGTAGAGAGAGAAATACTGGGAGGGATAGTATTGTCTCAGGATTGGCTTGAGGATGACAGTGTTCTTTTCATAATGATAGTAACAGTTAGTCACCCTCCATTGGGATCCCTTCCTGCTCCTTTTCACCTTTTGGCTCAAGAAGAGGAAGTTTGGATGTTCAAAAAGGTGATGAAGTTTACTACCTTCTTTTCCTGGACTTGTCTTGAGCCTTTTGGCACTAATGAAAAGAAGAGACTTTCTTGGACCTCTTCTTGTCGATATCTTTAGCTGCTTTTTCACTCTGTGAAGATCTGGGAGCTTACACAAATTTTTCTTTGACCAGGAGATTGCTAGGCAGGAAAAGAGATGTTTTGTCTCCCCATTTACATTCTGTTTGCTGGTCAATGCCTCCAGCTAGTTCTTTCTCTGGCTTAGCCTCTTAACCTTGAACCCTCCCCTAATTTTGTATACAAAAATTATATATTGTATAATTATTTTGTATACAAAATTAGGCATAGAAAACAAGTTGTATTATGATAAAGGCTTCTCAGCTACTTACGAAACATTTTCAATTTATTTTATTGTAGGTATACTGTCAGAACCTGTGTCTTCTAGCCAAGCTGTTTCTGGATCACAAAACACTATATTTTGATGTTGAGCCATTCCTTTTCTATGTTATGACAGAGAATGATAGCCATGGGTGCCATATCCTGGGCTATTTTTCTAAGGTATGGTCTCCATATTGAGTTTGGTCAAGCAGGTGAGTCATATATATTGCTCTTTTGGCAATGGTGGCATCAACATTTGAATTCTGTATCTGAGTGTTATTTTATAGTAAATTGCAGTGTAAGTCAAGAATCCTGAAATTTCCAGTGGTTCTTGCCAGATATTTTTCCTAAAAAATTAACATGGCGACAATATGCAGGTAAAACCCATTTTAACTCGATACTTGGGGGTCCAAAGAATAACATCATGATATAAGTGGGATTGCATTAACAAATTTTTCAAAATTCTTCCCCGTAAAAAATGTTTATTGAATTTCAATGTCATCAGTTTTAACTAACCTCTTGATCATATAATCTGCTAGGGATTCAAATAGTCAGCTTTTGCTAGAGCACATATTTAGGATGTTAAATGCTGCCATTGTGTTATAAGCATAATCACATTATGATGATCATGTTATAACGGGTTTTTCCAGTAAATGAGTGATGAATATAAAAATATTTGAAGTAGATATAATAAGAAGTTATAACCAAAAACTCATTCATATACCTAAAAGTATTAGAAAATCTGTTATTTTCAATTTTGGATTAGCTGTTGCTTTAGTATTGATATTGTCCTTCCATAATTTACTGGTTTTATATCAAGCTAATTGCTTTTAAAAATAATTTTTTTCTTTCAAACTTTTCTTTAGAAATTCACCAAACAGCAGTATTTTATTCCTCTTTTTTTAAAAAATTAATTGACAACAAGCTAACTTACTATCTAGAAAATAGATCACTAATTTTCAGGCCTTTTTGATGGAGTCCAATGGTGAAGTAAAATACTTTCATTTCCCTTTATTTTAGTCTTGCATAAAGTGTTGTAAATAAGGAACTGAAAAGTACTTTGGGAAATTCTTTGAAAGATCTTAGAGAAGAAGGGATAAAAAAAGATCATCATTATGGTTTTGTAAATTGTCTTGTCCTGTTATATTCTGTTTAGACACCATATATTGTTTCCCATATCCATGTCCACATTGATATATGCCACAAAATTTGTTTCTTCTGTGAATTTATAAAGGATTTCATGGATTAAGAGCAGATTTGGTGTGTCTTGATGTAAAAAACACCAAGATCCAGATTACTCTTCTGACCAGATGATCTTATTAGCATATATATGAAATATAACTTAATATGATGGTGCTAAATAAAAGTGGTAAAAATTGACAATGAATATGGCCACCTTAACAGCCATATTGAAAATTTTATTACTGCATTGACTGAATGGAATGTCATAATGACATGGTACTTTCACCAGAAGACTTTTCTTGTTGGTGCTATCTTAAAATGGTGTCAATAAGGATGGATCATCATACGAGCCTGGGATTTTCACTAAAGGACTTCTAATGATGTCTGGTTGGTTCTAACAGAAAATTGTGCCAATCTTACCTCTAATATGGCCTCCACAGAAGCAATTTTGAAACTCTTCTTACTACTCTTCTTCCTAACCAGAAAGTCATTTTGACATGGGGTTTTCACCAGGGGATTTCTTTTGGAGTCTAGTTAGACCTAATGAAAATGATGCCAATCTGTCATCCAATAATTAGAGATATTTCAATTTTAGAAAATGTCAACCAGGTAACCAACAATATTATTGATCAGTTACCTGGGTACCTGATGAAAGGTAAATTATATTAAATGTGAACCTGAACAGCTTTGTTGTAAGTTGATACATGCCAACCCCTACCCCCCAAGAAATATGAGCATAATTATTATTAATATAAGTAGTAAAAAGCATAGTCTGAACATAAAAAGAGTGATTTCTATATTACATGCCATAATTACAGAAAACCATATGAAAAACACATTTATTAAAAAGCCTTTTGCTACTTACCTGGATATGCAGTTAGTTAAAATTCTTATCACAAATTGACTAAATCCATATGGATTAGTACGAGAATACAAACACAAAGCAAAAGGATAAATTATTTATACACAACATTCACTTTAATTAGTCTGCATCACATGCTTAGCTTTCACTCAGAAACCGTAAAGTCCACAAATTCTGAATGCTGTATTGTATCTCTTGAATTCCTCTTTCAAAATTTGTAAAGCACTATTGATTTGTCCTTTTTATGATGCAATATTTTCTACAGTTTAATCCCTCTCCTAAAATTTTTCAGTCATATAACATTCATGAATCACATTGATATAGCCTGTTTCACTTGATTATATTTGGCACCCTGTTTTTTCAAAATATACTGGTCCACTACATAAGCGTGTAAAGCTATAATTAATCTGTAACACATTTTAAAATTCCAGAAGCCCATTTTTTTTCTTAACCATGTCATGTAGGGTTACTGAAAATAGAAAATAAGGAAACTTAAGTACATGGTCATGTGGTTGTACACGTTGACAATATATAGATCTTTAGATGGAGGTCCATGAGGACTCAATGTCACATGACAGAACTTGTTATTTTATATTTTGCTCACTTCTGACATAGCCAGATATAATCTTTGACCTGAAGTCTGTGGCCATCTTGAAAATCTTATTACTCTTTTAAATGCATGGTCATATTGATATGGGGTTTTCACCACAAGTCTTCCTGTTATGTCTAGGTGGTCATTAAAAGAAAATGGTGCTGATCTCACATCCAGTATGGCCAAGATGTCCATCTTTAAAATCTTGTTGCTAAAGAATATCAGAGATTGTTTCAATGCTCAGCAGTTAAAACAAAGAAATGATGTTGCTTGAATTCATGGAAATTCTTTTGGACATTAGTCCCTTCAAGAAACTCTTATTGATGGATTGCAGTGAATCTAGATAAATACTATGACATCACTTGAGGATGCATATATCAACAAATCACTTTGATTCTGTAGTTATTGTAAGAGTCTGTGCTCTTTCTGTCTTGTAGCAGTGGATAATGTACTCTCATTAGCACATGTCCTGCCATTATCTGATGGATGGCCATGAAACTTGGTAATTGTGGTTATTACCTGTACATACTCATTTAACCAAATCACTTTACGCTCTCAATTTTTGTATGAATTATAGCCATTTGTGTCTTTGAATTGAATGCAGAGCATGAGTATGACAGAATTTTCTGAATGCAGCTAGTCTCAGTTGTCAATAGATTGCCATAAAATTTTGTACATATGGTCATCATTCTGCTTGTTTTTTGACAGAGTTATTGCCCTTTGTAGATATTCGGACATAATATTTTCATGTGTTACTTGAGCACTTGATAAAATGTTATTACAAACTATAAGTGTCCGAGAAAAAAGATGATTTTACAGTTGACAAAATTAAGCAAATTAGATTATCTTGTCTTTTCAGAACTAATTGCATCTTAAGTAATAGTTACTTTTTTTTTGTCCCTTTAAAATAATGTGTCTCCAAAATTTAGAGGATGGGGGACATAGTGTCACCTGCCCGTGGTATCCTAAGTCCAACATTGTTGATATTTTTGATGTTCAGAAAAAAAAAGTGATGGATATTTAGTTGAACTCATAAAAAGGAGGGTGGTGGTGATTTGCTAAAGAGTGAACATCATCTTAAGAAGTTTTGATACTAAATGTAAGTGTGATATATAAGGAAAGTTTCTTTTCCTGTGTAAATACAAGATATATTTTGTTATCTGGTACAAATTAATGACATTTAACTTGTGATTTTACCACATGTTAAAATATCATGGTTTATTTTTTACCACACAATGAATTATGTCTGGTATTAGCATAGGAAAGAACGTATCTTTTATGTATTAACACTTTCTCCCTGTTGCAATGAGGAATATTTGATTCATTGCTTTTTTATTTGTTAAATAGGAATTTCTTGAAAATAAATGAGTTCTGTTGTCACATAAAAAGTACAAGTCAATATTTGTGTTTTCTTTCAGGAAAAGAATTCCTTCCTTAACTACAATGTTTCGTGTATACTTACATTACCACAGTATATGAGGCAAGGTTATGGGAAAATGCTGATAGATTTTAGTAAGTACTGTTTTTAGAATACACATACATCATAAATAATGTGCCATTTTACTGTATATTATGGGACATGATAAAATAATTATTTTTTCCTGTTCCAGAACTTATGGTGAAACTTTTTTCACCTAGGTCATATGTCCCAAGACTTAAGAAACAAAATAAATTTGTATTGTATTTGTGCTCCCCCTCAATGCACATTGCAATAAAATAGATAAACAAAATGCTTATTGGATAATAAAAAGAAAGAAACTAACCTTGTATTATTATCATTTATTGTTTTTTTTATCAATATGAGCATTAAAGAATAAAATATATTCACGAAATCTGTATATGTAGCGTAGGCTTCCATACTTTAGCGTGTATTGCTTATGTCTGATAACACATGCCACATTGTTCATTGACATAAACATTGAGAAACAAATTGTGTTTGGTTGTGCTCAATGGCTTGAATATGTTATCTGATTGAAAAGTTGATCCAACAAAATTGCAAACAAGGGGGAAATAATCAACCAATATCTTGAAGACAACTGTCATTTTGGCATAACATGGTGTTAGGTGAAGAATAATCAAGATTGAATTATATCCAGGTCTACTGTATGACAGTATCTTGCAAATAAAAATCATTTGAAAACATGTTCACTTAAGTGTAATTGACAATGTTTTCACCAGCATAGGTTACAAAAGTATCACAGATATCAATGCTCCTTTGTGTTAATTATAGCTACAAATGCCAAGCACATAGAAGCCCAGGTGTTGAATAAACACAACTGGCAGCAAGATGTAAACTCCTATGAACTTCCCAACAGGACATCAGAAGCTGACTTTGGTTACTTTTTTTTTTAAAGGCTGTAAATACAAAGGTTTTTTTATTGCAAAACAAGCTGACATCAGAAGCCAACAATGGATTCTTTTAAATGTTCCAATTTTTTTTATAAATATATAAAGATGGCTGAGATATAGAAAGTAACTTTGGTTTTATTTCAGCAATATTCACAGGAATTTTGAAAATAAAGTGAAACAATGGAACAAATTTTAAAGTGACATAATATTGTGCTTTGTGCATTAACGTCCATGACCCAGCCTCACCCAGAATATTTTGAGCAAATAAAATCGGGTGATGAATTTGTGAAGGCCAGAAGAGAAGCAGATGAGTTCACAAACGAGAGGAAAACAATCAACTGATATATTGAAGACAACTGCCATTCATGCATGACACAGTGTAAGGTTCGAAATAACCAAGGTTAAATTAATTATATCCAGGTCTACTGTATGAAAGTATCTCCCAAATAAAAATCATTATTTGAAAACACATTCACTTAAGTATAAGTAACAATCTTTTTATCAGCACGGGTTACAAAAGTATGGTCACTATTTACCCGAAGAC
This sequence comes from Potamilus streckersoni, assembly GCA_016746295.1. Taxonomy (NCBI): domain Eukaryota; kingdom Metazoa; phylum Mollusca; class Bivalvia; order Unionida; family Unionidae; genus Potamilus; species Potamilus streckersoni. Next base: position 2,841,189 of record JAEAOA010000900.1, on the reverse strand, counting down.
ATCAGTGCTGTTTTGTATTAATTATTACTACAGATGCAAACAACTGGCAGTGAGCAGTAAACTCCTTTGAACTTACCGACAGGACATCTAAGACAAAGGTTATTTTTATTACTATACTTGACTACCTCAAAATCTGACATTGGATACTCTTAAGCAGATTTGTTTTCTAAAGGATAAGAATACAAAGGTTATTTTATTGCAAAGCAAGCTGACCTTAGAAGCTAAGGATTCTTTTAAGTGTGGCTATATTTTCCCTTTTTTTTGAATATACAAAGATGGCCAAGATATGAAAGCTATCTATGGTTCCTTTTCACCAGTATTCAAGGTAGTTTGGGAAATAAATTGAAGCAATGGAACAAGTTTTAAAGTCACACAATATAGTGGTTCATGCACGGACATTGATGACCCAGTGTCACCCAGAAAATTTGGAGAAAATAAAATCTTGTGATGAATTTGTGAAAGCAGAAGAAAAGCAGATGTTTTCACCGATAAAATGTTCATTAACATAGATGAAATTCTAGTGTACTTTGATCACATTCCTGGATGGACTGATGTTAAGATGGTGGTCAAAAGTGTGAGAATTAGACTGGTGCAGATTTGAACAAATCTGACTTTATTCCTTGCATTTTCTGCTTTAGGTGATGTGTTGCCATTAACAATTTTTCACGATTTAAGAAAGCTAAAACAAAATATTCATGGACCGAAAGAATGGATCATAAATATACAGGAGAAGGGTTGTGTTGATGTTATGCTGCTGCAGTGGATTAAAAAGTTTTATCTCATGTATACTGTTTACCTTTTTAAAATAAAACTTCAGTTGGAGAACATTTTCTGACATAATTTTCAAATGATTTAAAAGATGTCCACAATTTATGACTCAAAAGAATGATGATTCCCAGAACAAAAAGTGCACAAAAAAAATTGTTTTTAAAATTAATTTATGCTGTTCCAACAAATATGCTGTCTCAACATACATGTTAAAATATGGTAGAATGTAAACATCCAGTTCCATCCTTTTTTTTATGTTAATTAAATGTTTTAAATAAATAATACCAGAGTAACCAGCTTGTACAGCATTGATATTTTGTTAACTAGTAAAAGTCCTAATTCTGTAAAAGAAGCATTCCTTTCAAAAAAAAAGATTTTTAAGAAAAATAAGATTAGACAAAAGTGTTTGTAGCTCCTATTGTATTAGAGATGAATATTGTGCCTATAAGTGACTTCAGAGGTTCTTACACTTGGTTTTTCTTAATGATAAAATTTTCACAAATTCTTTTGAACCCAAGTGCCATGCAGACATGTATATTTAATTTTGTGTTTTATTTTTTAATTGTTTTTCAGGTTATTTATTAAGTAAGGCAGAAAACAAAGTTGGTTCTCCTGAGCGACCTCTTTCTGACCTTGGATTACTTAGTTACCGAAGTTACTGGAAAGAAGTTTTGTTAGAATACCTCCACAAGTATAAAGGGAAAGAGTTCTGTATAAAAGGTAGGTAGTATCTTTGTTTTCACACTAGGCAGGTTTAAGCTGGAATTAAAACCTTGGGCAACATGACATCTCTTTCCTGTTTAAGTATGGTGAAGCGATTGGAAACTTGGGAGGAGTTCGAAGTTAAATTTTGTAATGGAAAACTAAGTTTGTCGGTAACAGATGTTTTCTTGGCTCATTAAGTAAGATAATATTAACCCTTTAACTACGACTACCGCATCTGAGCGTCACCTGTAAATAGCTCCTGAACCCCACTGATGCATATATGCAGTGTCGATAAGCCTTGTTTAAAACCCCAGTGTCGCTTATGAGCGCGTAGTTCTGCTGTACTCAAAACCCCAGTGTCGCATATATGCGGACGTAACTGCTATGTTAACTAAACATTGATTGGTTGAAAGTACAGATATTTACTTATTTTTCATTATCATAACCAATGAGAAGACTGGTTACTGAACATTTTGATACCAGTTGGAAAGCTGAGAGGTTAAATTTAGACACGCGGGAAGGAAATTTCCGGCAATGTACAAAACACGTGTAGTTGAGATAAACAAAAATGGATTCCTAGTCAGATATTTGTGACTTTAAAGGGTTCAGTGCAAGCAATATCGAAGAGTTTAATGGATCATTCTTAGTAAATGGATCAGATAATGATGTTAGTCCCGTTTCAACACTAGATGTATGTAATTTTGATTCAAATGACGATGATTTATTTTGTGTGATTCAAAACAGTTTATGCGATGGGGATTTCTTGTCTCATTGTTGTAGGAGTAAATAAAATGGAAATATACGAATAACAGACACTATACAAGGTAAGCTGCTTTTTATTTCACTGAAATCCAGCAAAAACTAATGAAATAATGAATATAAACGTAACCATGTTTTTATTGTCAGTTTCCGTAGTCAGCCATGACGATGCTCTAGTATTCAGCCTAGCAAACAGTATCAGTAGTCTCAGTAACTGATACGCTATCACTCAGCAGTAGCGAAACTGCAGAACAGCTGTAGTAGTTAAAGGGTTAAAATACAGTAATGCTCAACAAACTTTATAAATTTTGTCTTTACTAGAATAACTGCTGCCTGGCATTAAATATCAGCCTAAAAAAAATTAGTGACTTAACACTCATCAAGGCTAAGTTGCCTTATTCCATTACATTTTCAGGAGGCCTTGGGTAACTGAGTAGTCTGAGGCACTTGTTGATGTCTCACCTCTGTCCATGTGGGTTTGAGTCTTGGCTGTATATGCCTATCATATGCTGAAAAATGCCATTAAACCCACAAAATGAACAAACCCTTTTATTTTTAATGAAAAATATCTATATTGGATAAATTCATTAATTGCTTCATATCTTTTAGTCTCAAAACATCTTTAACAGTACAGTATTTTGTTTGGGAATTGATAAAGCTTGTTATTCAACTCACATCCTAGAATTAAAATTTTATTTGGTTGTCAGTGAAGTTGCAATGCAGTGCATGTTTGAAGACACTAGAAGCTATTAAATTAGGATATAAGTTTATTTTAAAGCATGTTTTAAATAAGCATGGATTTAATGACTAAAAGCCTTCACAAGATGAACTATTTTGGGCACAGTGTCAGCAAGTGAAATGGATGAAAATGTAGGCAAGGTAAAGTCAATATAACTTTACTGGAAATAAAATTACATTAAACAACTATTGCCTGTTAGTATGACCCCAAGATAAGTAACAGATGATACTATTTTCCCAAAATTATGACTATTTGACATTTTAAATGATTGAAGCAAATGTATATACCTTGTGTAGTTACTGGAAATGCCTAATGGTCCAGAAATTGAAGTCTTTGATTCCAAGAAACAAATCATAATCCTCAAAAAAATGTTTATATTCTAAATAGAGGATCTCAGATTGGTAATGATTTAACATTGAATTTATGAAACGAGTTGAATAATGTTTTGCTTTTGCAAGCCTCAGCAAGTAAATGCTGGACATTATTCAATGAGTTTCATAAATTTAATATTAAATCATTACCCTTTTGAGATTCTGTTATCAGTTTTCATTGTAGTGGAAATAGAAAAAGAAATAATTTTCTTTGTTCTGACTTGGACAATGTACCTTTCATTTGTTGCATGTAAAAAATAGTCCCAACTGTTCTTGATTTTTTGGCACTTTCATAACCAATAAAATTTAACACAAGATTTTCCTTTACAAATTAGAATTAAAAGATTAATTATCCTTTGGGATGAATGTAACAATTGACTGAGAAAATATCATTTCTCAACAGAGAATGTGTATGGAAGTTCTGTATGATGTCACATAATTTGATTCATTGAGATTAGACAATTTAACATTGTTGATACCCAAGGTATGCAACTTTTAGTACTGCAAGTTGTCGGATATTCATGTGAACTGATTATTACAGGATGGAGAAATTACATAATTTCTCTTATTTGTGACCAGATATTTGCATTGGTTAATTTATAACAAAAGACAGTAGGAATGCATCATGTAAGAAACGTTAGTTTACTGTGTAAAAATACTTAGGCCTAATGTTTTATCGGTTGAAAGACCAGTTTATGTCTACATTCTTCTATGAATAGAGGTGAGTTTATTTTCTTCTCGAAGTTAACATTTAAGCCACTCTTTTATATAGGTGAATTCCTTGATGTAGGAATACCACCTACCCCTCCCCACATGTTCAGTATCAATGGACCAATTCCCTTAATTTTAGCTTAAACAAGTTTTCAGTCATATCGCTACGATGTCTGCATTGTGGCAATGTATAGTGATGTCTAGCACAGGGGCATCATGCCGAAGACATGTAGCATGATGTCCCACCCAGTCACATTATCCTGACACCAACCGACCAGTCCTAACACTAACCTCTTAATGCTGAGTGTCAAGCGAGGCAGCAGTAAGTACCATTTTTGAAAGTCTTTGGTATGACTCGACCAGGGATCAAATCTTGACCTCCTGAATCTGAGGCAGATGCTCTAACCACTAGGCCACTGGAGCGGTTTGTTATTATCGGGGTTTAACAACTTATTTTTAGTGCATGATAATACATAAGCTCCATTGGGGGTAAATTCACCATATTCAGAAAGATATGACATTTTTTTCTTAATTCCCTTGTTCAGTTGATTTGAAAAATGGCTGCTAAAATATTCATAGTATTAGTTTTTTAAAAAAAAAAACGTTCCAGAAGGTGGGGTAAAGAAAAAAATTGTCAGGATGTCAGGATTGCTACCAATCAGTAAATCAAATACTGCACAAAAATTTCTTTAGCTTATTTGGACCAATCAAAGAATATTGAACTGCACAAGCTATGTGTAAAGTGTACATACTATGTGATAATAAATTGTTATTAAATAATTGAAAGAGTGATGAATCGGCTTATTTTTTTTTAATGCATGGTTTCAGAATCTTTCAACTTTAAGGATAAATATCCAACTTTTAGTTCTGAAGAAAAAAAATCCCTAAAACAAATGCACCTCCTTTTTTTTAGTGAAAATGTACTTGTTAATTTGACTTGCAGCATTAAAAGAATAATTGAAATGACTAAAAAGTCCAAATTCATAAGTGAGTTTTATTCTGTGGAAATTGATAGACTGATTATATAATTTTAATGACCTGTTACATGCTACACTTGATTGTATATGTAGATGAGTTATTTGTATTTCTTTGTGTTTAATGGCACATCAACATGTGAAATGCTATACATTGCAGAGGTAGTGAAAGTAAAATGCCTTGTCAGGACACATCAGATGATTCTGGCTGATCAGGCCATGCTTTCTTAAAACTTATCAATTTTAGGACATACTCAACTAAAATTTGTATTCCTCTGTAAAATTTGAATGAAGTACATTTGAAAGCTAGCATTTCCATGTAAAACCTCAAAATAACCAATTTTTTTATTATTTTTTAAACCAAAACTTTGATGCAATTATCTTATTATAGATGGCAAGTAATTAGTTTAGAAAAATTTCAGTTGAGATTTTACAGAGCTATGAGACATTTTATGACAGCATTGACTGGGCAGGCCTCAAACCTACACCTTCACTCGCCAATGTTCCAGCATGTTAATTCTATTTAAACCTTGGTAGATCCATTTCTTTTCTTTGGGTCCAATTTGAATCAAATTGTTCAAATTTGAATCAAATTGTTCAAATTTGAGTGCCGTTCATACAAGATTAAGACAAGTGGAGTACACGGATGGAATGGACTCAATAAATTCACTTTTGGTCCAAGTTTTTACAAATACATTCTTTCCCTCATTTACACTTTAATGACTTTGTGGTAAATAGTCATACTTTCGATGTTAAACTTGCAAAGTATCCTTTTGAAGTCAATTGATTCCACCATTTTCTGCCTTTGTGCAATACAGTGCTGTTATAAGCTTTTGGTTAGTTAGCATAACATACTTAGGAAGGCAACTAATGAAATTTAATAGCTGTTGCAAGGACAAAGCACTGAAATAGCTGATCGATTCACCAAGGCATATATAGAATTATCATAAAGAAACGTTGGCTAGTGAAGATATCAGGCTCATATCTTTTGAGTTTGAAGTCTGGCACACTGTAGACCACCAAGTTGAGAAAGCTTCTGTATTTGTACATGAGCAGTGTTTAACAGTTCATTAATAGGGAAAATGTGAAGAAAATGGGCTTAGAAGTTGAAATGTTATGGTAGCCCTGCCCAAGCAGCAGGTATATACGAAAACCTTCATTAGTTACACTGCTACAATTTTTAGATGCATAATTTTTAACCATGTTCTTTCCTGTTTTTTTTGTTGTTTCATATATAAAACAATATTATATTAATATTTGAGGAAACTGTCTAGGACTGGAAGTCAGCTTGAAGGAAAATTCCAAAAATACTCTAATGCCAAAATTAATTTCATTCATTCTTGATTCTTTCCATTTCTTACAGACGTAAGTCAGGAGACAGCAATTAATGCCAATGATATAGTGAGCACTCTGCAAGCACTAGGCATGCTAAAGTATTGGAAGGGGAAACATTTGGTACTAAAGCGACAGGTATGTGATTGAAGAATAAACACAACCTGTTGTTTATTTTACAGTGTACAGCTCTTCCTCGTATAAGATTTCCATGCAAGTCACACAGTATGCTGCCTTGCAAGTGACATCACATAATAATGAATTATCTTTATATATATATAAAGTATATATATATATATATATATATATATATATATATATATATATATATATATATATAATGGAATCTATGAGCATACTTGCCTTATAAAGTGAGCCATTATGTATTGAAGTGCTTTAAGAATAATTGTAAAAGGAGGGGGCCTTGAGAAGTTTGTAATTAGTGAAATAAAATCATTGAGCCAGTTTATTGGCATTAACCATATCTAAGTATTGGCACAAATGGATAATGGGGGTGTTCCTTTGCACAATTGTTCCATGGGACGTTTTATTTGTATGATTTCAGTTGTTGTTAATTGATGGCATTTTCTGCCATGTGATTGGCTGTAAATTACTATGTGATACTGCTCCAAAATCCATGGGAAATCTCACTCAGGTATTTGTAGTCCAATATAAAATATGCAGATATATTTGACAAAGTATTATATGCCTGAAAATTTTCATGCATGCCAAATTTTGCATTTCAGTCTAATGAAATTTTTGGTGCTGTGTGAAATTTAGTATCAGTGAATTTATGTTAATCACACTTTATGCAATGAAGTTTTATTAGCATTTTAACCTAAAAAGGTTGGTTAGGAAAACATTTAAAATTATGAAGTCAAATTGCAAGAGGGGCCTTGAGTGGTCGAGTGGTCTAAAGCACTTTCTGTTATGTATCACTGACATCTCACCTAGTCTGCATGGGTTCGAGTCTAAGATTCTGCAAATGTGGATATGTGAGAAAGCTTGCCAGTAGCTTCTCGTGGGTCGGTGGTTCTTTCCGATGATTTCTCAGTTTCTTCCTCCACCGTTAATACTGGCCACCATGTATAGCCTATCATGTGCTGAAAAATGGCATTAAGCCCCAGGACGACAATTAAATCAAATTGCAAGATGTTAACTATAATAGCAAAATATTCAATGAGGATGTTATGTCGTAAATTTGAAGGAACTTGGTTTATATGTTTTCAGGAGACAAACTTTGGTAATAATGTAACATGTAATTTAATTCTTCTTTGTTTTAAACAAGTAGTTTTTTTTCCCCAGTTCTCTTCATAAAAATGTTAATTTTGTTAAGAACCTTGTCACATTTTTCCAAATTTTGAACATTAAGAAATTATTAAAAAATTTGTAAAAATTCTTGATTTCACCGCATTTTCATTTATCATTTTGAAGGCCATAGGAGAGTGTGTGACTTTTAATATCACTTTTTGGCACATATCTCTACCATTATATTTGGCCTATCTAATCCTGTGGGGTTTTTTTCTTCCTTAAAATTCATATGCAAAAATTAGACTTTAGATTCGTTTATTTTATAATCATTCAATCTACACATTTAAGGAAAGCACATTAATGTACAGTGAGTGTTTGGGCATAAATCAACTGGCTTTCAAAATACAGATGTTTCGTGTGGCATTTTATTATTTCCTTTTTCCACACACATAGATTATGCATCATGTGACTGACCAGACTTGATGACAATAAATTACATTCATTGCAAATGATGTGTCCTTAGTCTATGTAGATGTTTGAAAGAATAAAAGTAGTTGTGTCATCAGAAACAGCTATAGCATAATTTTATTTGCATTTTATTTTAACTGAAAAAGCCTTAGCAGATGCAATAATATAATCTCTTTTTTGTTATTGTTGTGGTTTTTGTAGTTTCTTGTAGCATACTCTAATGCATCCAGAAGCTTGGTTATCAAACTATGTATGGTTAAATCATTGACAGTTTTAGAGAGTGATGTATACTTATCATATCTGTTCTATATTTTGCTTCTGCACAATGACTTAAGTTCTCAACTATGTACTGTTACTAGGCAATGTGTATGGCTTGCACTTGTGGTAAGGAAGAAGGCTAATATATTTGCTGTGTAAGGTCAAAGATAAAGGTCATATAATGAAGGAAGAAAAATAGTTCATGCAGTAAAATTATTTATATATCACAAACCTGAAGCACACTTTGTTCATGGCTTGCACTTGTGGTAAGGTAAAAGTCTGATTTTTGGTGGGGTGGGGGAGAATCTTAGAATGTCCAGGTAACTGTGACAAAGAAGACAAATGGTTTATACAAAAAGATTCATTCTCAGTCATGTACTTTCACCAGCATTTGTGGATAAATTATACTTCGGATAAGAATGAAGCCTGTTGATTTTGGGATCAAACAGTCAGAGGTCAAGGTCATTGTACTAAAGGTAGGAAAATGATATTTGCATCATGACTTTTGATCTTGACCATGATCCTTGACCAAAGCATGTGGAAGACTTTAGCTTGTATGGAAAAGACCAATTGATTTTGAAATGACAAGGTAAGGAACTATTGTTCTGTAATAGGTTTTTTGACCACACTTTATGGCTTTCGATTAGGGTAATAACAAAACTTGTATAATTTGGTTCCTAAAGGTCAGAGGTCACAGTTGTGTTAAGTCTGATAACAAAATAATGGTTTTGGCTCAGTATGTTAGAATTTTAGAAATGTTTAGATTTGAACTTTAAAAAGCCTGTCATGTTAAAAGTCAAATGGTTTGCATTATATATATATATATATATATATATATATATATATATATATATATATATATATATATATATATATATATATATATATAATCTAATTATCAGTTATATTTTCTTCACAGGATCTGATTGATGATTTTTTGGAAAAGAGAACTAAGAAACCTGTGGATAGCAAAAAGATTGATCACTCATGTTTAAAATGGATTCCTCCAGCTAAACGTGCAGCACAACCCCAGGCACCTCATGGATCATGAGAATAATTCTATTTTACTTTGGATCAAGTTACACTTCCCATGTGTGTAGCAAACAGGGAATTATTAAACATGCTTTTATACTGAATAGTAAATCACTGACACCGCAAATCTGTCAGATTTTAACATACAGCAATTTCAATGGACACTGTGCTATTGCTGCTATGATGTAAGTCATTATGTTATTTTAGCTTCATTGAAAGCCTGTCAGAGCATTTTGGGACTTGTACTCTGACAGCAGTTTGATTCTTTTATATAAGATCAAAAAATTCATATAATCCTTAGACTACCAGATCTTTTAATTAATTATTTACTAAGTTTCATATATAACATATACCGTAAATAGTAGGCAGAGCTGTCCCCGCTCTTACTTTTTCTCGATAACCTTATGACAAGACGATTCCTTGGGACCCATCTTGCTGTGATTACATTTAGTTTGTATTGTGAAACCTGTGAACTGTCAGGACAGTGACAAAAGGTGACATAATTGTATTTATATTTAAAATTCATATGTGACATTTTGTGTATCGACAGGCTTGAATATATCATCAACACCATATAGCCAGTATTTTGCTGACATACTCTCAAACCCTGAACCTAATTAAGTGTATCAGGTTACATATAACTGTTTGCGTATATTGATAATGAACAAGTTTCTTATTATATGCAGAGCTTGTAAATTTGTTACCTACAAGACATATTTTGGTGCCTGCAATAGGGTACAAGTAATGGGCAATTAGAGTAAAGACATTAGTACAACAGCATCAGGGTTGTACATGTGAATTTAATTGTGACAAATGGATACCCAGGACCTTTAATAAGAATTTAATTCCTGGACCCAGCATTGGAATAAGGCTTTAATTCACCATGAAAGCATAGGAAAGGGTTTAAGCAGATGTTACAGTACATCCTTAAAGATTGTTTTGCAATATGCAGAGTTGGTTATATATTTTATGTCCATGAACAGATTACTAGAGGATGAGATGTGTTTGTCAGATATTGATGTGTGCCAGATTTGTTTATAAACGCAGGGGACTTCTGTAGGTTTTCAAATTTTAATAGTACTCATAAATGCAAGTACATTGACATTTGTGGTACATTTCTCTTAGATTCTTCTCCATTGCAGTAAAGTATTTCAAGGTAATTTATCCAGATCATTTTTAATTTTTGGGGTCCATTGTACAGATATCAGATTACTGTAGTCACATCATGTAAAACGTTGCATCATGTGAGGGCCAGTAGCCAATCAAATCTCGTGTAATAAAGTCTTGGACATTAAGATCCTTGAACATTTTATTTGTGTACAAATCATATTTTTAGCAGGAATATAGTTATATTTTAGCATGAGTTGGAAACTTTTGTTATGAATTTCATTATTTTTAAAAGATTCTTGTCCTGACTGAACAGATAAGATGTATTATAATTTAGTTCTTTGTTTGCTTTCCTTGTTATTTAGACCTTTATTTCTCTCATTAGTCCAATAGAGTAAATACTTACAAAATTCTACTAGTCCAACATTTTTGTTAGCTGTTGGCAACTGGACAAGAGTAAATATAAAATTAAGTATGTCTGTTGAATGTATATACTGCTTAATAAGAAATAAGTCCAAGCTTGTAAGCAGATAAAAAAAATTGTGCTATTTTAAAATAAAAAAGTGCATACTGTAGAAAGCACACACTGAATGATTGTACTACGGTGTCTCCAATAGTTTGTGTCTCAGACAATGAATAAAGCTGGTCGGAGTTTACCTCTCCAGCAATAATTTTGGAGAAATTTAGCAAACTTAATTTTACAGTAGATCATAATATGGAATTATTCTTATATACTAAAGGAAGTTTTCCTAATGTTCATGTGATTAGAACCATTTTGATGTTGTTAGATGAAGCAAAAGCTCATGTATGTGTTTTAATATTACAATGCAATATATATTTTTTTGTAAGTAACAGGAACCAATAGGACGTGATAGTGATCAGGATGTAGTGAAGATTTTGTATACAAGCAATGAAATAAGGACCTAAATTTCAGTTCAGTATTTGTCATTTGTAATCATTTCATTAGAGGATTAATTACAACAAGCAAAACTATGACAGTAGTTTGCACAACTTAACATTTTTGTCTAATTTTTCATGTCTAATTTTTGTGTCTAACTAATGTCTAATTTTTGCATGACAATATCTGAGGGTAACCTTATTTTGTAGCTGAATTGATGTACCGTGTATACACACTTATATGTATGGTATAGCATAGACCCTGATCTGCCTTTGTATAATGTGCTGATAAATCTGGTCTATGTTTTTAAGATTACTATTTACAAACTGCATAGGCCCAGATCCCTTGTTTCGTTATCCAATATCAGATCTGGGTTTGTTCATTTTACAGTTGGATCCAACCTATAAGTGGGTATGTATGGAATTGTATGTTCAAATTGCAGTGTTTTGTTTACCAGTATCTTCAGAAGATAAAAGTACTAAACTTTGACAAGAGAACAGGAAAATATAAATATGAATACCGCTGTTTTTCCATTTTTAGGACTGTTCTTAAATTGAAATGGGGGGGTAAGCCCCACCACATGTAAAATTTTATGGGATAATTAAGCCTAAAATACACTTGATTGTCCCCATTTACCCCATCTATTTGGTTAAACTATGAAACAATCCTTAAAGTAAAATTTAGATTCAGCAGAGTGTTAGTACAAAGCAATAGAAATTCAGCTGTACAATGAAGTAGTTTAAAATGTGTGATACATAATCAAATCTGTCTTGAACCTCATCTTGGGTTAATTAATTAAACTGTCTTAATGACCCAAACTGCTGTAGAAATAAATTCTGTGTGAAATAGTTATTGTTTTTAGAATTACAGTATATGTTTGCTTGTAGCTTGAAACCAATTGCAGGCAAGGCAAGATAGACCCTGATGTGTCATCACATGATGAATTGGTAGATGAGGGTCTATATTATTTGACCTACTTATTGCTCCAAACAAACTGCATGAAGCCAGATCTGCCAGAACATTATGCAGTTGGACCTGAGGGTAGCTCTTGCATCCCAAATGTGGCTGCTTAGCACATGTTTGAAAGGTTCTTTTACACAAATTTATGAAGTTATTAATAATTCATGATTTATTGGTATGCACACTTTAATGACCTTACTATTTCCTTAACTTATAAGATGTTATATAATATTTTCTGTCACTTCAAAGTATTTACATAAAAAAATGGTCCTTTTTAAGCGGACTATTTCTGGATTCAAAAAGTTTTCATAAATTAATGTAAACAAGGCAGTTATCTCCATTTTGCAGGTTATTTTTTTAATAAAATAAAAGAAGTAGATTCCATGGTATTAAAGCAGACGTTTAAAGAAAAGCAGTGACTGGGTTAGAATGCTAGGTATTTTTTATCTTCCTGAGATGCTCTTTAAAATATATCTTTCTCAATAGAAAAGTTATTTTTATATGCCTTCTAAATGTAATTTTCTGTTATTCAAATGTCAGTCCATATGCTAACAATTTCTATAACTGTAGTTGTCAACCATCTACAGTTACCAGGCATCGTGGTTGGCATGCATTTAGGGTAAGGAAAAAACCTATTGATTTTAGGATCCAAGAGCAAGGTCACTGCAACAGAAAGAAAATAATGATTTGCCCACAATAACTCAGGTTCTACACCACCATCAGTTCTTAAACTTTGTGGATGTCTTGTACCTGTGATAAGGAAGTGCTATTGATCTTGGGGTCTAAAAATGTCAAAGGTCAAGATAGAAAGAAGATCAAGGTCACTGCAACAGAAAGAAAATAATGATTTACCCACAATAACTCAGGTTCTACACCACCATCAGTTCTTAAACTTTGTGGATGTCTTGTACCTGTGATATGGAAGTGCTATTGATTTTGGGGTCACAAAATGTCAAAGGTCAAGATAGAAAGAAGATCAAGGTCACTGCAACAGAAAGAAAATAATGATTTATCCACAATAACTCAGGTTCTACACCACAATCAGTTCTTAAACTTTGTGGATGTCTTGTACCTGTGATATGGAAGTGCTATTGATTTTGGGGTCACAAAATGTCAAAGGTCAAGATAGAAAGAAGATCAAGGTCACTGCAACAGAAAGAAAATAATGATTTGCCCACAATAACTCAGGTTCTACACCACCATCAGTTCTTAAATTTTGTGGATGTCTTGTACCTGTGATAAGGAAGTGCTATTGATCTTGGGGTCTCAAAATGTCAAAGGTCAAGATAGAAAGAAGATCAAGGTCACTGCGACAGAAAGAAAAGAATGATTTATCCACAATAACTCAGGTTCTACACCACCATCAGTTCTTAAATTTTGTGGATGTCTTGTACCTGTGATAAGGAAGTGCTATTGATCTTGGGGTCTAAAAATGTCAAAGGTCAAGATAGAAAGAAGATCAAGGTCACTGCAACAGAAAGAAAATAATGATTTGCCCACAATAACTCAGGTTCTACACCACCATCAGTTCTTAAACTTTGTGGATGTCTTGTACCTGTGATAAGGAAGTGCTATTGATTTTGGGGTCACAAAATGTCAAAGGTCAAGATAGAAAAAAAATGTTTTTTATGCAGTAACATTAGTTATATAAGGTTATCCCACCAAAGGTTGTGTATGGCCTGCATTTGGAGTAAGGAAAAATGCAATTGATTATGGTTGCCAAGGTCAAGGTCACAGATTGAAAGATCTTTTGGTTAAATGCCATTTCTCAGCAAAAGATGTGTCATACATGGCAGCCACTATAACTGGTTTAGGAAGAACCCAGTAGAGCCCCTTTTAAGAACCAATGACCATGGGAAACTACTGGCAAAATTTCTGGCATAACCACTTTGGCTAAGCCCGGGACTTGAACCCATGATGGCAGATGAGATGGTATTGATTGATAAAGGCAAATGTTTTTGATCACTCTGCCACCTGGGCCCCACTGGCTGAAGAAAAACTTGTTTTAGAACAAATAACTCTTCTATATCACATATCTGGTCCAGACTTTGTGACTGGCTTGCATTAGAGGCGAGGAAGACACCTTTTGAGTTTGGGACATGGTCAGTCTGACTGGAAAAAGAATTGTGGTTTATATGGAAAATGTTGAATTTCTATGTAGGGATTGTTGAACAATGGGTGGGCATATATGCCATTTACTGTGATCTTGTTTTTAATTTTCTTATTTTTGCTTGATGTAAGAACTGATAAAAGATTAACAAGTCTGTTACACAGGTTATTTCTTGGCATAGGGTATGATGTTGAATGAACAAGAAATGTCACTGATGCAACCTGCACTGTGTAGAAAACATATTTGTTTAAACTAAAAAAAAATTTTAAACTGCCAGGAAACTGCCATGGTCTTAGAACCTGTTAATTCCAAAGTCTAACTACGTGTCTTAAATATCATTGACAGCCTTATTCAGGTCTCAGTAGATAACTAGTAAACAGATTAGAAACAGATTTCAAATAGTATTCCTAGCTCTTCAAACAGATGATTTTGACAGTAGAATATCTCCAAAAAACACTCAGGGGGCTTCTGTGATGTTGAAGGCAACTGCATGACCTACATCATGTCCCACATCATCTACTAAGTACTGGATCATGTGAAACCTGCATCTTTCTTGCTCGGAAATTTCACTATATTTGTCTCCAAGAAATTATATCTTCTCATGGTGGTGTGCTAGATAAGGAATTGTTTCTGCATATTTTACGCAAAAATGGACTATATAGGCATATAGAATTTTTTTAAATTACACAGAATTTAATTTAAGGTATTTTGATCAAAGCTCTTAATAAATTTTCTCCAGCTGTAAATAGCCCAGTGTCAACAATGCTATCAGTACAAATTCTACATGATTCATGCATGTTTGAATAGTTGGTAATTGATGACTGTGAGAACACAAACTCAAATAGCCATATCATCCAGTGCATTCGGTATTAATTTTGGTCACAGAATGATTTGACACATTCTAAACATCGTGATTATTGTCTTCATTGTTAAGATTCAGTATGATACCGTAAGTTTGTGTGTTTCAGTTTTCATATAACATCCCACCAGATTTTAAAAAAAGCTGTTTTAAACAAGGGAGCATAATACCTACTTCATTAAATTATTTTATCGAGCTCTGTGTTGTCACATATATTTTAATTATCCATTGATATCATTTTTACCTTATTTTAATTAGATAAGCAATTTATGTGGGTAACTGAGCTTCGTTGTAGAATTTGTTTCATGTAAATGTATTTGCTTGCAGATCAGAGTAATAGTCATTAGGGATGAAGGTTCAGGAATGCAGGGAGATTTATTGAAGTTCTTTGTCCATTAACAAATTGATTTTCATCAACACTCACAAGATAATTTTGTGTCTCTTGTATCAGACTTTTTTTACATAAATGTTCCTGTAAAATTGTATTGCAAAATGTTTTGTTGAACTACTGTTACCTGCTTGTGTTAAATTTAGATCCTGTTAGAATTATTTTTAGTCCTTGACATCTTTTATCATTGAAGGCTTGTGTATTCACCTGTGTAAATAGCTTCCATTGTTATATAAGTTTATGGCTGTAAATAAGTTCATGCCTGTAAATAATTGTTTTGCATTAATATGAAAATACTGGCATTATTTATAAGTGCTCTTGTTAATTATCTTTTATGTACAATACAGATTTAGTCTGAAATGTGATTTTGTCCATAAATGTAAAGTCAATACACATTTTGTATTTGTACTCTTTTTGTGCCTCACACAGTAGATACCACAGTTCATACCAATGTCATCTTGGTTTCTGTGTCCACATTGTAAGCATGTATGAGTGACATTTTATTATCAGCAGCATATGAAGGTTATCCAGTGCTAAAGGACTTGGAGAAAAATACCTGGCCCACGAACACACTCATAGCAGCCAATCTATCTAATGGTAGGATTGGAACACACTCATAGCAGCCAATCCATCTAATGGTAGGATTGGAACACACATAGTAGCCAATCCATCAAATGGTAGGATTGGAACATACTCATAGCAGCCAATCGATCTAATGGTAGGATTGGAACACACCCATAGCAGCTAATCCATCTAATGGTAGGATTGGAACATACTCATAGCAGCCAATCCATCTAATGATAGAATTGAAACACACTCATAGCAGCTAATCCATCTAATGGTAGGATTTGAACACTCATAGCAGCCAATCCATCTAATGGTAGGATTGGAACATGTTCATAGCAGCTAATCCATCTAATGGTAGGATTGGAACACGCTCATAGCAGCCAATCCATCCAATGGAATGGATTGGAACACTCATAGCAGCCAATCCATCTAATGGTAGGATTGGAACACACTCATAGCAGCCAATCCATCCAATGGAATGGATTGGAACACTCATAGCAGCCAATCCATCTAATGGTAGGATTGGAACACACTCATAGCAGCCAATCCATCTAATGGTAGGATTGGAACACACCCATAGCAGCTAATCCATATAATGGTAGGATTGGAACATACTCATAGCAGCCAATCCATCTAATGGTAGGATTGAAACACACTCATAGCAGCTAATCCATCTAATGGTAGGATTTGAATACACTCATAGCAGCCAATCCATCTAATGGTAGGATTGGAACACACTCATAGCAGCCAAGCCAACTAATGGTAGGATTGGAACAGTCATAGCAGCCAAGCCATCTAATGGTAGGATTGGAACACACTCATAGCAGCTAATCCATCTAATGGTAGGATTGGAACACACTCATAGCAGCCAATCCATCTAATGGTAGGATTGGAACATGCTCATAGCAGCTGATCCATCTAATGGTAGGATTGGAACACACATAGCAGCCAATCCATCTAATGGTAGGAGTCTAGTACATTCAAGTCAAAGCATGTGGCTGGGCATCTCCATTTGCAATATGGATTATAGCATTTTCACATATTCTCTTTATGAAGGCAAGCAAGCAGTATAGACCATAATCTGCTGACATGTTATGCAAAACCAGATCAAAGTCTGTGTTTTTTGTGTTGTATGCCATCTGCAGTTTTATGTATCACATATATGGGTAAGTACAGTTCACTTAACATAACTTTATGGGGATGAGTTTTTTATATGGCTTCTAATTTTGAAGAGTGTTAACCCCAATCATAGTGAACATTTTTGTTTATATAATTTGATGAAACTTTAGAATTTAGTTTACTGTTTATTTTGTATCATGTTTACTTCAAGACTTTTGTAAGAAACTAATCTTCATATATATTTTATTTAGGGACATGTGGTATCCAGCAAGATTATCATCAACAGTCATTCAGTATTGGTAGTTGTTTGCAAAGGTAGACCCTTCTTTCCTGGGGGGTATTTTTGTTCACTTGAATTTCTCTGATTATGTTAACTGATCACATTAACATTAGGAATATAAGCCTACTACCTCCCGAATGCAATCCTCTGGAAGTGTTAAGGATTATTCTACCTGTGGTATAAATTACTTTATTTAATTTTGACCATTATGTGAATTTTATTATTTATGTGGTCTTAGTTTCTGTGTTATCTGCTGCATGGCTCTACACGACTACATTGTAATGGAACATGTGGAAGTTTGATTTTGCAAAACACGTACAATCTATTTATTACTCCAGGTATAGTGAGTGTTTGGCATTCATAATGCATTTAATTATGCATTGTGTTTTTTGTTTTTCTTTTCTTTGTTGTTTCTGAATTAACTATGATGGATATGTAAGCTAATTTTAAGAATGTGAAGCCAGTGATAAATCTCATGACTCTTGTCTCACATGTACAAATTATACACTGTTTGCTATATGCAGCATATTTGCCAGTTGGTCAAACAATATATGTTCAACATTTCGAAGCAAAACCCCCAAGAGTAACATGGGAATTAAAATATTAAGAGTACTGATGTTTTGAACACATTAATGTCAAATGGACTGAGAGTACTGATATTTTGAATAGTGTTGGGCGATGCTGTTAATATGGTGAATGGTGGAAGCTGCGACTTCACTGCTTACAGAGACATTTGAGTTACAGCTGCGGTATTTAGTACAACAAGAAATGACAGTTGATTAGTTCTGGCTCATTTCTCCATTTCTATCATATTTCAGTTGAGACTAGATACTTTGAGGAAGATTTCACCCATATGGCTTAAGTCATACTACATGCCCAAGCATGATATTCATTCAGGTCTGTAAGTCCAGGCACATGGGGTTTATAAATTAATTTAGTGAGTCATGCTGTCTAACTGCACATCAGTTTTGATGCTGTCTTGGCTGTCAACCGTATCATCCATCCATCTGGCTCACGATCCATACTGTCTAGCCACATCTCTGTTTTGATGCAGTTTCAGCTGCTAACAATGTCATCCAGTCATCTGGCTCTCAATACTTCTAGCTAAACTTTACTTTTCTTGCTGTCTTGACTGCTTACCATATAAGTCTCTGTTTTGATGCAATCTCACCTGCCAACAATGCCATCCAGTCGTCTGGCTCTCAATACATCTATCTGAATATCAATTTTCTTGCTGTCTTGACTGCTTACCGTATAAATCATCCTGCTATCCAGTTCTTGATCCATACCATAAAGTTACCATATGGCTTCCTTAACACATTGTCCAATGCCACATAAAGGTGAGCCACGGAACATTGAAATTACCCAGCATCATATTACCATTACAGTACAGCCGTCTACACTACCGTCCATATGACTGATACCCATACAGACTTTGATGATTTCAACAAGCGGCCTATACCAATTTGAGGACCACATCATGCCAATACAACTAGTAATTTACTAATGATTTATCTTCTCAGATGATATTGTGACAGTTCTAGAGACGATGTCCGTGCCTCATTTATCCCTCCAAGTTTGCGTTATACAGATATCGATCTTGATCCCGACCAGGACGACCCACACACTAAGCATGGGAATAAAACTGATGATTGTTCCTGCTCAGATCCCACCAAATCAAAAACTGAGTATAGCTTTAAGGTAGAATAGAGAAGTTTATTGATTTTGCCAAATTCGAAATGTCTACTGCCTTCTTTTCTACTTAACTATTCCAGGTTCAAAACCTAATTTGTTTTTATGACAAGGATTTTGGACCGTCTTTGCGTATTCTCCTGAAGTTGGGAAAAATCTAGGAAATTGCAGATAATCTATATGCCAAGATCAGTGACCCAGGCAATTAAAAAACCTTTCATTTTTCTGGAGTTTGCTTCCAGCGTTCCTTGCAGTCTAGCTAAAGGCTCATTCCGACACCTTTATATAAATGGCATTAGACTAGAACTTCACTGTAGTCAATCTTTACTTCGCTGTTTCAATACGTCGGATAAAGACATTATGCATGCTAGGTCAAAACCCATTTGCGGAATAATTTCCACTTCTTTGTTGTTGAACTTGGCGACTGGTGATTTTTCATTCTTGCAGACAAAACTTGAAATGCACATTCCATCCTGCCCTTTAAACCTCGCTCAGAATCTCTGCTGGTGGCAATAGGGAATAATTGAGTAGACAGACAGCTCAGTAATTGCCCCGCCATCGACGCGCATTTCCCTTAGTAAGCCTTTAAAGTGGCGGGCCTTCCAGATGACACAATTCTTTCCATGGTTGACTAGTTGAATTGTTATTGCTGCAATGCTCTCCAGGGAAGGGATAAGCATGACGGCGATGGTCGCTTAAAACCTGAAAACTTCAAATCACACAGACACTCGAATTGTTTTCCTAAATAGAATCTTTCTTGGGGTCTGACTTGGTTCAGTTCCAACAAATTCGAGCCTTTGGTCAATATCTCGTTGGAACTTCTTTTGTATAAAACCTGTTATAGGGTTCGCTTCAGAATGTAGAGTGAGTAAAGTATATTCCCGCTCTGTTGACCCCCTCCCTAATCTTTAATTTCGATGAGATAGCCACTGAGCTCAGTGGTTCTTACGAAGCATCCCGTTTCTTCGCCAGAAATTGGTTGGCGTCAGTGGACAGTCCCTCCGCCCCCCCCCTAAATTATAATACGAATTCTCTCCTGTATCAACACAACGCAATAGGTTTTCAAACAGGACTGGGACGTGTGCTCAACTTAATCTGAAGCCGACTGTCAAGTTTGTTTAGCCCCAAGACGCCTCTTTGTCGCAGTTAAATCTGGGGAAGAGAATATCAACTTCAATCCCTCTTGGTTGAGTTAGGTAATATGCATGACATAGTCTGATATAACATTCGAACAGAGTCGTCTCATAAAGATATTTGCTCGTGAGATAAGAGTAATTTCTGTAATTTCTGTTAGCCGTGCCTTGACTCATTTCTCTATCAATGAGATCGTTGAGGATATTGGTTGGCATGCACAGTCAACCTTCTCACATTTTATCTGTCAGACTTGATTCCACAGGGAAAAAATGGGGATCTGGAAGACCCAATCTCAGTTGCACAAGCAGCTATCAGACCAGTTCACATAAGCACAACTAAGTAATCGAAAGAAGTAAAACCAACGAGTTTTATAAAAACAATTTAATTATCAATGTTATAAAATGATATTACAAGAGGAACTTAGAATATTATGAATTTAAACCAAAATAATCCTGTGCAGTCCTACTAAAGTCCGAAAGAATGAAATGTTTATAAATTTCAGATCTAAAAATATACTGATCCTTCAACAGTCCTGATGTGTCCAAACGTTGTCCAGATCTCGTTTGAATAATTATTTCGTAATAGTTTCTAAGTAGTATTATTGTTCAATGAACCATTTTTATTTCAACTGAATATTTCAAACGTTTTTCCTCTCAAATAATATCTAAATGTAGTATCAAATATATCTTCAGACTTGATGTTACGACAAGAACACAGGAAAAAAGAACGAAAACTGCCCGGTATACATTGTTTAATATATATATATATATATATATATATATATATATATATATATATATATATATATATATATATATATATATATATATATATATATATATAGAGTCAGTACCGCTACGCTACAAATCGCAGAAGTCCCAACATCGTAAAAGAACTAAGATGATTTAATCGATCCAGTGGGAATTAATTCATTTAAGATGCTATCTGACCGACATGTGCTCTAGGAAAAAAACCGGAAACTTTGTGAACACATTTACTAATTATTATTATTATTATTATTATTATTATTATTATTATTATTATTATTATTATTATTATTATTATTATTATTATTATTATTAACCGTTAACACATACGTAGGCATCTATTTATATATCCTATGCAATTTTACGGTTCTCTAATATTCCAAAATAGACTTTATGCACGTTAACCAATTCAAGCTATAGATAATCACTACAATTTACAGCCATGAACAAAAATAGCAAAATTATGAATATACAAAACAACTTCTGTACGGTTTGCAGCTTCCACTTTATTTGTCTGGAAATTTTATGTGGTGAGAAGATCTCATTAATTCTTCCCAGAGTTAACCACGTCACCACCGGTTCCGCTGCTGGCACGTTATGAGAGTTTGCTAACCCTTTATATGACGAATCCTATCTTCGAAAATTCAGAGGTTAACCGATGTAGGGTAATGCTCAACATTTTCGACAAATACAAACTATTGCTTACTCTCCTAACGGTCGGGAACGTATTCAAAACGGAAAGGAAAAGTTTCAGTAATTTATGTTTCTCCTCGACTACTTACCCGATCACATTGATTTCATCTCGGTTTCAGCATTGGTTCTAAACTGTTGGACTTGCATGACACATCAAATAACCTTCAGACGATAGCAACCTCTCGCAACCGCCAAACTAAAGATTTTCATAGTTTAAGAGGTTTTCCCATCCGAATCCAGTGGGTTCCAAACTGTTTCTTTTGAGGTCCTATGCTTAGTGCCAAAAGAAATACCGATCAGACAACATTCACGCTGTCATTAGAAGGCTTCTTGTAATATAAAAGGTGCCATAAAGGACATCCTGGGAATTATGTTATTGCTTGTCCTAAACAGAAGGTTGTGTCAGCATGGACTTTTTACCATAAATTTCATTTAAATTCTTCTATGGCTTACATTAAAATATTGATGATTTTGATGTCCAATATAGCTACTTTGGTGTCCATCTTGAAAATTGCGTTATTTTTTCTCTTCAATGAAAGTCATTTGGACATGGGTTTGCTGTTCCTTAACAGAGCCAACATTCAGTATGGTAAACACAGCAGCTTTTTTGAACACCTTGTTTATTGCTACTACTCCTGAATGGATGGTCACATGAGATTTTCACTTAGAGGTTTTTATGATGTTTAGTTGGTCCTAACTGGAAATTATGCTGATCCTGTGTCAAGTATGGCCACTATGGTAAGCATATGTAAAATCTTGATATTACTACTTCTTAGACTATAATTCAAAGTCATATCAGCATGGGATCTTACCCACAAGACTTTTTATATGTCTTGTTGGACCTAAATATAAATTGTGCCACTCCATAATGGCTAAAATAGTGGCCATCTTAAAAATCTTGTAATTGATTCTCTTCGTAATTGATCATATTAACATGGGGATTTCACTAAAAACTTATGATTATTGTTTGATGTTCAATATGGCTGTTATTATGGCCATCGTGACAATATTATTATTGGTTATTGGCACTAAACGTCTTTAAATGATGTCTAAATGTCCCCAAAAATGTGTTGATCTGTCATCCAATTAGGCTGCCACAATGAGAATCTTGAGAATCCTGAAATTGCTGCTTCTTCTTGATGAACGGTCATATAGAAATTCTTGTGATGTTTAGCTGGTGACCATTTTGAAAAAGTCATTACTGCTGCTTCTACTTTGGTAGTGCAGGGGTTTTTTTTGCCCTACTTGGTACATAAAATACTACTTATGATGAAATGCTGATCTTAAACGAATAAATCTACTGATATTTTGAACCCCGAAGGTTTTTTTTTTTTCATGAAGATGCACGTAATGACATGCAAGAATTGTGAAACTGTTCTTGGTATACATCTCCTTTTCTACCACGTTTACGGTAAAATGGGTTTATCGTGGTCTATCTCATTGTCTGTTACTGCCTTTGTTAAGTTTTTGTATTTAAATTAAGACTTCATAAGTATTATCATACTTATAATCACGAAACATATACATCTTTTTCAAAAAGTTTCAGTGACCTATATTGAATGGTTCAGTAACTTTGTGGAAAGTTTGTATTACATGTTCACATATTTGGTTATGTTCATGTTCTAATAACGAAACATACAATTTAGTCGCGTATATGTTGTTATTACACATTTCAAGCTAAAGGTCACTGTGACATACATTTTGTGTTACTAACATAAGTTATGTATTTGTGTTAATGATATTGTACCCTCGATGGGTTAACCGTTTTGTACATGTGAATGAATAGAGGATGGGTAAACTTCATGCCGCATACTATATTATACTTTGTGTGAGGTCTCATTAATAGTGGCTAATCAAAGGTAAATAATGATACACGAATGATGTTACAGTTTGCACTGTAGTGGCCAGGTAATTATTGATGTATGAATGACCCTACAACTTGTACACTATTAGCTAATCAGGGTAATTATTGATGTATGAATGACGTTACAACTTGTACTGTAGAGGCTAATCAAGGTAATTATTGATGTATGTATGGTGATACAATTTGCACTGAATTATTGGTGTATGAATGACGTTACAACTTGTTCTGTAGTGGCCAATCAAAGTAATTATTGATATATGAATGACGTTACAACTTGTACTGTAGTGACTGATCAAAGTAATTATTGATATATGAATGACATTACAACTTGTTCTGTAGTGGCTAATCAAGGTAATTATTGATGTATGAATGATGTTACAACTTGTATTGTAGTGGCTTATCAAGGTAATTATTAATGTATAAATGACGTTACAGCTTGCACTGCAGGCTATTACTCTTAGAATAGTCAATGTCCGAGACTTTCACACATTCATACATGGCTTTTAGGCATGGACAAGCATTTTTTTAAGGATAATGATTTTTACAAATGTAACGTAATGACTTTCATCAACTTATCATAGGTGGTTAGGTGGGTGGGAGAGATAGGTAGGTAGATGGGTAGTGCCTGGGTAGGGTGGTAGGAACAATAGGTAGGTTGTACGATATGTCACTGCAATGCTAGCTATATAGCACTAATTAAAGTTAAAATTATATATTTTATAATCTTTAAAATTTCAAACTTAAAGATAAGAGATTGCAGAATAAATCTTTAGTTTATGTGTTGAGATGACTTTAATTTGAATTTACTTTGTTAGTATTTAGGGTGGTTACTGGAAAATAGCAAAAGTATGGAATCATTTATAATACTGCGAGTTTTCTTTATCCATTAGCCCCACAAGTGCGAACTAGCAAGAAAAACAAAACAAAATGCCACCAATGGAAATGCAGTCATTTCAGTGCAAATGTATTAGGTTTTGAGTGGCAGAAATATTTTGCAAATTTAAAGTCAGATTTTTATTCTTTTTTCCAAAAGTTCTCAAGCCGTTTTTGAAGATTCAGTTTTCAGTGCCCAAATTTTGTGAAGTAATTGTTCGAAATTCTTATTATAACCTCTACCAATAAATTGAATTTTAAAAAATTCTTGTGTAAGGCCCAACCTGTCATCTAAATAATCCTGAGATAGCCTCATCCCATGACGAGCTGAAGAAGTTGATCCAGGCTTTAAGTTGCTGACATCCGTGTCAGACATTCTTTGTTTGTTTTTTTTTGTTTTTTGTTTTTTTTTCAATATTGAACAGTTGCTATCTTTGTAACAACTTTTGAGGCACGAACATTGCACACTCTGCTAATAGCCTTTTTCATGACACTCCCATTTATATTTCTATGGGATGAAGCACTTGTCTAAATTATGAATTTCATCTTGTTTTTCCCATATACAAATGATAGTGGACAATTTGTAATTTATAATAGAGCATATATATTATGTGGGTCTTTAGCATGCTGTCGGGTTTAAATTGGTCACTAAATAAACTAACTACAATGTCTATGCAGCCACAACAACAGTAAACTAAAGGCAATAGGAAACATCCGAAAATTTGGTTGCCGATTTCAGGAGGAAGGTTTGAACAAATGAGATGTAAAAGGAACAAGTCAAACTTTGTTAATTTTATTTCACGGGATATTATAATTAAGAGGAATTATGAAGTAAAGACACAACTAAGAAATATAGCAACAAACTCAAAATGCAAATTAAGCAGACGGTAAAGTACGTTTAAAAGTGTAATTAAAGAACATGAAAGTAAAAGTTTAAGCACAGAAAATGTTTCACTTTGTAGTTGGCTATACCATATGCATACAGTTGATCAAATACCTAATGTGTGCAGGAGTTAGCACCTTTCCAAGTTTTTCTGATTGCTATGAGAATAATCTAAACTGTATATAAACAAAAATTAACCACGACCACCACTTTTATATTATGAAAAATTAAGGGTGTTATGCTAAAAAAAAATACGAGATGGATGTGGAATAAAATTTTGGGAGAAAAGTAATAAGGAAATTTTGAAAAAATGAGAAGAAATTCTTGAGCTTTACAAAAACCTATTCAAAAAGAGATTAACTTTCCTATCTAATCAACATTTCGTCCCAATTGATGTCGAGAATAAATTGTTAGCGGAAGAACAGATAGCTTATGAGTGCCTACTCACTCATTTCTTCGGTTTTATGATAAATAGTTCCTTTTCTTTTTACAGATTCCCGATTCCTTTTCGCTCGATAGATGTGACCGATGTCTTCACCCTTTTTCTTCCTGGAAGAGTTGTTTCTTCATGGGTCGTGTCGGACGACTTGTATATATTTCAAATCACTTTTTGTTAATCTCTCACCCGAGCTGTGATATTTTGTTTTTCTTCCAATTTCACGGGTTAAACGTTTCAGTTGATCCGAACTATATAATCACTTAGCAAGTTAGTTTACATTTTCTTATGTACGAATATACTCTTTTCTTGTTTATTTTCTCTACACGATACTAGCTTTTTGTACTGATTCACTGGAGAGTTGTATTAGATATTATTGCAAGATTTGAAACAATATTTTTGAAGCATTTAAAATTAACTCGCAATCGCTAGTCAAAACCAACCTAGTCAGTCTAGACTCTGTGGCGATAAAAGATGCAAAACCTGTTAACATATGATAGAAACCAGGACATTTACTAGCACAGTGACTAAAGAAAAACTAAACATACATGGTCCAAACAAAACGTGCAAAACTGAGAATGTGATTTATCTCATCACATGTATAATCTGTAGCCCTCAGTACGTCAGAGAAACTGAAAAGCTACACAAAAGGATAAACCTTCATAGATCTGATTGGATGACAAAAAAGCTGTACAGATTCCCGGTCGCAAAACACTTCTCTTTCCCTGGCCACACTTTCAGTGATATAACACTTATCGCTATTGCTAACAACCACAGCTGGAATTCCGAAATCAGGAAGGAAAAGGAATCATACTGGATACGCCGCCTTAGAACATTGAAACAAAGCCGTCTAAACCAAGAAGACTAGAAAAAGAAAAGTATACACTAGTAGAATTTAACTTTTTCTAAGTCTTCTTGGTATCCTTCAATTTTTACTATAGGAATAACCGGTATAGAATCATATATCCAGGATATAATCTGCGTTACATAAATGTACAAAAGAGTAAAAATAGATGTCGCTTTGGCTTGTAGACTTTTAAGGAATTATACACAGTTTTCAGTATCCGCAACAAGTCTATACAAGCTGGTTGTATTTATAGTTTTAACTCATGTGGAGACAGCCATGTAGAGGTCTACAAACCCAACGTTTTTGTGTTTATTTGTTTGTTTTATATATGTGTTGTATTTGCCTTTGAAAAAGACTCATTCAGAGTCGAAAGCGCTCAGGCTATTTAGTTACTAGTTTCGTACTTTTCGTCGTCAGTTTATTGCATATATATATATATATATATATATATATATATATATATATATATATATATATATATATATATATATATATATGAGTCGATTAAATACAAAAAAAATGAGGATTGAGGGTTCTTATCAGTTAATTATTTGTTTGCGCATCAATATTCCGAAGTCTTACAGTATGGTTTGCTTACACACCAATGATGAGAAGACTGCATATAAATGTGTGTATTTTCTCATTAAGAAATAAATAAGCCAAAACCTTTGAAAAATAACAACTAAATAATTGTTGCGATTAGAGATACAACTGCTACTCATTCCAGCTACAACGTTTGCACGTTTTTTTTTTTTTTTGTTGTTGTTGTTTTTTTTTTTACACGTCTTCTTTTATATGTAGGTCCTACAACATATGCACACAAAATTAAAGTTGATTTCTCATCCTAACGTAAGTATTGTTTATAAAAGCACACAAACGCTCGAGGCTGTGATACCACTGGGTATATTGTTTGTAATAGACAGAAACATGCTCAGGCTTTCCTAACCTGTACTGGTATACTGTTCCAGAGCGAAGTTCCCGATTATTGGAAACTTCTTTTGAATAAATCTTATTTGGCTTGGGAATTTGTACTATTTAGTAGACATAAGTCTCAGATGCGTGCTACCAGTCTACCTGCACTGAAATTTTGACTGTAAATAGATAAACATATGGGCTGCCGAAGAGAATGGACGTGTTTTCTGGAGCTCCCGCTCATATAAGGTTTATATCTAAAAACAAAATGCTTGGACACAAAGTTGATGTACTAAAAACAAAGAACTGAATACTAAGAATAATATTAAACTAACAAACAACAAATACTAACAAAGGAATTATATAGTGAAGAGTGGTGATTTTATATCACAGCGCTAAGATGCACGAGAAAAAGAATGAGCATACACAAAATAACTACGAACTTGAAATAGACAAATTTTTAAATGCAAGAAGACTTGAGAAAGAAGAAGGTTCATTTCTTGAATGTCACTATCAACAAGGGACTCAATTATTGGATATGACGGATATTCCGAGAGAGGATGTACCAACAACAACAGATGTCATGGTTGCAATTAGAGTCCATTATCCAGACTCCATAGAGAAAACATTTTCAATTAACCGTGCTGGATACACAGGATATATTATAAGACCAAGGGGAAAAACACATATATTACCGCATAGAGAGATTAGAATAAAAAAAACCCACATGATTACAGTGAAAGAACCGAACCCAATCCTGAAAAACAAATCAAGAAACAAACTGGAGAATTATATCTAAATGACATTCCGTTAGAGTAACCCTTAGAAATAGCAAAGAAAAGATTTGAGGAGAAATTCAAAATTCCAGTTATATCTGCTAGATATGATAAGATCCCGGCAACATCCATCTACAATGGAAATATGGTTTTTGAAATAGAGACAGCAAAACTAAACGAAGTAATGAAAGCGTTTTACTTGTTTGTTTGTTTTTTTTGTTGTTGTTGTTGTTTTTTTTTTGTTGGCAAAATCGTGGCACAAGGGCTGTATATACCACAGGAACTATAATAGATGCTGACTAACCGGGCATATTCCACACAAATGTCCAGGAAATTTAAAAATTTCAGAAAAACGATAAGGCAAAAACAACAACAGACTAAACAACAAGAACAAGCAGGACAACAACGACAGCCCAAACAACAAATAGAAGTACAAGAGAGTACAAAGCAACCAAGTCAACAGCAGCAACAAAAGCTAAAACAACAACTACTATAACTCTCCAAACCAAAGATTGTCAACCAGAATAAACAATAGTCAAATGAAGTGAAGCAACATTCAAAACAACAACAGCCACAGCACT
Source organism: Potamilus streckersoni (assembly GCA_016746295.1). Lineage (NCBI taxonomy): Eukaryota > Metazoa > Mollusca > Bivalvia > Unionida > Unionidae > Potamilus > Potamilus streckersoni. The sequence continues at coordinate 2,812,075 of JAEAOA010000900.1, read as the reverse complement.
CCAAACCAAAGAACATTCAGAATTCCCCACCAAAACAAAATCAAGCAGCACAAACAATCTTAACAGAGACAGCAGCACAAAAGAAAAATCCCATATTGCAGCCTGAGATCAATAAGAAAATAGAAATGGCATTAACTTTGGCATTCCTAGGTTCACAAATAGCAGAAGCAACACTAGAAGTGACAAAGACAGAAACAGAGAGAGAGAGAGAGAGAGAGAGAGAGAGAGAGAGAGAGAGAGAGAGAGAGAGAGAGAGAGAGAGAGAGAGAGAGAGAAAAGAGCAAAGAAAAGACAAAGGAGAAAGAAGATGCAAATAGAGTAACAACGTAGAAGAGAGAGAGAGAGAGAGAGAGAGAGAGAGAGAGAGAGAGAGAGAGAGAGAGAGAGAGAGAGAACTTACTTCTAATAGACGAAACAATACACGAAGAAAGGCAAATAGAACAACATAAAGCAGCTGATAATTACTTCTTTTAAGTTTAATAGCAAAGAAAAACCTCCCCAACCCCCAACCCCCAACAAAATAAGTATAATAATTGTACCATAATAAAATACAATATAGCACGTGGGCCTTGCTAACTGGTCTGAAAAGATCAAACAGGGAGAACACCCTCCAAAACAAAAAGTAACTAGTCAGGAGCACAATTGTTGGATACCATATACTTGGCTTTTCTTAAATGGTATCGGTCTTTAATAGGTAATATGTGGAATGTATCAGCAAAGTTTTCCCAGTTTTTGTATTGGTCCCAACATTAGCATGAACAATAACTCCACCATAATGATACCCCCAAATATTGCCTGTTTTTAAATTAAATATATTAGTTCCAATACAAATACATTTGCGGCTTATATCACGTGCAAAATCTTTCATCTTGAGAAAACTAAATCCTCAAAGTACAAACGAACATCAAGCATGAAAATACTGCAAAATTTAATACGGCCATTTGGACTGACGAAAAAGTCAAGCCAATAACCATATACACTACGTGAATCTTACTCTTAATCAATAAAAAAAGCCAATGCTGTGTCACATTTGCAGTTCCGTGAACAGATCTATTAGCTTCGCCAGTTTACATTCGTTTATGATATATCACTTTATTTAATCAATTTATTTAGATGATTTGGCGTCAAACCCATATACAAAAATTGATCTATGGATGCAGAATTTAGAATGCAGCAGTTTCTCACAAAACTTAATTGCTTAAACTTTTTTCAGCAGTCTATGCCATAGACCTTTTCAACCATCCTGGTCCAATTTCTTTTGTTCTGACATTTGACGATTCGATTCTTGAACGAAAGGCACATAGGCCAACCACCAAAAACCTGGCCGTTTTAACAATCTGTCTATAATGGGGAATCTGTAAACGTGCAAACCACGTGTCCATGCGGATGCACTCCGATTAGTCAGGGAATGAGTCTCTCTAGTGATAAATCCTCGTTCTTTTTGTGTACCTATGATTTGAAAAAGAAGATTTTAGCAAACAGGTACGTTTTATAGAACAAGCTTTATTCACATTTAGATTGTTACAACTACATCATAGAAACATTTAAAATTCAGGAGCTCCCTGAGGACTCATTCTAGGGCTCACAACAAGGGTTCCATCTAACATAATCATTGCCTACTTGCTTACCCTATACCCCCCCCCGGCTTACCCCATCACCTTAACAAAATTACATGTATATTCCCTCATCGGCCTCCTAGCTATACACTGATTTTGTTAGTTACAACGGACAATAGTACATTTTTGCCTGATAATGGATCATGTTTTTGTATTATATTTTGTCCGAAAGAAATCAAAGTTACTTGAACTTGCGTATCCTGTATATCATTTTTTTAGCAGAGACCAGAACATAAAGTTTTGCCAACAATGACGCCATCTTGGAGTAAGTGGTGTAAATTTGGTTGAACAACAAAGATTGACAATTTGTAGTATTATATTATTAGTTTAAAATGCTACACGTTTGTGTTTGTTGTTGAAAATTTTCAAACTTGTACATAAGTGGAAGTTGTAGATTGAAATGGGACTTGTTAAACTGATACAAATGTGTCATCTTTTAATAGTACGTCCTCTCACGCATCGAAACAACCTTTAATGTCATCTGTTTTTGGTCGCTACCTAGAGATCTTCAACTTTATAAATGTTGTGTCTTTTCAAGAATGATTTCATAATTTCCTTTTATTTTTATTTTTTTTTATCAATGATTTGAATTTGACTTCAAGATTTGCAACTCCATGAACGGAGTTTAATAATGCTTTATCTAGACCATTATACAGATATATGTAGAATGGTGTCATGTGCCATATTTTCGCAAGCCAAGATTCCGTTATGCTATGCATATCTATATATATTACAGTTCTTTGTTCCAGCGACATGTATTTGATGAGTAGCATCCCTTAGTACGCAATGCCATCTAACCAATAGCGTGTATCAGAGGTGCGTTGTACACAAGAACGAAAATGGTGAAGATTTTTAGTCGTTGCAAGTTTAACATCGAAAGCATGACTACGAACCAGATATAAGCCTTTACAGGTGTTTACAGCTAAACTCCGTGTCAGTTTCGGAATTTTGTACGACTTCTAATCTTAGCCATATTTTTAATATACTATTCCAGACTTCGTTCTAACTACATGCTTTAATCTAGGTCTTATTTTATAATATTATATTCCTGAATATTTGAAGACTCCTTTAAATTTCGCTTCAATTTCATAATTTTTGTCCCACTTTTAATCTCGACAATTTTAATAAAATATTTTGGGTTCATTTTTCTTCTACTTAATTTTAAACGTATTACTGTTAGACTGGGTATAATGGACGCCATCTTGGATTTTAAAAAAGTAAGTATGACTTTTGGTCGGTATGTGTGAGCGTTGGTTAGTTTGTGTTGATGCTGATCTATAAAGCGTTGCTAGTGACCCTCAGCTGCACCTATTGAGTCAGTGTATATGCTCTGGTCAGTATGTTCTCGATTGTACATGTGGGACTTGGTCAGTAGAAGGGGTGTCGTGAGTAAATGTAGGTGTTGGTCCTTAGTAATGTGTGTTGAATTCAATCTTAGATCCCCAGAGTAGCTCACAATATTAATTTCCCATGCTGCCCTAAAATGTGCATCGTCCCATACCGAATTCCATCCCCCTCCCTTTATCGTCCAACAGTGCTATTTTTATGTTATGCCCAGAGTAACCCACAATGTTATATGTCCCTTTAACCCAAAGGTAATCCCAATGTTAATCCGATAGGTCATTTTAAATATAAATATCCCCTCGTCCCCATAGAGCTGTATTTTCAAAACAGCAATGTAATTCTAAATTCTCCTTCCCCAAAAGCATAATTTTTGTCCATATATCATACGCTGTACATATTAGTTTCTACTACACAGTAAATTGATAACATTCTAACATTTTATATACCAAATACTCATCCCACATATTTCATTTTATATTGTTAATGTCAGAGTTACGCTTGTGAAAATAGTATGCTAACATTGGTATATCATTTTATTCCAACTATTTGGGAAGAATCAGCCTAACAATGGTATGCCGTTTTATTCTATTTATTTGGGAAAAATCTGCCTCACAATAGTATATCATTTTATTCTAATTATCTAAAATCATCTACCTAACAATTGTATGCCATTCTATTCTAATTTTTTTGGGAAGATTTTTTTTCTAATTATTTGCGACGGACCTGCCTGAGAATGGAATAATAACGCATAAAGGATAATACACTAGAAATAAATAAATTAAGGGAAAATAGATTTGTATTTTGTTATTATATGAGACAAATGATTCAATTAGGAGAAAATAGATTTGTATTTTGTTTTTCCATGAGACGATTATTTTCCGTCTAATATTAAAACTGATGTGCATGACGCTAAATTTGGATTTTTTTTGAAGAACAAAAAGACTTTTCTATTTAAGTTTGCTTGCAGCAGTTTAGCAACGTCTCATGTGCGAATGTGATGAATTTATGTGGAATAATTCACGAACAATTTTAAGTGGTGATCAAATTATGGGTTCACATATTAAAAAAAAACGTACCTGAGCTGCAAGGTTAAAAGTCTTTGCGGTCATAAGAAGACAGAGACAATGGCTTGCTCTGTTCGTGAAACTCATCTGTTTCACGAAATTAAACGTGCATTATGTTCAGCATCATAGAATTGACAAAAAGTTTGAAATGTGAGAACAATGTGGGCTAACTTACCTCTAATAGTATTATCTAAAACAAATCCAACCAAGCCTCCCAAAAACATTGGAGTTCCCAGGCATCCTTTTAAAATGTCGTCAAGGTTATGGTACCCTTCAAAATATATACATTTATAGAGACAGAAACATGCTTACATGCACAAGATAATCTTGACACGCATATAAGGTTCATATCCTTTGGATTTTGAAAAACAAAATACATAAAACGGCATAATCGCTTTGTTTTGTTTTTAAATACATCCTAAAATCTTGGACATAATTTATTCAGTTTATTTATAGGTGTTAACTTTTTTGCTTACCTAAAAAGCATTCATGGATCAGTCCAAAATGATTATTTGTTGATTTCTGGCTCATTTAAAACTCGAATCGCACAAGTGAACTATTTTAGACGATCTTCCTGTATGACTTCATAGATTCATAGTTGCTCATATATATATATATATATATATATATATATATATATATATATATATATATATATATATATATATATATATATATATATATATATCATGTGTGTTAATTTTATATGTAAGATGTCATTAAAATTGTTTCATAAAATACCAGTTGATGCAGCCTCTGGGTTTTCCTTTATCCAGTCAGGAATTGCCAAACCAATGTACAGAGATATTCCGAATATAGCCATATTTCTTGACGATGACATGTCGAGAGGCTTAAGCATAAATAACCCTATTGCGGTAAGAATTCCGAATGTAATCAACATGGAACCTCCAATAGCTGGATCGGGTATGGTTGAGAGAACAGCCCCGGCTCGCCCGACTAGTGATAGTAGTAGAGCAAATATTCCTGCAGCAGCCAAGCATGATCGACTAGCCACCTTCGAAAGAGAAAGATACGGTGTATGGAATCAGTACACAATTAATAATAAATCTGGTTCAGTACCCACGAATGTAGTCCCAGTCTATTTTTAGATCACTTTTTGCTGTCTAAGTTTGGTGGGGATACTAGAGTTAGATTTTGGCATTCTTGGTAAGGATTTAAAGGCAATTGTTTATTCTTTAAAATGTGAGCTTATGCTGTGGTTGTCTGTGTGTATTTCGGCGACAGTGCACATTGAGTAATAAGGTCATGGTGATGATCCGGAAGTGAAATCTGTGTTCCGTTGCCTGGTGTCTTGTTTACAATTCAGCCTCTCAAGAAAATGCAGGTCAACCCTTGACAAGAACTAAACCGTAAAGTCATCTTTGAAGGTATTTTAGATTAACATATGATTTGTATTGATTGTCACACAGTGGAAAGTTCAGTACTGAGAAACATATGTAGAGACAACATAGTGAAATTAATTGTGTACTATGGCCGTATATGAACAGCAAAAGTAGTTCGTAGCATTCAAGCTATTTTTAAAGTTTCATGTCAAGCGTAAAAAGTTTTGAGACTGTTCAAAACCTATCACTTCCATTGTGTTTCCATTTTTGTGTTTCAATTTCGTACTTTGCACAGGATTTGATTTCTGCAAGTTAATATAATTTTATTTATCGTGAATCAACGGAAAGATGAGGTGCTTACTTAACGGCGATTGTGATGAGTGAACAGCGTGTTGAAAGCCAACAAATCTAGATACGCTCTTTCGTTACGTCATTGTTTCTCACTCATTTCATATCTAATCCCTTACAACGGGTATTGCGAAGTTTCCACTCAATGCAGTTTGATTCGTTTAGGTTTATTGATCCCATATCACGAATTTTAATTGTATCTATACGTCTTTTTACGCTTTTCAAGAGAGAGAGAGAGAGCATGTTAAAAAAATATTTGTCTTTTTAGCCCTCAATTGCTTGGATACATGCATTATCTAAAAACATGAAATGAAAGTTTTACAAACTAAATAGTACGAACCATAAAACGAGTAGTATCATATAATGCATCGCAATTCTTTCAAAATGGCCAGGATTTTAGTCTGAAGTTTTGACTTTTTTTTGTACTCTTGGGAGAGGCAAGCGGACGATTGGTCCTAGTATGCTCCAGACTATTGCTTTCATTTTCTATTGGTTTTAGGTTTTGTAAGTAGATATCCCAGCTGAAGGACACAAAAATCTCTAGTGGCTTCGGTTTTACGAAAGATTAATATATTAAGACCTGAAAGACTTAATAATTCTACAATGACTTTTACTTACTTTAGTTATTCCTACTATCGCAATATTGTTTGTATATGATGTTGTTGCATGACCTGCACCCATAAAACCGGACAGAACACTTCCTAATCCCTCTAGGAGTATTCCACGGTTCACCGCGTGCCGTGGAGGTGGAGGCGAGTTAGTTGCTGTTGCGACAGCATGATAATCTCCCACAGATTCAAGAACAGACGAGATTACGGACGCCAGGAATCCTACAAATATACTTGTGTTGAATAGAGGTGATCCAAACTGACCTGAAAATGAGAAATGGATTGTCCATATTCACCATCGATATCAACCATGAATGCAATGACAAATTTAAATTATGATCGACGGAACTGTGTAAAATGTATGCATTCACATTTTACTTTTGACGTGGATGTTGTAATGTTTCTTTCTGAAAGCAAATCTGACGTTACTCTTTTTCCTATTCGATAATATTTCAACTATAAAAAGCGTGGAAATCTGCGAAAGACTAGCTGTGTCTTATGTATTGAAATTGTTATTTTATTTGCTCATATAATATTTATCGAAGAAAAAATGGAAAGAAAAAGTACAACGGGTTGATGTTACTTCTTTACATTTTACGCTATTTAGTTTATCTGTAAAAATCAATGCATAACAGCAGAAATTTCTGTAACAAAGCAAGAAGCATGAACTGCAGACTAGAAACAAATATTGGCCATTATTATATTGGTATTGAATCCAGAATATCAAAAGTTATTGACATAGTTTTTTGGGGAAAATTAACCTTCTCCTTTTTCCCTGATGGGGACATATTTTATAGTTTTTGAAAATCTGCATCAATATCAAGATAAAGTAACGTGGACGTCAACCATAAAATATCAAAACTGACGGTGCAGAGTTTGGTAAATTTTGTAATAAAGTATATCATCTGAACAAGCTCGGTAAAGAAAGATCTTGTCCTGTTGATTTTGGTTCGAATGGTACCGGAACTACTTACCGGGATAGGGCACATAAAACCACGGAGTTTCTTTAATGATATTCAGCCTGGCGTCTGTCCGTGCCAAATACTGTGGAGATGATCGGTCGTCTGGTAAGACATTAGTTATAGTGAGAATAGCACACACGATCCACGAGATTGTCATAGCTAACAGCACCTGAAGAGGGAATTTATTCAAAAACGTTTATTGACAGGAAAAGTTCGGACTTTCATTTTCTGTTCTTGACAATTTCATAACTTTACATTCAATCAAGACATACTATGTAAGCTACTTTATTACTTCAGATGCGACTTAAATGATGACCCCAAGGCTGAGACATACATTTCTCCAATAACTTGAGTGCACGTGCATCTACGCATATATATTACAATATTTCAGATAAGACATCCGCACCATCGTGGATCATGTAATAGCTTAGACTATCATGGCGGTTTTTTGGTGGATGGGTGGGGGCTTCTGTATGTAACTAGCAACGCCAATTAGAAGTAAACACATAAAAGAGGTGATATAAAGAAAAAAATTAAAAGGTAGTAATATAAACTGAACGCAAACATGATAATAAATACAAAATATTTGATAATAAATATATAATACTCACGGGAAAAAGTTGGAAGAGAGGAACCTTTGTAATGGTGGGACGTCCTTTTATACAGCTTAATGGTAATGGGACACGAAGTCTGTTTAGGTACAGTATGAAGATAATCACAAGAGCCGCCGAACTGAAATTAATATAAAAAAAACCGTATCAAAATATTATCGATTATAGACCAGATTCTAATCTATTGACCAAAGCCGGCAAAATTTAGGTCAGTTTCACTGAAGAACTTGCTCTGTGATCTATGTCAGTAAGAGCATTTTTCTAACAAGAGTAGAAACATCCCTGCCACAACGGGGTTGTATATGTGTAAAAATTCATATATGTGATGGAAAAGGATTTTTGTCAGTGGCAATTTTCTTGGAAAGGAAAGGGATGTGGGGTGGGTGGGGGAAATTAAGGTCTGTTTTTGATCTAACACGCAAAAGGTATGGAGATTCTCATAGCGACTCACGTTGACATGGAGTGGAGTAAACTCTGACAAAAGACAGAATTACCTTCGCTTGCTATGAGGTCTGAACTTTTCATATATATGGAGTCCAAACTATTGATGAAGGTGATTATCACTGAATTTTAGACTGTACGTATAATAAATAATTTTTATGAAAGACATTTACTAGAACGACACCGAATAATTAAACCGGTTAAAGAGCTATTCATTTTATTTTCAGTTAGGAGTCATACTCGTTATGCCATGTATCGCCTACCTCTTATCCACCAGCGTTGAAATGACTCGACTGAGAATTCATCTGCCAAAATGAATTGAACAATATCAAAGGAAAGACATCGACCTGTACGGGCAACTGCTTATTAAGCAAATGTAAATTTACCCTCAATACAATGCAAGAAATGAAAAATCACAGGATCTCTGGCTCTTGGAGTTTAGCCTTTGCATCTTTTAAAACTTTCGTCATTAATAAATGTACTATACCTAACATTATTATTTTAGAAACATGTTAGGTCTTTTCAAGTATTTTCAGCTTCTTGTTAATCTGCTACTTACAGCCCTGAAATGCCCCAATGTTTTTGGGCATAGGTTAGCGGTATTTTGAACAGGCTCAGTCCAATGAGGGAGATGACGGGGGCCACTGTGAGAGGGCCAATATACCGCATCAATAGTCCGATGGTTCCAGTACATCCCAGCAGAACCTCGACTAAAGATGCCAGAATTAGACTACCCATTATCTGGAAAAGAAAGAAAAAACGTCTGCAAAGAAGAGCAAGATATATATATATATATATATATATATATATATATATATATATATATATATATATATATATATATATATATATATATATATATATATATATATATATATCCCTCATTGGTGACTTCCATGGATATCGGGAAATTAGAAATTTATCGAGACAATTAACGAGATTAATGAAATTTTTCAATATTTTAATGAATATCTTGTTGAATTGTAACCACTGAAAATATTAGTTATACTAAAGCGAAATATAGCATGTATTCTTGAGAAATACTTTATCAACGAACGATACTTGTACCACGGGTAAGAAAATATATATGTAATTGAACAAACAAAGAAAAAACTGCATTATTTGTCGATTCTGTCTGCTTGCTTGTACATTTGCTTTCTTTGTATCATATAGATACGCAAACTCAGTCTTAGCACTCACTTCAGTATTATTTGTTTAGAACAACATCAGCCTTTTGTGTTTATCACGATAGATAATTATTTTCATCACAGTATTTTTACAAGGTTGTTTTTAACAAATTTCTTTTCAGGTCGTACACCATTACTTAAGAAGAAATTTCTCAGAAAATGCTCACCTGTCTCAGCTTGTGATACATGACGTCTTCAGCGTTGGTTTCAGTGATGTTTGTATAATGTGTTGTAGAGTTCCTGACAGCTGTGAAGATGAATACATGTCAGTAACACATATTCTATTTGAAGTCGATACATTGTAGTTATAACCTGAAGATGTTATTAAGGGTTATCAACAATTATATATGCAGATATAATGTCAACAGTTATTATGTTGGTGTTGTGCATGTTTGTATGAAAGATAATTTCACTCGGAGTAGTGCTCTTCGTAAGAATTTCTAAACGCAAATTTCGAAGATAAATAATAAGATTCACATTTCAATCATGCGCAGACGTATAAAAGACAGAAATAACAGAGAAAACAGATCACCATTCAAATATGTGTGTGAAGGGCACTGCCATCCCTCAGTCTTCTTCATAGATATCAATGGTATAAAGAAACTGGAAGACGGTCCCTGGAAAACTGGAAGCCTACAAGAAGTAGTCAATAAAAAGACGTCATAGAATAGGAAAGATGTGACTGCTATATTTTGATGATTTATAAAGTAAGCACTAAAATCGTTATAAATTTGGTGATTCTAAATTCATAAAAAATACTCATGGAAGGGGTCTAAAAGAGAAGGAAATTAGATAAGGAAAACTAAAAACAGTAAAAGAGACATGGCCTTCATGCTGCCAAACTCTTAACGACACATAAAATAAGTAAAATTCAAAAAAACCCAGCGATTCTTTCCATATTCTGATACATATTTTAGCAGTCATTTTATAAGTAGACATTTACTCTATAAAAACAGATTCATCGACCATTAGTCATTTTATAAGCTGACATTTGCAAACTGAAAATAATTGAGTTGTCATTTTATAGCTGACTTTTACTGCTTAAAAACAGGTTCATCAACTAGTAATCATTTTATAAGCTGACATGTACTTCATGCAAACAGATTTTTTAATAAGTTTTGAATACGTACACTATTGACTCCATTGCTATACATGCATTATAATTTAAGAACAAATTTTCAATCAAAACTTGTATGGCACCAAATAGGTACTAGTTGCGGGGGTGGGGTGTCCCTCGGTATACGATAAGGCTGTCCTAATTTCAGATGAACAACTGGTACCTTATTCCAAAGACAGTTTGCAGAAGAGTACATATTCCTGCCATGAAAAGTGTCGTACAGAAAAGCTTCGCCCTGATTGGATGATCTGGTCCGGCGCATACCACATCGGATATAACGTAAGCGGTTGTTAAGGATGACCCAAGAGACATCAAAGTATGCTAAATAATAATAATAATAATAATAATAATAATAATAATAATAATAATAATAATAATAATAATAATGATAATGATGATGATAATAATAATGTTATTATTATTAATATTATTATCATTATCAATGACAATAGCATCATCGCCGTTCGATGCTTAGACAAAAAGTAATGTATTCAAGTATTACATTCTCTCTGTCTGTCTCTGTCTGTCTGTCTGTCTGTCTGTCTGTCTGTCTGTCTGTCTCTCTCTCTCTCTCTCTCTCTCTCTCTCTCTCTCTCTCTCTCTCTCTCTCTCTCTCTCTCTCTCTCTCTCTCTCTCTCTCTCTCTCTCTCTCTCTTAGTAAATACAAGGCAACTTGGCTCACTTCGGTTAATTCACGAGTATATTAACAGAAATCCATTTAATCATACTTTGATTCTAAATACAAATTTTCTGTCAATACTATGACTGCCATAGTCACGCATAAGAAATTAAAACATTTACATTAATTAGTCATACATTTTCAAAGTCACCGTTTATTGCCAGCATGATATCAATTCAAAAAGCTGACTGTAGATTTGAAACCCAAATTAGAAATTAAAGAATTTGAAAGTATGTTAATAAGACAAAAAAAAATCAAAATATTTAAGTTCTTTATAAGCATACCGGATGTTTATTTAAGAGCTTTCATGGTGCATTTCGTAAAATAATCGTTGTAATTAAACTATTCGTACCTGAAGACCAATGGATAATGTCATTCCCATGGGTGGGGATTCGTCCACGTTGTAAAATAGTTCACTGTCCCTAATTTCCGCTTCGATGATGACCTTGACGTCTTCGTTTTTAAGGTCATCTGAGCTATCTTCTGGCATCAAGTCCAAGGGGAGACTTTCATTTTTCTGATCATCATATTTTCGGTCATCATTGAGATTTGGATAAAGGGAAGTACGCTCCATATTTCAGTAGCAAACACTACAAAAACCGTTAGACGCTACAAAGTTATAATATTAATAACGGCTTCAAATCAAATATCCATGACAGAAGTAGCATAAGAACCGAACCCACCAAACAAAGAATCATTGAAAGAAATAGTTGCAAATTTTACTCGAGAGGTTTTTTGGATATTGGGATATCTTGATGCTTATAAAATTCGAAGGAAAGAAAATTTCCTTGCATTACCATTTCAGTTTCTGTGTCGTACCGCAGATTGAAACAAACTGTGAGTGTCATTTATTACTTATGTGTTTAATCCTATCTAGAAAAAGTTAACGAACAAAAGAAATTAATTTCCGACATGCTTTGAAAATAAATTTCATCCTTTCTTTGAGGCTTTGCAAGCAATGTCGAGTGGATAGATAAACTGACGCGTGAATATGTGAAACCAAGACGATAATTCCGTTACTCGAATGCTTGGTCTCTCTCTCTCTCTCTCTCTCTCTCTCTCTCTCTCTCTCTCTCTCTCTCTCTCTCTCTCTCTCTCTCTCTCTCTCTCTCTCTCTCTCTCTCTCTCTCTCCATGTACATATGAGTTTATTCAGGCAGTAACAAAATTTGTTTACCTGTTTATTTACGTCACGTAGATAATATTTTTTTGATTCTGTCTTTAACATAACATTCTACTGGAGCTGAAATAAGATAAGGAATTGTTTTAAGTTAATTAATAATATAATTCTCAACTATGTTTTTTTTACATTTAATTAATAACGTGGTACTCACCTGCAGTTATTAATACTGAAATAATCACTTTACCTCGAGTGAACTGAACAATTCAGTCTATTTTTTTTACAAGACATTCGGCTAATGCCTGATGATTGTCAGAACAATATGTAGTCTCATTATGAAATTCAACATTAGCTGTTCTTATTCCCCGTCACGAATCATGCAAATACAAATCGTGAACTCCTACTACTATCGCTACTTTTTCTTTCTCTCCTTCTCTCTCTCCCCCCTCTATCTCTCTTGTCTCTCTCTATCTCTCTCGTAAAATGGTTGTAATTCCAGCATTATCTGTCTGTCTGTCTATTCGTCTGTCCGTCCATCCATCCATCCATCCATCCATCTAAAAGACCAAAGTTCCATTCTATTGATTTAGAAATAATGTCAGAATGAATATTTTAAGGGGAAAATATCATAGTAGAAAAAATGGCACAAAACTACGCTATGATAGATACAACATATTTCAGAGAAAACTATTTACGAGGTTAACATGAAAGCCACAATATCAGTATCAAAGGAGATATGGTGTGTCTATTTATAAGTTTGGATGTGATAAAAACTAAATGCTAATTATTTTGCACACTACCATTCAAGAGAAAACAGGTTGATTTATCGATTTCAAACATTAGATTACCTACAACGATTTTGAAGAGATGAAGATTTACGGGTTTTTTTAATGCTGATAATATCAAGGTAAACATCATTAGTCCTAAAGTGAATATCGGGACAATAATGCCAATATCTGTCAGATATATACGTTCAAAGGACACGTGCCAATTTAGAAATACCAAATAGAATATTCACCATAAAGTCAACGCACAATACTTTTTTATACTCATGGTGCAGAAACTGCTATATTTTGTTTGAAAAAAGGTTACTGACCTGTTACTATTTTAGATGCTTAATTTACACCGTTGATCAAAAATGACAATAACAAACACACTAATGCCATTTTACGTCGCGAAATACGTCTAACAAGGATAGAACAATTTGTCAGGCACTCCTAATCAACCAACTTATTACACTTCCAATACCACCGGGTAACCTGATCCTGCCTTTTGGCTTAAACAAAGAAATAATTACATAAATTTTTCATTACATCTTTTAATTTTGTCAACGACAGTTTTCCTCCTAGTAGAAGGCAAAGGTGGATTCCTAATGCAACCATTAGTTACCGTATTTCATACCAAAGTTGCTATAGAGAGAACAACTGTTTATGTTGTCATTGCTACAGTTGTTCCTATAGTAACTCTTTTTACACCCTTTTCTTTGAATGAAAATTTTAGTCTTTCTCAGAGAGGTTCTTTAATCATTTCTTACGTTTTTGTCCATGTTTAATATATAAATACGTAAAATAATTCAGTTACACAATATGTATTAAATATACATACAACTGGAATATACACATGATATTTTACTAATTAAACTAGATAGAATAATAGAATAATTAAAATACATAAAAATATCTTATGAATGACATAAATATACACATAATGCAATATAGCACATCCATACACGTGAGAACGTATCTATAATCATATTATCGTTTTCCATGATAAACCTAATGCCAGTGTTATATTCTATCAACATCAAACACCACCTCAGCAATATCTGGATTTAGTTTTTCATTTTGTTCATGACAGTAAGGGGGTTGTGAGCAATGAACACAATAATTGGTGATGTTGCTGAACTAATATACACTTCATCGTGGTGCAAAATCAGTAAAAAAGCTAAACATTCCTTCTCAATCGTGAACTAATTTCTTTGCTCAATCGTGAACTAATTTCTTTGATACTTGTTTAAGTTTTTGTTTAGAGAAAAAAACACACTGGATGATCCACGCCATTTTTATCTTCTTGAAACAATACAACACCAACCTCTACATCGCATTAAATATTCATAACAACATCAATTCACATTAAATATACATAACACTATCATTACATATTATATATAATTAACGACATCATTATACATTAAATATTGTTACGTATCGGTAGTAACAAAAGAAAAGAGTAAGGACAACAAGCTTTGTAAGTTTTAACAATAATAATTTATTTCCTTAGAAAAGGCGGTGAAAAGGTGAACATATGATATAGGACTTACGGTTTGCGAAGAAAATTCAAACACTTATCTTAGAATTGTGAAAATATATCAGTCCTATCAATAAATAGTTTTAACTGAATCTAGTTTGACTCTCAAGTTGGTTCCAAGAAGGATGATTATGACGTCAGATGAAGTCTTTACACAAATGTCCAGAATGTCAAGCTGAACCACAATTTGTACTCTACTGCTCCAATTTATAATGAATCTCACACTGACAGTATTTGTCCTAAACAACTTGTGCAATTCTCCAGGGAATAAATTATTATTTTCTAAATGTAGATGAACTCCTATAGTTATCATCTATATAGTTATCATCCTATAGTTATCATCTATAACAAAACACATCTCATGCTCAACAGATATAAAGAAAAATAAGCTATTTCCAGCACAAGAAAAATAAGACCTTCTTCTCAGTGTATAATAACGACTCTCTACGGCACCTATGAGAAATATACCCTTCCTCTTCAAGATATATTATACGACTGACTATTTCACATGGACCTAAGTGTTCTAAACCAAAATAAGGAATCACTTCATGCACGCACGCGAGGATCGCATAGTTATTTTATCATCTAACATTCGCAGTACACGATGTAATCACCTTTGCTTATTAAATGACCCTGGCCACAACCAATCGCTTAAGCCGATTGTTTATCAAATCTGCAATCTAAAACAAATGCTTATGCCGAGAGTCATATTTACGTTCTAAATAAACACGATGTTTCTTTCAAAAAATCAAATGTAATGATGAAAAAAATGAAATAAAAAGAATTGAAATTTTAATGCACTTGTAATTAAGCTACATGGTCGTTACAATATACATAACATTATCATTATACATTAAATATACATAGCAACATAATTACATGATGATTTCTGGTGTACCATTTCTTGGGGAAAATCTTATAGAGACTTAATGAAAACATTTGTATGGATTACATTGTTTTCATCTGACCAGTCTTTCTATGGAACAAGATTTGCGATTGAAGTGGTCACTCATAGATGAAACGGTCATTGTGATAGATCCAAAAGATAAGTGGACATAATTATTGGTTGATATTTAGGTATAAATCTTGTTTCTAACTGATGTCTGTGAGAATCTTGAATATGTAAAAGAAAAAGCAAATGACCTAGCTAGTCTAGCATTTTCAGTAGGTACTTGTATTTTTAAATATCAGTATGGGTGATTGTGCAAAGAGTACAACTCTCAAATGAACATACATGTTTTCTTGGTTGGTTTTTAAAACACTGGCAAAAACAATTGAAATAAACGTCACCGAAAATGAGGTCATCACAGAAGATGAAAACAAAGAGACTGTTTATTACTATTTTGCAAGGAAAAAGAAGCACAGATTTGATGCGTTACAAGTATTGACATGATCGTATAGTAAAGTGTATATGTTGACAACCATGAATCGTTTCTCATCGCTCAAATTCAGTGCCACAGTGTGTATTTAGATGCAGTAGATTTCGTGATTGTTTGATCTAGGTAAATATATGTAATGATAATTTTATTTGTGTTTTAAAAGACAATATGGGTACTTCAAGAATCTCGAAGTCTTACTTAACAAGCAATTCTTTCTTCCTTTATCAACCTTCTTTTCGTTTTAATCGTTTTTAAACAAAAAATAATGTTGACCTTTATCTACAAACAAATTCGTATATAACTATTGCTTCTCAAAGATATATCATTCTATTATATATTTCATATCTCATACAAAGTTTCTCGTTTCAACACAACTTAAAAACAAGACATACGTCTTTAACGCACAAAAACTTTTTTCTATCATGGCCAAAGGTCATGCACATAATACAAACTAAATATACCTATAACTTTGAACTCAGTGGATTGGACGAAGTCCAAATTTTATCATATCTTCCAACTTGCGATGTTATACGTCAGACGGCCCTCAGTATTTCAGAGTATTCTTGTTATTTCTTAGCACGGCCTGTCGTGAATTTTTTTGAATTCATCTGAGCCTTATCCATGTTTGCTACCACTTCAAAATTCAACCGTTCAAGGGTCTTTTCTCGATTGTGAAGTAGTCTTTTAATCTACATTGTTATCCTTGAGTTTGATTTCATTTTTGTATTCACTATCATCCAAACCTATTAGCAATTTATAACCTTGCCCAAAAGATTCTAACAGAAAATGGTGTAAAGAGAACTAGGTGTGTTGATTGATTCCAGATTGGAAATATAACACAAAAATCAATACAAAATATAAAAGCCATAAGGCAGAGCATTAAATCACAAACGACTTTGAAAATATTGTATATAATATCTATTTATGTTTACCAGAGACGGTCATTGTTCCAGAGGCTAAAGGTGTCGTTAAAGATGACCTTCGTATTGGTCAGTTTCATTGTTTAATTATCTAATCCTGTGCAACAAAGTGGACATTTTCCCTGGTTAAAGACTTGATATATTTAGCAATCGAAAACAAAAGTGCTAACATTCCCTTAAAGTAAGACAGGAGAGTACATGACAACGTTGTATCATTCAAGATGGCGAACTTTGTAATTGAACAAATGCTATCTTTTAATCTTATTTTTTATAATGGTGGTAATTTCATGCATGTTAAACAGCTATTCGTGCAGTAAAAAGTGTTGTAAAAATTTTGGTCCGCATCCATCGACAGCAATGCAACCAGCATACATTTATTTAATACGTTTTTGTAGTAATGATTTCTTTGCTTTCCGTTATATATTTGACAAAACTATATATTAAAAACTATTAAGCTAGCACGCAATGCAGAGGCAAACCTAGTTCAAATAGAACAAATTCAGTGAGCATCTACGTTTGCTTGATATTATATAATACTATTTCAGCTCATTTTATTATATAATACTATTTCAGCTAATTTTATACACTAAGTTGTGGATTGGAATAACTTTGCTAATAAATGAAAGATTTACAAGATTATTAATGACATGGAAATTTGAGTAGCTCTAACATTACCAAAGATTACATATACCAGCTTCATTTGTTTCCCGTCCAAATATTCCAACTCTTTGTGCGTTAAACATGTACTAGTCATTTCTATGTATGTTGAATTTGTAATTGCCATGTTCAGTGCTTGCTTCTAGTCTTCCATTTAGTAGAAATGGATATATTGCTCTTTTGTCTTCGATAAATCGAAACAGTTTTCAGCTGCCCATTTCTTCGCTAGTTAAATAACTAAAGTAAAGTCGAGAGTGGTGATGATTTCGATTATTCATATAAAAATATTTCTGATGACATAAATGGTGTAGATAAACAAGTCTGCATAGAAACTGATTAGTCTGTCAATATTGATAGTAGTTTTTTTTCCAGCGCATTGTTTAAGATCTTTTGATGACATCACATCAACAAGAGAACCTAGCCTCTGCTTGCAGTGACCATAGGATTTATTGTGCAAGAAAAGAGAGAATTCAGAAATTATGTAAATGTAAAAAAAGAACTTGTCAATTCGAGACTTCCATCAGTCGGTTTGAAATGTGTGATAAACTGACTGAAAAAATGTGGGGAAAAAACAGACGAATTACAAAGGAAGCAATCACATGAGCAGTTCACCACCAGAGCACAGGCCAGTTACTACTTTCGACTCTGTTATGCATTTTTGAAAATGTACCATAACGTTTATCTTCGTCGCAATCATGCTTTCCAAATAAATAATGAGCTTGTACACCTAATATGCAGATTACAAAAACATTATATATTGATTTCATTTAGAAATAACCTCATCTATTCCATAGGCTGATGATGCCAACCTAGATACTGCTATCTTTAAATGCATCTGTTCCAAAGAATCATTCGACATATTTGTATTGCTTAAATTTAAAATAAAAAAATCGATCGTTACTATTGCGACTCTGTGGTCTTAGACCCAGTAACAAAAAGAAACTAAACCAAGTGTAGTAAAATTTACAAAGAGTTAATATCTCTAAGATGTAAAGTGAAAATCCCAGTTAATTATATTTGTACTATCACAATTATCAAATGTCCAAATTATGGAATTGTCCAATTGATTTTTAATATTAGGTATGCTAATGTGTCAATAGTTTCGAATGTGCTGATGTTCAATTGTCTTGAAATTTCATAAAGATATTATCCAGAATGTCTTTAAATGAATTCACAATCATCAGGTACAACTCTCATATATGACAATAGTCAGATAGGCCACAATACTGCATTCAATCACGGACAGAGGTGAATTACATTTTTTTCTGATGCAAGTTCTAACCACAATATTACTCTAGTAAAATCTGGAAACAGCTACACAAAATACCTTGATACCGACATTGCTAAGAGAACTTCTTCATTACACTTTTTCTTCTAGCTACATACGCTAAGGATCACTGTGGAATGAATGAATTGACGACATTTGGCAAGCAATAACATATGCGGTGTGTATTAGTGAATGGTTATGGTGGCACTCTACAGTTTCATATTTAGCATAGGGTTAAAATTTTAAAGAAAAAGAGTTTCCCCGGGTTTCCTCACTAGTTATACTGGTGTTTTAAAAGAGACTTTGTATATCTTAGGTATTGTTCAAAGAACCTTTAATTCCCTTTATTTTGATGTATGATTGATGGGTGTAATATGGGTTAGAGAATATACAGCTTGGCCTTACTCCAGATGTGCACCTTTCAAAAACGTGCTAGCTCTACTTGCTCATTTTCACTTCTCGAACTTCAGAGGTAAATTGTACAAAAAAGAGCCGATAACTTTTTTTACATTTTATGTATTTGGTAATTCAGTCATTGCACTTTTAGAAGCTGGTATTATCTAGTTTGGCAAAATTCATTTTCCATATTTTAATAGCTGCCAAGAATAGTGTACTTTACACAAATTTAGGTTGATTTTTGGAGCACAAGGGAGCAGTCATTTTAGTTAGCAGTGTCCCAAGATCATTTAAAATTTCCAAAAGTACAATATCCAAAGAAATTTCATTCACATTACATGAAAGTAGTATATAGGTATGCCAACATTCTCTGCACTGTGCATGTTTAAAATGCAAACAACTTCACCTTACATACATCACTCTCTCAAAAGTACATAATAACTGGTGAACGCCACCATAAAGAGCATATAGAAATTATTATTGTATGATTTAGTTTTGATTATATAGCTGAAATATTGAAGTTGCAAGCATCAAAACAGTCCTTTGTAATAATTGTCCTATATTTTCCCCCTCAGAACGGCATTTATTAGAGTCAGAGTCTTAAACCGGTACAGCCCCCCCCTCTTTATGATAAAAAGTGAACAATTTTAAAAATGTGCATTGCATTTTGTCAACATAGCAACCAGTGTTATGCTGATAGACAGGAACATGACACTGACCATATTTATTCCAAAAATGTCAACAATAAATTTTACAGTTATAAAAGGGATATTACAGGTGAGGTTCATAAAGGTCAAAGGTCAAAGGGTAAAATATTAACTAATTTTTTTATATGGAAGAAAGCAAATTTGCTTTGTTTTCATTTATTTTTTAATTTCATTGCAAATAAATGAAATGAAACATTTTCACTATGTATTTCTGTTATTTATTGCAACATTTTTCAATTTAAGTTGACTTTATTTCTATATTCTAAGACTTCTAATTTCCCCATAATGAAGGTCACTACTCACCCAAAAATGCCTCATAGCAAATTATGTATGCTAGAGCAAAAATAAGCATAATTAGCTTATTTTCATGAATAAAATCATTGTTAATGTACCATTTTACTCAGAAGATCATACATAATAATATGAAAATAAGAAAAATAATTTCATATATGTTTATATTTGTTTTTAAGGTGGCACTCTATAGTTTCATATTTAGCATAGGGTTAAAATTTTAAAGAAAAAGAGTTTCCCCGGGTTTCCTCACTAGTTATACTGGTGTTTTTAAAGAGACTTTGTATATCTTAGGTATTGTTCAAAGAACCTTTAATTCCCTTTATTTTGATGTATGATTGATGGGTGTAATATGGGTTAGAGAATATACAGCTTGGCCTTACTCCAGATGTGCACCTTTCAAAAACGTGCTAGCTCTACTTGCTCATTTTCACTTCTCGAACTTCAGAGGTAAATTGTACAAAAAAGAGCCGATAACCTTTTTTACATTTTATGTATTTGGTAATTCAGTCATTGCACTTTTAGAAGCTGGTATTATCTAGTTTGGCAAAATTCATTTTCCATATTTTAATAGCTGCCAAGAATAGTGTACTTTACACAAATTTAGGTTGATTTTTGGAGCACAAGGGAGCAGTCATTTTAGTTAGTAGTGTCCCAAGATCATTTAAAATTTCCAAAAGTACAATATCCAAAGAAATTTCATTCACATTACATGAAAGTAGTATATAGGTATGCCAACATTCTCTCCACTGTGCATGTTTAAAATGCAAACAACTTTACCTTACATACATCACTCTCTCAAAAGTACATAATAACTGGTGAGCGCCACCTATTAAAAGTGTACCATTTATAAGACGATCTGGACCATTTGGACCATTTGTCGGTAGCTAAGAGAAGACTATGCAAGAGCAAAGATTCTTCAAATTTCCTCTCCACTGAAGTGCTGATGTGCCAATATTCTCGAATGTGCTGATGTCTCAGTAGTCTTTATCTCTCACAGTGATATTATAAACAATGTATTTGAATGAATTCACAATAATGCCAAAATAGTGTTTTAGTCTAAACTGTCAAGAGGACCTTAGCAATTCCAATGAATCATTTAAATACGTTAAAAAATATAAACACCACACCAACACCATTTAAATAATTAAATCCTCTCAGATTATATTTTAGCATAACAGCAAATTACTCCATAGATTCGACTTAAAAACAGGAATGAATAATTGTTTACTAAAACATTCAAGCTGTCACCGTGCATATGATACAACAAAAATGTTTTGGAAAACTAATGATTTTCTAATGGACAAATTTCATTAATTAGTAAACAAGGTTAGGCCTTGAACTTATATTTAAATACACCTCTTTTAAAATAGTGAGAAAATATATGATAATACAACTCTCAGCCATGACAATAGTCAGGTAAGCCATAATTCTACCTTCAAGCATCGAGAAGGGTGATTTACACAAAATAAATAAAATTATTTTGTGATGTAACTAGATCTAGCCATACTATTACCGCAGTCAAATCTAGAAACAGGCACACACAATCCCTTGATACCAACATTGCTGAGACACTTGTTCATTGCACTATTTCTTCTAGCTATATATGCTAATGCTTGATGCGGAATGAATGTGGATTGACGATATTTGGATAGTAATGGTATGTACGGTGTGGATTAGTTATTGATTATTAAAAGTGTGTACCAATCTCGGGATAATTCTGACCATTTATCGGTAGTTAAGAAAAGACCAAACAAGAGCGAAGATTCTGCAAATTTCCTCTCCACAGATACGATATGAATGACAACTTAGTGATAGCAAATAGAGTATTTGGAACAGTGACCTATCTTCAAATATAATTGTCTATGTCTTTATGCAGCTACACGACCATCGTATTAAGGATCATCATTGTAAATCTTTGCTTTCGATACAGCCTAAGACGAAGACTGCTGCTTTCTATCAGACCGTGTTTATTTTCGGAGTTCTGCCTTTTTGGTACCAAAGTCGACAACTGACGGGTCGGGTGGCAATACGTTATATCTTCGTTTCTCTGATACAAACGTCGCCTACCATATCGTTCTGAATACCAATAGTATGCAATGACGGGACTGTCATAGCTTTCTTAACTAATTTATACCATCATTATCATCACTTTATTTATTTCTTTTCCATGAATATGCCATCTGTTCTCTGATACGGAAAGACAGTCACTATATTTAAAATGATTTCATTACCAACACAGTAAATGGTATTGTACTGCCACTGATGACAAATGATTGCATGTGACTATCACTGGTAATCAATGAGGTACCAATGGACGAAGGTACCTTACGGCAAACGATCACAACCTACTTCCAACTACTCTCCACTTATTGCTTTCTTAATGGTCTTGCTTAAATAGAGTTCAATAGGCCTGCATTTGTTTTCTCTCTTTCTAGAAACAATTAGTCGATTTTGCATTAGATATTCAGATCCATGCCTCGACTATCGTTTTTAACGGATGGTCAATTAATCTCACATGCAGGTTAATTGATCACAAGCTTGTCTCTAGGATAAATTTATATAAACAACAGTTGATAATTCATGTCCTTGCATAGTTCATCGTAACTTTACAAGCTTTTTGAAAACAGTGTTTGTAATAGTTATTTTTTTTAGTCTATATGTGGTTGAAACGTGTTTTCAATTTCGTAACAAAGTGTCAGGTGCTAACTTTAGTAATGATTTTTCCAAACTCATGTCTGTAAAAGGACTTCTTTATCTTTGCAGTTACAACTAGGCTAAACTCTCAAAAGATGATATTTGCACAGATTTTACTTTCATTATCATTCAATCCTGTTTCGACAAAGATATATATATATATATATATATATATATATATATATATATATATATATATATATAGAGAGAGAGAGAGAGAGAGAGAGAGAGAGAGAGAGAGAGAGAGAGAGAGAGAGAGAGAGAGAGAGAGAGAGAGAGACTGGTTCGCACTTTTCCATATGATTGGTACCGTGAGTCTTCCAATGTGATACAACATCTACCGTCATTGGTCTTATGCCATTTTTAAACCATCTCGGTCATTACTTGTTCTTCGTCAGTCTACAATCCCGCGCATTTTGTAGAATAAACAATCGAATGATGTTGCATACTGAATAAGCATTATGCGTCGAAGGCTTGAGAGACTTTAAAAATTGCAAAAAATTACAACTTGATTGGTTGTAAGTCTAGTGATCGATCATTTAATAACAGAAGTTATGTTGGAGCAAGAGAATGCCATATACCAGAAGAGTCTGTCAGCTGGTAAGAACAGGTCCGTAGCAAGTTTTACTGGATAAAACGGCGCCCAAGATGAACATTACCTTCGGCGCACCACCCTAGCACAAAATACATCAAAAGTCCGCAATGTCATCATCCCTTCACCGGCAGTCGCCCGTATCGCCTGCCTCTTACTACTAACCTGAGTAAGAAGGTCAGAAACAAATCGTACATATGCTTGAAATTCATTTTAAAAAAAATTAAAAAAAAAACAACAATAGGCTGGATAGCTATCAAGCACAATCATTTGAAAATTCTGGGATTAAGATGAATATTGCGCAGTCTTAAAATCTGCTTCACTATTTCCTCAATAAATCACATTCCCCGCTTCCAATTTTAACAAGGCTTTAGAATAAGGGTCATGTACTTTATTGCGATAATCTCACTAAATTTCTACTGTAGTGTCGCCAGATTTCGACAGTGAGTAATGCAACATTCATGAACGTATTAATAAGGAAATCATTCATGTACACGCAGACATGATGGATTATCGTACATACCTGTATGTCCGTTTGATTGTCGGTCTGGACATCTACAGAGTGTCGCTTGTTTGCACATTATCGCTGTTCCTCACAAACGTTGTCATTGCCAATATGTAATCATGCACGTTTTATTTTTGTAAAACTGCCACGTTGATTTGAATTGGTTCGTTTTATGTGTGTAGATTTCAATCCGACGCCGTACGAGATTTCATCTTTTGGGACATCAGTTAGAATGGTCTGGCGAATGATTCTCAAATAAAATTTTTTATATAGAAAGAAAAAGAAAAGATACAACTTCGGCAATGTACATGGAGTTCATCTTGTTCATTTTAAGAATGATTGTGAGTAGAATGTTTGTTTTTGATAGTTTTGAAAAATGGATTTTTTTTAAATATCAAAAACAATTAACTCACAACAACAAAACAATAATATACTGATGTGCATATTTGGCGGAACATTTAGTGAAATATCTACCCATGACACGGACATCGCATTAAAAGAAAGAGTATAGGAAACAGTGCTTGGTCACAAGCTCTCCATAAAATAAAGTATCGGAAACAAAACAGTCACCAACTCTCACAATAATATATGAAGCAATGCAAAGTCACAAATTCTTCATAAAAATTATCAAAACAGTTCAAAGTCACCAACTCTCCTAAGAAGTATAGAAAACAGTTCCAATTCACCAACTCTTCATAACAAGTTTCGACAACAGTGAAAAGTCGTGGTGGTGTGGTGTTTATAATTTTTAACGTAGCTTTAACATTTTTTCAGTCATATCGCTACGATGTCTGCAGTGTGGCAGTTTATAGTGATGTCTAGCACTGGGGCATCATGCCGCAGACATGTAGCATCATGTCCAACCCAGTCACATTATCCTGACAGCAGGCCAACCAGTCCTAACACTAATCTTTTAATGCTGAGCGAGGCAGCTGTTAGTACCATTTTTGTAAGTCTTTGGTATGACTAGACCGGGGGATCGAACCCACGACCTCCCGCATCCGAGGCGGACGCTCTAACCACTAGGCCACCGGAGCGGTTTCAGTTAAAAGTCACTAACTCTCTAAAACGTATATAAAACAGTACAAAGTGACCAATATCGATGCATGAGTATGTAAAGGCTTTTAAAAAATTGCGCAGAGTAAAGATCTTAGATTACTATCGTTAGATACATTGAAAGAAAAAAATGCATGTTATCTGTGTGTGTGCGTGTGTGTGTGTTTCTTTCTTCATTATGACACAACATCATTAATTTTCCATCGGAACCCCCATAAAAACTTAACAGAAGCAGATTTACCACTCTGACTTGGTTCAGGTCTACAATTTTATTCTTTGCAAATGGTGTTATTTGTAAAGGAACACAATTTCCTATATTTTCCTCATTGGTATGCCTGAAGATTTAAAAAGAATCTTGTATAATTTCCTTTCGTTTGGTGTATGATTTGATAGGTGTAGATTAGGTTGGAGAGTGTAGAGCTTACATTTATGTACATCTATCAAAAGGCTGCTAGCCCCGCTTGGTCATTTTAACTTCTTGGAGTCATATGTCAATTGAAGAAGAAAAAAAAATAGCTGATAACTTTTCAACTTTTATATAATTTTTAATTCTTTTATTATACTCTCGGAAGCTGGTATTGCATAATCTGCCCAAATTAATTTTTCCGTATCAACTGCTACAGTTAATGTAATTTGGTCTAGTAAAATCTCATTTTTTGAGCATCGCATAGGAGGAGCCATTTTGATCACCTATTCACTTTACAACTTTACATTCTTCTATGCTTTCGATACCTACCACATGTAAAGAAATTTCTTTAACAGTGCGTGAAACTAGCAAAAGGTTATACTAATATTCGCTCAACTATTAAGTTGTAAATGCAAACAAGTTCATCTTAAAACTCTTCCCCATTCAAAAGTACCCACTAACTGTAGATATACCATTACTGTAGAGATACCATACTGTTACATACCATTCCTTGATTTTATCAGTTTCTTTTACAGCACTCTTGTCGTGATTGTTAAAATTGCAATGACGTCATTGGAGGTACGGTCTTTTCAAAGGTTGTCAGCGCCACCACAATCGGAACATATCAGATGCTTATCTACCTCACTTCACGTTATTCTCGTAGAACCGGACTCTCGCGTATCTCCTCCGATTATCAGGCATATGAGAGTCTGGTAAAATCCTATAACATGTGGTCAAAATTTGTAAAAGCAAACTTATAGTCACATTTTTCGCTATGTCAAAATTTACCATGACATAATCTGAAATTTGAAATGGGTATCATTAAAAGTTACTTTGAATTCATACTTTTAAATATCAGTTTGGAAGAATGTTAAAAGATCAGTTTAGTGTATATTAGCCAAATATCATGTTGTAAGATATGCCCATTATTACGTCATAATCTCGACGCTGTCGGCTTTCTCTCAAGAGATCGAAGAAACATAGTTCGATTTCATGCATGCAGTCAGATAGAAGGAGAGGTTTTAACCGTATTTTCTTAGACTGATATAACATGGAAAGCAATTATAGAAAACACTTCAATTTAATGTTTGGTAGTTCGCCTCTGGATGAATGCAGAACATGTGTTATGACAGCCAAGGCTGATAATATTCTGATTGTGACTTTGTCTCCTTCCGCCGTCATATTGTCTCATGTGAACAAAAGTTATTCAGAAAAATAGTTCTCAATAGTGACTAATTATATTTGAGACATCGTTTCAACTTGTCGGAAAAAGCTGTTCCGATTGATCTCAGGGTCGCTTCGGAGTGAAGTCATCGATTTATTGTGCTGTTGCTGCTTGCAAGATGGTAACATTAGCCTTGTTCTCCATCTATTCAAGTAACAAATTCCCGACAGTTTCCTCCTACGTATTAGGCAAAATCTTCACATTCTAGTAATTGCAAAGAAAAAAAGCAAACGCAGTTTAAATTGAGCATGATATTATTATCGAAGTGTACATTTTCCCAAAAGACATTTTTACAACGAAATTTTGTACCAGTGGCATTTTTATACTAAAGGGAGATAACCCACTTCAAAAAGTGCATAAAATCGCCGGAAAATATATTTCGCGGGCTGGATTACTCTAGTTCCGAGCCAAAAGTGTGGTTTTCTTAAGGATTTATTCTCACAAGGTAAATGACAAAAAGTTTCCAAAATAATTCATACTTGACATAAAAAGAAACTGGAGATCGTTCCGGGCTAGAAAAGTCATTTCAGTCTATGAGACACAGTAATGATCTGTGACGTGCATTTCGGAAGCGAGATATATGCCAGTAGTCTTTTGTTGAATCACAAAAATACAATCAAAGAATATATATTTATGTAAAATTTTACAATAATTTAAGTCCCTGTTTCCAAAAATGTTATTTAAGAGAACTTTGTACTTCCTGGGAAGAATCGTTTGAATTAAAAAAAAAAATTGAATAAATAAATTCCAGCCCATTGAATTACTTTTTTTCTTTTCTCTATTCATTTTTTTCCTCATGGACAAATCTCCTAGTCGTGAATTACTGGACACAACAAAAATTCAGCTGATTCTACTAAGATCTTACAGCACGAAAAGTTAATTTTTAGAAGAACAAGATAATTTAGTCCTCTACCTGTCCTCAAGTAACAATTAGAAGTATCTAAGCAAAACTATTACCTAAATATTTACAAAATGATATCTTAGCTAAAAATAGTAGTCTATTTCTAAAATTATAATATAAACGTAGGAAGCAATAGGCAATGTAGAATTTCCAAGTTTCGTGACTCAGATTGAGATAAACGTGTTTAATGCAAAACCAAAATGAATAATTCATGTCAGGTAGAAGATGAACTTGATTTTGGACAAGGTCAAATCCAAACTAAAATAGCATATAATGAAAATAAAAAATTAAAACAAACAAACAAACAATGCAAATTTAATATACATAACACTAGATCTAGGTAAATTTAATATACATAACACTAGATCTAGGTCAAACAATATATCTGGTTCACAATACTGGTCTAAAATGGGACATTTTTGCAGGCTGTTTTTCAAAAGGGTATGTTAAAAACTGGACAACATCATGCATTCATCACCTGAAGAAATCCGAAACATGTTAAAGTTTACGCTGAAACTGGGAACGTGCAAATGTTTATAAGCCACAATTTCGTCACAGTGGGTTATCGCCCTATAATAGTTTCATATCACTGTAACGTTGTTTTAAATTTGCTTCTTAAATACGCCCTGGATAAATCTACACCCTTTGATAACTAAATCAAACTGAATTTAGACTGCCTTTACTGCGATCCTTTATCTACGATGGCTTATGTGCAGAATGGGAACATTTTTCCAATACGAAGGACAAAAATGTTGCTGTTTTGGGACATTTTCCAGCGCACGATAAACGGCAGCCAGTATAATGTGTAATATATGGGGAAAATCCTGGAAAGAACCACTTACCCACTAGAAGCTGCTGGCACCTTTCTCATACATACACATACTGACAGCTTTCTCATATACCCATATTTCTAATAATATTTTGAGAATTTACATTGTGATTTTCTGCCCCACGTGTAATTATGAGCTATATTCTGTGACTTTCTGCCATATTACGATACAAGTTACCTCCCTTACTAGCAATGACTTGCCTCCTCGGAAAAAGTATTTCACTATGCAGTATAAAGCCGAAGCAGTAATCTTATGAGTTTCAACTGATTGTAAAGAAATCATTTCCAATTAATTCTTATAGCGTGTGGATTTGTGTAAAATGTGTGTCTTTTTATCATAAATATTATTAACTAAAATGCGTAATGTGTCATGTTTTTACCATATTTTACATTAATACACTATTAGAAGGTAACTCCATCGAAAGGAAACAATCTATGCATTCTTCAAAGACTCGATAGAGATCGTGAAAAAATATTTTATCTGAGCAGATATCTTAAACCATAATGAAAACTCCGAATAATTCTGAAAAATACGATATTTTGTTAACACTGCTGTCCATTATGTTCGCTTTTTCAAAATCAAGCACCGACCTTATACTGACTAATTTATCAGCTTGTCGTCGATTTAAAAGAAAGTGTAGAACAACTGTTTGGAATGGTCAAGCGATCAAGATGTGCAACGGGGCAGTAGCGTCACTAGCAGGGTGCGGACCGCACCAGGTAACACCAAAATGACTGTCTACAAAATGTTTTAGTTTTTGTGCAGGAAGGAGGTACATGGGGTGACACAATGAGTTACCGAACATGACTGTGGGGACACCATCAGTTACCGAACTGGGTGACACCAACCCTAGTAAAGCCCTTGCAATGGAGGGTGGGTTAAAGTTATTTTTCAATCTCTTTTTATGAATGACAAAATTCGCACTATCATGACCATTATTAGATTGAAATTCAGGGAGATCTACGTCGCATTTTCAATTCTTGGTGTGCACTAATTAAATCAGTATCTCTTCGATAATTTCAAATTTACTTTTTTCTCATTCCTGTAATAGGCACAGAATTATCTGATTGATCACAATATGGTATACATACATAGAGTGATGTAGATATGTACATATACACAGATAATCTGAAATTATCGTGATATCTTATGTACACCTAGGAGCAAAGTGCGTACTGTATATCTATGGCAGTAACATTTGTGATAGTTGCAACACGACAGAGTAAATGATGACTGTGAAACAAGGAATAAATCTTTTGTTCTTCATCTGTCTGGGTAAGTTTTCGGATATTGATGGGGCAAACGCTAAAATGGTCTTTTAGAAATTACTGTCCTGTAAAAGAAACTATTCATCTGCTATTGTAAAAAAAAGAGAAAATAATATTTAAGATTGTATGTTTCTGGTACTTGGAGCATTACTGTGGTATACATTAGGCACTACGGTGATAATTTAACTACATGATCCTCTGGGCAATGGGGGATATAATTGAGATGACGTACAAGATGTCGTGCATAAAATTCTAGAGTTCATGATTTGGACGCACAAAAAGAATATTCGTAAAGGCAAGAAAGCACATTAAAAGCTACGGACAATTCTTTTTACTATATAAGATGAAACTCTCTCTCTCTCTCTCTCTCTCTCTCTCTCTCTCTCTCTCTCTCTCTCTCTCTCTCACACACACACACACACACACACACACACACGCGCATGCATGCATATGCACATTTGAAATTCCCCACCACTTCCAAAAGTAAAACGAATTGAGAATGTTGTCTCATGTTTGACCTTCTCATTTTTGCACATGATGCTGATATTTTTATAAAAATAAAAAATCTCAGGAAATTTATTTTAAAACAGCCCAGCAAAATAGAAGTTGTTCTCTTAATGATTTTCTATAAAAGTTAATACTTAATTTTCCTCAGCCAGGACTTATTTAGTTAAATGGTTTATTTATCTGTGGGTCGTGGGGTGGAGCCCAAATATGAGAAGTAGCCTTTAGTACCTCTACTTGAAGAGTTGATTATTATATGATACCAAGATCACTCCTACAGATAAAATAAAACGAGCTCATAATATAAAATGACTTCATGTTAGATTACCGATATCTATAGCAAGATAAATTCGTCGTAAGGGTTGATTGGCAAGGGAAATGGCCAGCCTGACTTTTACATACCAACCATTTAGGTTCAGGGTATATAAGATCTCAGACAGGTTATATACTAGTGTATCAACCACATCTCTCTCTCTCTCTCTCTCTCTCTCTCTCTCTCTCTCTCTCTCTCTCTCTCTCTCTCTCTCTCTCTCTCTCTCTCTCTCTCTCTCTCTCTCTGCGTAAGGAGAGATGGATGATGAAGTAGATTATCATACGGATATTTGATAACGAAAAGAACTTCCCCAACGGCATGGATTTAAAAACTAGAGTATCGTTTTATATCGCGTTAGCCATATGTCTTGCATGAATTTACCTTGGCAAGCCTAGTATCATGCTTCTTACATTTGTTCAGTTTTTCACATTATCAACAAAACTGACCGTTTAACTTTAAAACTCTTTGCCAATTTTTACGCCTTTTACCAGTTTCAGCTAATGGGCAGAAAATTGCATTAATTTACCTGACATCAATTATGTCCGATGCCATGTAGCCTTTTAAGATGCAAGGTACAAATAAAATTAAAGTCCAGCCTTGAAAATATGAAGCACTTTTGCTTTCGACCAGTTTTAACCACACTTTAAATATCCGTTAAAAAAAAAAAAACTAGGGATGATCCTTTCAGAACTTGATAATAATGGACTGACACTTGTAGCTATTTGAATGCTATACTTTTTGTTTGTTTTATGACATACAACATAAAATAGCCCTTAACACGTTTCGTCTGCTCATTTCATTTCACTCACGCTTAATATTTAATTGCTGTATTAATTGGGACTTTATAATCCCTGCCTATGCGTATGTTCCTGATATTTAACATACCTGTGGCTTACTTACCATGGTCGTTGTCCTAAAGTAGTCGATTGGGTGGGGACCTTAATATCTACATACAAGGTTTCACTGAGGTGTGAGTCTATGATTTTTTTAATATTTAAGATAGTATACTTTCTTTCTATCACTGATTTGTTCCCGATGATCTACTTCGACTGACAGTCTTTTATGTTTTTTTTTTTTGTTTTTATTTTTTGTTTTTGCTTTTATTTGTTTGTCTTTTTAAATATGCTTCATGTTGAGTGTTACATTTGTCTATATAGATCTGAACTAAGCCATAATATAGCAGTAATCACGCAGCCATGCTAAAAGTTGTAAGAGTGCTAATTGCATTGAGAACGGGTGCAGTCCCTTACATCCATGCAAAGAATACCTGTTAGGGAATGCATATACTCTGCCAGTGGCCACTCCGGTGGCTTTGTGGTTAGGGCGTCCATCTTAGATGCGGGAGGTTGCGGGTTCCAAGACCGGTCGAGTCATACAAATGACTTATAAAAATGGTACTAACAGCTGCCTCTCTAGACGCTCAGCATTAAGAGGTTAGTGTTAGGACTGGTCGGCCTGATGTCAAGATTATGTGACTGGGTCGGACATGATGCAACATATCTACGTGATGATGCCCCAGTGCCAGACAGCACTATAAACTGCCACACTGCAGACATCGTATCGAAGTGACTGAAAAATGTTAGAACTACTTTACAAATCCAACACACACACTGACACACACACACACACACACACACACACACACACACACACACACACACACAAACAAACACACACAGTGCAGTGGATGATATTAGTTAATTCTGATTCCAGTTGGCGGCATTTAATTCGTGGATTTATATGGCACCTCAGCTCCTCTAAACAATCCGCTTGAAATTTCTTTTAACATGTATCAGAGAATAGGTTTTCATCCTTAAGGAGAAATGATACCTAACAAACAAAAGTTTCAGAAATTCAGGTTGACTGTATTCATTTTGTTCAAGATCGAAAAAATAATAAACTGATATAAAGAACGCAAGCCACGCTTAAGCGTGGACAATATTTCTAAACAACTGTTTCATAATTGAACTATGGTGTTAATTATTAAAATACAAGAAAATTTTAAAGATATCATAATGAATTCGAAGACAATATAAAATTGCAAGGCACCTCCTTCTTAGTTAGAAAACATACATTTGATGGAGTTACTTCCAGTTCAAGTATTTCTTTAAAATGTATAAGGTTGCACATTTCATTTAAGTTATGAAGAAAACAGTATTTACACATTAAAATTGCAATTGGTCCCTTGTATTTTGTGTCTGTTTGAGAGTTCCTTTAGTATCAAGAAAATGCAAAAGTAAGGTTTTAGACTTCTTGAGTTTATTGTGGCAATAACTGCACAATTTCACGGATATTCTCTGCTCTTGACACATTTGGTAATTAGACATTATTGTTTACATCATTTTTATTTTGATCGAAAAAAAAAAAGATTTTACCTGCGTCACCTCAAAGTTTTCACTCATCAATTATTATAACTAACAACACTCAATTTAAGTTAGTATCTGAGGTTTATTCATCGTCATCTCTTCCGCATTCCTATTCATACGGACTTAATAATTACGTATTTTATATATACATATCAATACCTCATTGGCAAGGATGCCAGCACACTGGCAACAATATGTTGATACGCATGTGCATAAAAAAGTGGAAAAAGCAGAAGAATTGTCATCGATTTATGTGTTTTATTCGCATAAAGACAGCAATGTGCTGTTAGTACTAGTCATACGGAATGTCCTACAGATTCATGTTTGAACCTTTACTTCCTGTAAGGAGTAATGCCTTTGGTGTTTAATTGTGAAATTTGTTTTTTGTTTTTTTATTTGAAAACCAGTAACATTATTGCCTTTGTATGAATAAAACAGATATTGCTCTAACATCTTTCTTTCACCAATTTATGTTTCCGACGTATCACTCCGTACCATCGCTAAGAATTTAGTACTCTGCTATCTGGCGATTCACTGCACAATTTTGTTGATATATATTTTGCACAAGGTACTATTGTTCATGTTCACTGGTACACTTCCGTTGTCAAACTATGCACCAGAACTTTTGAAATTTGACCATTGAGTAGAGATATCGTTCCAGTGCCTTTCCATCATTGACCGATGCGTTATGATTGACTAGGGTGGTATATGTATTTTGAAACTATATATATATATATATATATATATATATATATATATATATATATATATATATATATATATATATATATATATATATATATATATATATATATATATATATATAGTAACTATAAGAGACACTCCTACTCAATGTCGTACACTACGGTCATTCTGATAACTTTATTGATAGTCTACAAGTCACGAGATAACACAAATCATCGTACCAGTTGCGGATTCTTTGAAAAGATCATATCATTCATTACATACTGTATTAAACAAACTGGGAAGAGGGGTGATATTCGAAAAAAATATAGATTGGATTATACTTCTGAGAAACGATAAAACAAACATCTTATATTTTCGTCAACATTATTAAGTGCTACAATAGATAAAAATTATTATTATTATTATTATTATTATTATTATTATTATTATTATTATTATTATTATTATTATTATTATTATTATTATTATTATTATTATTATCGTTATTATTATTTTTCGGACGTTAATTTATCTAATTTCTAGACTCAGTATGATGTAGAAAGCTAGTTTTGTCAGTGACAATAACATGCAGTATCTACTTAACCATCATGTTTGAATCGGTCCGCTACAGGCATCTTTACTAGTTTAATCTAGTGCCAGGTATTTTCCCAATGATTTGGGGTGGGTGGGTCCTGTTTTTGACGATTTATAGGTCTCAAAGACATTATTTGTACAAACGAAATTTTACCGAAATTTGCTTTGATAGCAAAAATACTACATCGACAAAATGTGCTAGTTGTTGATATTTTTTCTCTCATGATGTTAAAATAGTGATCACCATAATGATATAAAGGCTAGTGCATACAGGTGTAAATTTTATCTCGACTTCATTTGTACATACGTATTATTTTATTAAATTAGACATTTTGTGCAGGTAAGTTAACTTGAAATCGTTAAGCTGAAATAAGATGGTCATCCATAAACATGACATGTCAGAATTCTCTAAGGATACTGATGCACTTTGGGGTGCTTTTTTACAAGATTTGTCAGAAATGCGAAATCGCTTCAAGTTATAAGTGCTAACAGAAAAATATTAAACAAACATTAAATCTTCACATTCGAAGAGTCCCAAATCATCGATTAAAGCTGAAAAGATTTCGCCAGTGTTCATAAACGTGAGCATTACATGTGTTGTCCACCAATAATGCCAAATTATATCTAATTGTTTTGAATTTCAGTTTCCGTTGCCAACGGTGACAGTGACAGTGACCAGGCACTGGGCTGCGTCCCCGGATGGCTGTATTTTGGCAACTACTGTTTCTTTTTCCAAAATAACGAGAGAGTCACCTGGAAAGAAGCAAATGACGAATGTACTGTACTGAACGCTATTCGTGTTAGATTTGAGTCCCAAGACGAGCTGGTATTATATTTTCCTTCTCAATTAAAAACCTCTTCCTTGGAAAAGGATATTCATTTCATTCGGGAAAATATTGGAATGTTGGTGAAAGTTTTAAATGGATTTTGTATTTGATTGAACTTGCCGATTATTTTTGTTTGTTGCAAGATTTTGGATGTTGCGTGTGAGCGAGTTCATCTGCCTGGAATATTTTATATTCTATGTATTTACTTTAAAGGAAGGCTGAAATTCGATTTTGTCGTCAAAGCATTTACAAGCCACCATGCATAATTCTAAAATGTGCCACTCATAACGGTGAACTAAAACAAAGGATGATTTCATAGTTTCTGTACACTTCCTACAAACAGTTTCATTTTCCTTGCACGTAATGATTTATAATTAACATCTTACAGCAAAATAAAAAATAAAGAAAACTGTTTTATTAATTAAATGCAATATTGACATTTAATTTTCTCTTGAATAAAATGTCAAATGATACGAAATGGACAGATTATCATTTTTTTTAAACAGCCTCAAACATATTCAGCTTACAGCTTCTGAATTTAAAAAGAAAGAAAAAAAATGAAACAAGGTTCCATACGTTAAAGCTTGCAGGATCAATTATTTTCAGAACTGGCTTGTAAGTATTGCGCAAAACCTAACTTCTGATGGTTACTGGACAGACCTCAACGATCTGCCATCCGACGGAAGTAGTCTTCAAGGCAATGGACACTGGAGATATGGGACCGACGAATTTCCCATTAATAACCTAATGTGAGTATTACTGGAGTTAGCTTAATGGAATATAGATTGACCATTTGTAAGGAAGTCCAGAGACATCTTATCCTACGATTGAAAATTACCTTTTTGAGTGCACAGGGATGCACTCATGTGCAAAAGTTTAAAAGTATATAATCTAATTATTATTGCAATGACTCCGTTTAAATATCCGTTGAAAGATCTAATGCTGGTATATTTAACCAGATTTGGCCATATTTGTTGTACCCTGTATATCTAACCTGGTGTGAGTATACACGCGGTATCATGTATAGTTAACCTGGTGTAAATATCCTTATGGTATTCTGTATATTTAACCTGGTGTGAGTATATACGCGGTATCCTGTTTTTTTTAACCTGGTGTGAATATACTTGTGGTATCCTGTATATTAAAAATGGTGAATATAATTGTGGTATCCTGTATATTTAACCTGGTGTAAATATCCTTATGGTATTCTGTACATATAACCTGGTGTGAGCATATACGCGATATCCTGTATTTTTACCTGGTGTAAGTATACTTGTGGTATTCTGTATATTTAACCTGATGAATATAATTGTGGTATCCTGTATATTTAACCTGGTATGAGTAATCTTCTGGTATACTGTAAATTTAACCTGGTGTAAGTATACTTGTGGTATCCTGTATATTTAACCTGTTGTGAATATACTTGTGGCACCCTGTATATTTAACCTGGTGTGAATATACTTGTGGTATCCTGTATATTTAACCTGGTATGAGTATACTTCTGGTATCCTGGAAATTTAACCTGGTGTAAGTATACTTGTGGTATCCTGTATATTTAACCTGGTGTGAATATACTTGTGGCACCCTGTATATTTAACCTGGTGTGAATATACTTGTGGCACCCTGTATATTTAACCTGGTGTAAGTATACTTGTGGTATCCTGTATATTTAATCTAGTGTGAATATGCTTGTAGCATCCTGTAAATTTAACCTGGTAGGAGTATACACGCGGTATCTGGTTTATTTAGCCTGAGGTAAGTATATTCGTGGTCTCCGGTATATTTAAACAGATATGAGTATGCTCATAGTATCCAGTGTATTTCATCTGATAGGAGTATACTAAAAGTTTTAAATATATTCCAAAGTATTGATATGCAGTTAGACTGCAGTTACATGGACTTCATCAGCTAAATATTCATCCCTCCCAGGTACTTCAGACACTGCCTGTCTGTTTTAGATGCAAATTCTTTTCATCGCGTTTTAGACAGAATCGTTTCGACATCCTTATTGCTGCCTTGGTCAATTAAATGTCTGCACTGATGTTTTCCGTACTGTCCCCCTTATTCCTATAGTATGATGCTACATCCTCGTTTATTTGTTCCACTACCGATTTCAATAACTAAAACGTTTAATGTGATAAAAAGTGCACAGAACAAAGTCATTTGAATCATTGAGTTATAATTTCTAACCTAACTGTGACCAGAATGGTACTAAAATTGGCATCCCCTTGTACCTTTTATGCTTAACGGACTTTCCATACTAACACGGCGCCATATTGCGTACACTATTGGCTAGTTTATTTTCCTCAGACAACATAATGACGTAGTTCATCCTATTGGGTTACTTCCGGATAATTCCGGAAATTGCCATAACGTTGAGAGTTTGGAATTATATCCCTTTGAACACATGAACATATTAATTAAACCGCGTGTCTAATCCACATGAAAGGCAAATTTGTTGTTGTCATTCTTTTCCTTTGCTGGATTCAACATTGTAAATATCGGAAGCAGACAACATATGTTGGAAACTCTATAGTTATGCACACACCCATTGCTGAAAATAGACTTGTCCAGGAACTGGAAATGGATCTCTGGCAAGTCCGTCTATTATATTGAAAACTTCCGTTAAGCGTAAAACGCGCAGACGGTAATGGCATTAGGGACATTCTACTCATAGGCAGGTTAGAAAATATAAATCAATGAATAAATTGATAAAGTTAGTTGCACTTTTTTATCACATTAAACGTTTCAGTTATTTAAATGGGGTTTTTTTTAATACAAATAAACCGGTTGATATAATCAGACTATAATGCACTGAACATACTCCTGGTCGACTGTGCAGGAAACCCTTTGCATCCTACTTCCAAGTTTTGCTCTACATCTCTCTACCAGTTAATGCTACTTCTACTTCAGTGTCTTCTGACATTGCGTAATGAAATTACTTGACATGCCAATTACATTCTGAGTGCTCGATATTTCCAGAGGATGTTGTCATCTTGGATTTGCCATCCTGAGGCATTTTTTTTATAACCTCGGATTTTATCGCCATGTCATGTAACAAAGTTTGGATATCTTCGGATTGTATCGTCATGAAAAATTTGTGAATATCCTTGGATTTTATCGTTAAAGGATAATAACTTTCAAATATCGTCACATTTTATGGTTATAAACATCCTACGTTTTATATAGCATTGAATTTTATTGATATATATGATCTTAAGTCCTATAATAAATGTTATACTGCCTATATTATAAATGGTAGAAACTAGAGTAAGCCCATATACAGAAGTAATTTTCGAAATGAAAATTGGGATATGATCTTAAGGGTTTTAAAAATTTAAAAAAAGAACGACTAAAGGAGTTGTAAAACATAAAATCCGAACAAATATACCTCACCTCCACTTCTATTCAACGTTTTACTAGTCAAAGTAATTTTTCTTTAAAGAAGAGTTATGTGTCTTTATTTTCTGATAAATTAGAGGCAATAGTTACAAATTACTTTTTTTTTTCGTTTTCTCTTATAAGAAAAACATAAAATTCCGTTATTTATTCTGATAAACTAGAAACAATATTTTCACTGTTTTGATTATTTATAAATCAGAAAGAAAGGAAAATAATAAATTGCCTTCTGTAAAAAAAGCAAATTTTAATCTGTTATATAAATTTTAATTTTTGTAAAAATTAATAAATATCTCCTTATTTTTTTATTAACTTAAGAAAATAATAAAAGTAATTATCTCAGTTTTAACTATAATTAAGAAAAATATTAATTTAAATTACAAAAGTGTTAATTTCTTCATAAAAAGAACTAATAAATGTATCAGACACATTTTTGGGATGAAAGACGCCTGCCTGGCTTCATGGAACCGTTTTTTTTTTCTTGCATTGTATTCTTTCTTAAACGAATGTTTTAGAACGAAAAACGGTAATTCGAAAACAAAAATGGTATTTCAATTAGAAATAAATGTCAAGCTAAGTTTTTGCATTAATTTTAAAAATTATTAAAAAAAATAAAATAAAATTTATTTAAAATAAGCTTCAAAATAAAAAGGATTGGAAATTTTAACAAATTGTTTTAAAGACATTAAAAACATTTTCAGTTATTAAAATTTAAAATTATTTACAACTAAAATAACTTTTGTTCAGGCTAACTGGAGATCCCTACCCATTTATTATAGGATAACAATGCACTGTTCCTACATGATCAAGACAGGGTGAGCACACTGGGTGGACTCATAAAAAAAGCTATTTTCCACTTCCGGTTCGTGTTTGTACAAATACCTTTCACTCCAATATACACCTGTAATGATTCTTTGGTACGTAGTATATACTTTCGTTCTTAAACTTACAAATTATCCTTTCGAAGTCAATTACCTCCACCATTTCGGCCGATGTATAATGCACCGCTATTATACACTGTTGGTTAGTTGGCATTAGAAACTAAGGGAGGCAACTAGTAAAATTAAAGAGACATCAATAGGACAAAGCACAAAATATTTGCTCGATCCGCCAAGGTGTAAATATAATTAACATATCGGAAACATGGCTTGCGAAGATGTTACTAATATTTTTTTAAAAAATCAAACGTATAATGGCTTTTAAAAACTTCTACTCTTTTACTTATACTTCTTTAATTTTGTTTCTTTTATTTAAATATGATAATTCTCTGAATTGTCATTTAACATGCAAAAATGTATTTACATATATTAGTAGATTTATGCTAATAATTGAAAGAGAAAAAATAAAATTTAAAAACTTTTATCGCAAATATTTAGCTCTATACTTATATATCATTTTTAAAATATTATTTATAGGTGTTACCTTTTTATATTTAAGAATATTCAGTGCAATACTTTGTTCTTTTACTAATAAATAATTTATTATCTTACCTGAAACTTGAGTCATAATGATCTTTTATGCAAATGGAATTTTTGATTAAAATTATCAGAGGATAAATAAAATAAAAGTATTTGTTCTTTTTAATTAAATCTGACATCATCCTTTAATGAGATCGGAATATCATTTTTAATTATTTTGAAAATGTAAAGAGGATTGTAATTTTTCTTAAGATTCATTTATTTCCACTTTTCATTTTTATTATGGAAATAATAGTTTGACACGTATTATTATAAAATTAAAATTAAAGTAAGTATCCTTTTTGTGATATAAGATTTTTATGTATATACTTTCTCTACGGTTCGAAAAAGACGTATTCCGACATATTAAGTACAGCCCAGCAATTTTGAATCAGAGAAAATACATCAGTATATAACTGAATAATTATTTTAATGATGTAAAATAATAAATAAGGGTTTGAATACTTATAAATTTTGACTCTTTTTAAAAGATTCTACACGTGTCTGCCGTAATTTTGAAATATTTGTGAGCTTGAAAAATATTTTACCTTAAATCTTTAATTTTTGTATTAAAAAAAGACTGCCTTTTAAACTGATGATTCTACTCGATTTACCTTTAGGAAAAGTGATATGCGTGACATAAAATACAGAAGTGGTTAATGATGACAACTAGCAATAAATAAATGAATTGCTGCTTTAGAATATTGTGTCTTTTCTATTAAATCTTTTCCATTTAATAAATTTTTTAAATGCCCTGCAATTAATTGATCTATTTGCTCTAACGATAGTAAATCCTTGAAAAAATCTTGGTCTTACGCTTTAAGTTTATCTACCAAGCTATTTTAAAATTACTGATTTTTAGTAGTTTTTTTGACAATTAAATTTTTTTTTTTAATAACAGTAGGAATGTAGTTTTACCGGACATAACACTTTCTGATAAAATAGATAAAGATGAACATTCTTGCTTAAAGATAAACAAGTCGGAAAGTTTCTTGATATGTTTCGAAAAATATAATTATTTACAGACAGTTATAATTTCATTTGTAAGTAACCACGGTTGGGATGACTAAACTGATACTGAACAGGAAAATAGATTTAAAGAAAAGAAAATCGGTTGCTCACGTGTCTGGATAATAACGATTCGGCCAAGTCACAATGAACTCACGAAAGCTTCAAATCATAGAGCAATTTGTACGTCAAACAATAAAACGCATCACGCGTTCACACGTGCCAATTTAGATTAAATATTAAGAAAATGCTGTGTATTGTTTAAAACCCTTTATCGCGTACCATTGGTGGAATTATTTGTTTGATGCAGACGTAGCTATGGGGCCATCAATAAATGACGTCACGCGATTTTGGCCGATTTTTTTAAACCCCTTTCCCCGATCGTCACAAGTCGTCACAAAAAGTTAGCCCCCCCCCCTAAATATGATGCCACAAACCTATGACCTCCAAAGCCGTATTTCCTATTTGAAAATTAACACGTTTCAAATCACTTTTTTTATCATTGTAGTATGTATTTAGTGTGGCGCTGCACACTGATATTGTAGGAGAAAACATGTAATACAAAGAAGGCACTGGAAAGCTGAAATTTTTAAAAAATTATTTTTAAAATATTTGTCGTCTAGCTAAAACTGCAGAAGCAAGTTTGGAGAAAACGAGTAAGTTTGGCGAGAACAAGTAAGTTTGTTGAGAACAAGACCATTTCAACCTCGCTTTGTCGACACCGGCGGACCGGAAACGGAAAAATGCTATTTGGAATAAGCCACTATTGGAGCTAGTAAGGGTCTTGGTAGTTCGAAGACGAGTGACTTTTATATTTGAGTACACACACGACATGCGTGAAGCTACTTGAAACGTCATTAAATAAATTGTAAGCAATAAAATAGTTAGGAATGAAAATGAAGTCAGACTTTTATATAAAGTTGTGCATTTTGATATGGCATTACATTACCTAAACACATCCCTCGTCAATTATCATCAAATATGTGTGACCCTCTTTTCCCAGGTGCATGACGTTACAGATATGGAAATCCCATGACTTATAAATATATATGTAGCAGACTTCCTAAACAAGACTTCATAAGCTAAATAATGCTCTAAAGCTGATAGGGAATATCGTTAAAACAATAAAAATAAAAGAATTAACAAAATTAAACATAATTTCAATTATATGAATTTAATGTTGTCTTTTTTCTGAGTTTATTGTGATATAAACTGTCACAGTTGCCGACTCACACAGCTTACGTAACGCCCTCTTCGGGCGTTATTTGCTGTTTGATTCGGCAAGTGACATTTTTTCCCTCGATAAAAGCAGAAAAAACCCATTAAATTCAAGGGCGAAGAACAACAGACTAAAATTCATAAATACATACATTTTTAGTTAAGTATTATAAGCTTTAATATTTACAAACAGTAGATGTAACACATTGCAGATTTCATGACATACAGCGCGCGAGTTGATCTGAACGAATATTAAAACCACAGCAAAACAAATTTATTGCTGCATTTGTTTTAATCACGATAATAAGTAGATAGATGGACAAAAGGTTACTTTGCACAGGTTCACATCGGTCATGGAAATACAAAAAGATTAAATAAAGTGGTGCATATTAGAGAGATACGCAAATTACTACCTTGTGTGGCATTTTCTACCAATGCGAGGAAGGTAATGCTGTTACAATAAAAAAGGGGTTTGAGATCTTAGACCAAACCACCCCTAAAGGTGTAGATCTCATTATTCCCTTCGATAAAAGTAATAAGAAGCTATCCAAGGGCGAAGAACAACAGGCTAAAAACATTAAATTTTAATGCAGTTCTACTTTCTTACAAATAGGATTAAATTTATAACTACGGTAACGTCAAAATGTCTTCATTCAATGCCAAAAGTCATAGTTTTTATTGGCAACTTGGAAATCTGAATTACTTTCTAAAAATGTTACTGATCGAAAGAAAATCAGCTTCGGAAAAAAAGTTGATGATGAGAGGAACTTAAAAGATAAAAGCTAGTTGTCAATACCCAAATAGGAATATATTACATACAAACAATCACAATCCGAATTGAAATAAATGAATGCTAATGAGGAATGTTTGCAATATATCTTTTTTTTTATGAAAAAAATCAAACCAAACGAATATCAAATCAGAAAATTTAAGGAAAAGAAAAACATACATGAAAATACATTCGAAGATTACATCCATATACTTTTTCAGTTTTTAATCGCTTTTCTTTAATAATAGTAATGTTTTAATATTCCTTATCAAAACAATTAGTTATTTAATCAGCAACTGTTAGTCAACTAATTGCAGTTTCCAGGTAGTATTAATTTGAACATGGCAAACCTTAGTTCTTATTTCTAATAATTATATTGAATTTTTTGGAAATAACTAGCAATCAGAATTCATATCATGCTTTAATATAAGGACATTATAAGTTCAAATGAAAATTACAAAATCAGATGTTTCAAATATAAATAGTTCAGATAAACAACGTAGATTAATAATGTCTTACATTTTTATGTTAGACAAATATAAGTTTATAA
This sequence comes from Potamilus streckersoni, assembly GCA_016746295.1. Taxonomy (NCBI): domain Eukaryota; kingdom Metazoa; phylum Mollusca; class Bivalvia; order Unionida; family Unionidae; genus Potamilus; species Potamilus streckersoni. The sequence goes on along the minus strand of JAEAOA010000900.1, from coordinate 2,768,540 downwards.
TACTATTATTAAGTATCATTATAAAGCTTTCAATAGTACACTTCAAAACAAGAAAACAGCATTGGCTGTCCTGATACAAACTTAATGAATGTGGAACATGCTTATTATTCTGAAGATATAAATATTAGATTAGGGTCCTCATTTAAAAAAGTATGGTTTCTTTTTATTTATTATGCTATTCACAAGAAGATATATTTAAAATTACAAAACATTACATTAACGGAGTATATATTAAAATATATATTGATTAAATATTCGAGCTTGTAAGGTGAAAATAAATCAAAGTTTGTTTTCAGAAAGTCAAGAGTAATTACGGCAAAGTTTAATTATTTATTATCCCTTTATTTCTAGTGATCATAGAATGCATGCAGTACCTAATGCGTTAACTTCTTTTACTTGGAATAATATTTTTCCTAATACAATTCCACGACTATTCCATTTCAATTTGTAAAATAATTTGCTTCGATGTGGGGCTTATGATAAAAACCTGTGCGTGTTCTCAATCCAAATGTTAAATTATTATCACTTTATTTTAATAAAGAATTATATAATTCTGAACCCTTTAAAACAGACTTTGTCAAATTATTTCGGAAGTTATCACGTAAGTAAGTAATTTTTGCCTAATATGACGAGAAGAAATCCCCCAATAACATCGGCGTTGTCTAGATATACGTTTGGATGATTTACTAAGAATTACACCTTGTTTTCCATTTCCTGTTGATCCCCTTAGTATGTTATCTGAGGAATTCATACGAATTATAGTTCGCTGTATGATAGTATTAACTGTATTTAATCATTAAATTCTACCTACTATTATTATTATGACTTTATTTGAAGAGGGTAACTCAATTAGCTAAGTACTAATCTACCTTGAGGCCCTTGAGGCCTTATCACGTATTCTTTTATAAAAATTTAGGGATAGCACTTTCTGTTCTCTTTAGTAGATATGACTATAATTCTTTGTAATAAAAATTCTATATACCTTGATTTATTATATGCTCATCTTTTTTCTCCATTAACTTTACATTGTCAGAATCGTGCAATATTCACCGATATTGAACACCTTTATAATGTATCCCACGAGCAAAGGAACTATTTTCTAACGTAAACAATTTTTTTATGAATGAACTAAAGCATATATTTCATAGACGGCAACATACCAGCAAATGTTTCATAGACTGACATATGCAAACTGCTTTGGCACATTCCGCGTTTACTTTTTTGATACAATGTTTCAAATTTAACTATATATTGACGCTATACAGGTTCCTCACAATAAAACGCAAGTTATACACATAATCTGTCTTCTTTAGCTGTTAATAAAAATGGACAAAAATATACTTACAATTTTACATCCTGAATTTCCTCAAAAAAAATATATTTTCGTAGGTCTGTAAATCTGAATTAGATGAGCCATGTCATGGGTTCTCAAGATTGATTACACATTTTGAAATTGTACTGTAATTTAGAGTATATTCAAAGTGTAGCTACATCCTCCTTACTGCACTCAAAATGAAATAAACATTAAATTCCACAGCGTGTTTTCAATAATTGCAGTGGAAAGGCTTCATAATTTTCCCATATTGTGATCTGAAACATTCAATGATAGAAAAGAAACACGCGTGCCGATGTCAACACAATTCAAAACAATAAAATGGCAGACGCTGCTGGAAACCGATGCAAGTCACTTCATGTAGATAAATCCAGACATAATCAAAACATTGCGTTGAATCGACATATATACCAAAAGGTATTCATTCCAGATAAAATAGAAAAGTTGTTGCAATGCGTATTCATCAACAATATTACTCCAAATTTCAATTTTAAGTAGAGCAAGCGCCATTTTCTTTCGAAACTTACGTCTAGCGCGCAACCAACTTCATATTTATCTAGGCGGAGTTATGCGCTCATTAATAATGTTCTGTAATGATCCATCAACGCTTATGTATTTAGTTCGGAATACGACGTACATTTAGTTACTTTGTTTCTTTCATTGTACTTTTGTTTATATATTTAAGCCTTGGGAAGATTAAGAAATGAGCATATAATAAAAAGGTTACTGTATTTGTATGGGAAAATATGAACTCGTTTTGTCGGAAGGATATACTGCACTCCCAAGGTCGTGCAGTATATCCATCCGAAAAACTCGTTCATATTTTCCCATACAAATGCAGTAACCTATAATTCTTTAAAAGGAATCTGGAACGAATTTGCATATACATAAAAATTAATCACTAGGTCGTCAGGTGAGTGCATCTGCTACACACGAGGTCATATAACACCAATTCAGTGCCATCATTTTTTGGTGATGCGAGCTTAGTCCAGACGGGATATGGGCTGGTGTGTGCAGGCAGGCGATGGGTGCCATTTACTCGCGGACCTGTGTTCTAAACTCCGTAAAGTACGAATTATAGTTCTCTAACCTGTATGATAGTATTATTTGTATACAATTATATATATATATATATATATATATATATATATATATATATATATATATATATATATATATATATATATATATATATATATATATTGTCATGTGCTATTTGCTCCATTTCTCACAGAGTATGGAACATTTCACCTCAGAACGACGGCGTTTCCAATTGTGCTGGCGTCAACATCCAGGGAAACCTGGAGGACACATTTTGTAACTCCACACAAAGTTACATATGCCAGGCACCCATGACTGGTTAGTACTAATTTATTTAACGATAGCGTCAAAACCACAGTCTGTGACTAAGCTGACCTCTCGTCACCTGTCAATCAATGATCGTATTATAGCTGAGATTCCAATAAAACATTGACTAGCCTATGAGCCAGCCAGGTATAAATTATTACGTAACTTAAGTAACTTTTAGGCAGCTGGTTCAAAACTTGTCGGACTTAGTGAATTACTCCTGTATATTTCTTTTTTTTAGCTATATGACACATGCAATTTAAAAACTTTATATTATATTTTATTAAACTTTTTTTTAACAATATTTCATTCTGAAGCCTTTCATTTTATTCCCTTTGTGAATGAAAAGTGCAGATTTCCATACAAAAATTCAATGAAATCCTTTGTTTTTTGTGAATTTATATTCTGCAATTTAACTGAGATACCTTAGAGCAAAATAGTTTCTGATCATTTGGAAAGTGATATATCTGAATTCAAACCTTTTTGCTTTAACAATGGTTTTAACAAAGTCTAGAATATGTCACTCTCAAAAATAGAATTATTTACGAGTCTATATTAAAATTTAATGAAATTTTTACAAGAAGTATGACAGTTCGTAATTGTGTACATTAGTCACATGGGGACAATAATCTCGGTAGTGAAGTTTCATTCTTGAAAGTTCAATAAGTTTTCAGCATTAATGCGATTGCGAACACTATTCATATCTTGTGTTGATTGACGATCATGAGCAATACATCTGAAATTGTTATTGGTTAGTATGCATTCCAAGCCGGAATTTGATTGTAAAAACGGTGTGGCAGGAACATAATATGAAATGTCGCTATAGCTTCTTCCAAAGAAAAAGCAATTTTCACTGTTTGTTACCGGTCTCTCATCGATCAATTACCTAGTTCATTTTCTTACCCATTGAAACAAGAAAAGCATATTAACTACAAGCTAATCCAAAACATATTTTTTTAAAAAAATTAACTCTCAGACCACCTCAAAAATCTAATATGATGTCTGGTTACTGTCGTGTCTTTGAGGTATATATATTCAGATAACTTTGTTCGGTTTTGAAAGTTGTTTCAGAGTTCAGATTGCGATACGTGTAGCAAGTGTGAAAGGGCATATTTATTGTACGCACGCGTGTACCCCTGACAGCAATATTTATTATTGGTCAAATTAACTAATCTTATCGAAAGTGATATATATATATATATATATATATATATATATATATATATATATATATATATATATATATATATATATATATAATGATATTTCATATTAGGCTAATGCGTTAATATTAATCAAGACTTGAACATATCCAAAATAAACCTCAGAATTTTTGTAGCATTCTCAGCAAATATACACAGCTCAAATGAATTCAAAGTTCGATTTTTAATACTTAAGTATTTATATCAAATTACGTTTAATTTCAGATGGGGGATGTGTCGGAAAAGGCTGGTTAAACAGTGATACCAAATGTTACTGGATTGCCAACGTTACTCAGCCGCAGGATATGATCACGTGGCAACAGGCCAGAACAAGATGCAACACGCTAGCCATGGCTGCTGGCTTTTCTTCTGGAGATCTTATTTCTGTTGATAGTGCTAGTGACCAGGTAGGCCATGTATTTTAAAAAAAAAGACCAAGGGAATAGAGGAAGATATTAGTCTCTTCATTTCTTACTAATACGAAAAAGTGGTTCAGAACGGATGACTTTAATATATCTTTCTTCACTTCGAAACCTTCATCCCAACGGTTTGCTCTTCCTTACTGAAGCTCCTCTATATAATGCAGAAAAAGAAGGTGAACTTTAACAAAGAAAGCTTTTCCCCAGAATATAAGTGGGAAAAATTCGATTAATAATAAATCGTTTTATACGCATTGCTGACAAACGTTGTCTATATTGGAAACGCTTGACAGTCCCTTCATTCACGATAGCCTATACTCGGAACGCTTGGCAGTCCATTGATTCACGTTAGTCTATATTCGAAACGCTTGGCAACCCTTGATTCACGTTAGTCTATATTAGAAACGCTTGGCAGTCCCTTGATTCACGTTAGTCTATTTTCGATACAATTGGCAATCCTTGATTCACGTTAGTCTAAATTTGAAACGCATGGTAATCCCTTTATAAACGTTAGTCTATATTCGAAACGCTCGAGAAACCTTGATTCACGTTAGTCTGCATTCGAAACACTTGGCAGTCCCTTGATTTACGGTGTTCTATATTCATAATGCTTGACAGCCCACTGATTCACCGAACTCAAACTGTCATTATATAGATTAAACATAACACAATTAAAGTGATAATCCTGAGTAACTGTAACAAGTAGCAAAGATGGCACTTGAGTTTATTGTTGTGACCCAGAATGCACTTCTTTACAGATTCCTACTCTTTAGCAATAAAAAATAGTTTCAGTCAGCACTGACACAGGAAGACATTTGCACGTGTTAGCCAATACGTTTACAAACGCCATTAATTAAAATGTCTATGTTCTTCAACATTGATTTTGCTGTACATGCTTCTTGGGGCATGTAAAGAATGACCTTCCAAAGGAATATGGTGTGTGTGTGTGTGTGTGTGTGATTTAGATTTTTAACGTAGCTTTTTACAATTTTTCAGTCATATCGCTACAATGTCTGCAGTGTGACAGTTTATAATGTCTAGCTCTGGATCACCATGCCGCAGACATGTGGCATGATGTCCAACCAAGTCACATTATCCTGACACCAAGCCGACCAGTCATAACACTAACCTCTTAATGCTGAGCGCCAAGCGAGGCAGCTGTTAGTGCCATTTTTTTTATTCTTCGGTATGACTCGGCCGGGGATTGAACTCTTGAGAGAGAGAGAGAGAGAGAGAGAGAGAGAGAGAGAGAGAGAGAGAGAGAGAGAGAGAGAGAGAGAGAGAGAGAGAGAGAGAGAGAGAGAGAGAGAAGGGGGTATACCGACTTATTGCAAACAATAACTTGGAAAAGACCGGAAGCAACCAAGTGATGCTGACATGTCCGCAATTTGAGTTCGATGATCACTCGATTATATGATGAAATTTGTTATATCGATATAACAGAACGACTAATTGAATTTCGCATAATTTTGTAACACTATTACTAAGAGAAGGTGAATGAGTCAAAAATCATGTTTAATTTCATTTTGTTTATGTAAATGGTTAAATTGTTATGCTTTACATACGACGGCTCATGTTGTTCTATTTCATAACTGTGCTCAGATCTCTGTTATTTCATCCATTAATTTCATATTTTATTTCATTGTTTGCTCGATATGGGGAATAACACCGTGGTCGATCATCTACTAAGATAATGGTAACCAAAAACCATAAGTGATGGGGGATCTCACATCACCCAACCTCTGACAATCATATTATAAAAAATAGTATATATGTACGAAACAACGCTCACATTTTAAAAGAGCAATCTTTAAGAAAATGCAAACTGCCCCTACCCGCCCTCTTACAAATATAAACAAATATCCCTGCATTATTGGTGCCAAAAGGCATATTCTAAACAAATTAATGAAGAACACGTGATTGTGAAGTAGGCTGGCATGCAAGAGTTGCACATCAAGCGCAATGTTGGGGAATGCGTTCAATTTGTGAACATTTCTGTTCTATTTCTTTAATAATTTCAAAATTTTATTGTATCTCATAAATCGGATGACTTAGAAAATATCTTTCTCTCTCTTCAATACGCGCTAATGACTTTATTTAGAGAAACTTTTTATCAATACCATGTCTAAACGTTCCGTCGTCAATATACAGGAGAAAGAAAACAAGCATTTTTATTTAGAACAACTTATTGGTTATTTTTCATGTTTATAACGATAATACTATGTGTGAGTAGTCTTATTTCTTTTATTCCTTCATTGTTTCAGTTTGATACAACCTTTGTCGTGTTTAATAGTGATGAAGTCAGAATTGATTTAGAATGTGCGACCCAATTAAATTTTCACAGGAAAAACTGCAAAGCATGCAGTCATGTCAGAATATTCACAGAATTATTGATGTGCTGTGTTTTTTTTTTCCTTACACAATGAACACAAAATTCAGCGGATGTGATTGGTCTGGTAAATCTGCAATGATTGTCCATGTATTTTGCATTCTTCATGGCAATCACACTTTATCGAATACAAGTTCTGTCCTTGTCTCTGTTTAGACATTCCTATCGGGAGAGGTACCTTACCTGACACAAAGCTCCAAACTACACTGGATTGGCTTGCAATACGTCAGGAAACAATGGCAGTGGGTCAGCACGAATCCAGTTAACAACAATTTATTGTAAGTATCAGACTAAAGTGACTACGTGCAAAAATTTTCATAATCAAAACTGAAACCCTTATTGTACATACAGGCATGGTATTTTATTTTCAGACCTCTATTTAATGGACAAAGCTATTTCTTTTTTTTAATAGCATACACGTATTCTCAAATTTCCTAACCCAAAACTGATAACTTGTCGCCCATTACCCATTATTAGCAACAGGAAAATACTCCAGGTAAGAGTCTTCTATAAGTAAACACGCCATACCCACCAGAAAAGAAAGTTGGTCCACAACAAACCATCTTTTTCCCATGTTATATTCATCGAATCTTGAATCACTGAGTTTCAACAACTGATTAACTGTTTCTGTTACAGATACGCAGCAATCTTTAATATCTACGCGTCGCCGAATCTAAGATGACATCATAGGACAACCTATTAGTTGTATGGAGTAGAGCATATTTAGTGTCTTAAACCTTGCCTATTTTGACATGCTGGTAATAACCATATTTTTTTTTACGAAATTCAGAAATGAGGAATTTTTGCATTGACTGTACTTGGAAAATTATTAAGCATGGGACATGAAAATATATACCTACATTCTATAATACCTGACAATTGATACATAGCGACAATCAATTATTTTCCGACAATCTGATAGGGTGTTTTCTGATTACCTGTAGTCATAGTCTGAATGGCTTGAACTACATTATGACGTCATACGAATTCACCGCAATTTTCTATTGATGATACATGGTGCACTTTCTGGCGAATAAACATTGCTTTCGATTCAATTAGGTGTTGCATTAAAACAAAAACCACATATATTTCATATTCATGTAGCTAGAACCTTCCAGCTTTCCTTCTGGCAATCTTTAAACTTATACCAGACAACCCATGAAATGGCAAGTATAAAGTGCGGACATTTTATTTTTTGTGCTTATTTCCACATTATCTAAATTCGTTCGAATAGTAAAAAATTTCGGGCGAAAGTACGAAAATGATGAATTACATCACCATCAAAACACGAGCAGCAACAAAAATCTAAAAATTATATTTATTGACACTAAGGCTGAGTAAATCCTAGATAAACACACTCACAAGAATATGTACATGACTGTTATGTGTCCAGAAGCAGGTCAGCCTATCTATAGGTGTCACGCGTCCATAGAAGTGAACCTTCTTACAGTATAAAAGTAGTTCCAGAATTCGATCTTATGCAATAATCTAATGTACACTGAAATATCTTTTAAGGCGTATGATAGAAGCACAGACTGTGTATTACAATATTTTCGTGAATCATCTCTCGCTTGTATCTGACATCAGTGGATCACACTACACTATGCGTCTCATGGGATCTGAAAGTATCGTATTCCTGCTCTAGAAAGTAGTTCCCAGATTAACGTCCTATGCTAATAATGCGTTTGTCATCTATAATGCGTTTATCATTTATAATATACATGCAAGTAAATATAAATTTCCGTTCTTCAGCAACTGGGTTGTGGAACCAGATAACGTGGGAGGGCTAGAAAGCTGTGCAATGGTCAGGATGAATGGAAATTTCAGTGATCAGAACTGCAATTCTGTACATAATTTTGTCTGCAAGAAAGCACAAGACTATTGTAAGTAATGTATTTCTTCTTATCAATGGTGGATTTATCAAACCAGAAACTAACGTTAGTCTTTCTGTAAATTCTTTGATGCAACAAGTTGCTTTGCAATTTATTTGCTAACCGAAAATTTCAGTTCTTCATATTGCCAAAGATATTATTCTGTTATCCTCTCTCTCTCTCTCTCTCTCTCTCTCTCTCTCTCTCTCTCTCTCTCTCTCTCTCTCTCTCTCTCTCTCTCTCTCTCTCTCTCTCTCTCTCTCTCTCTCTCTCTCGGACTGCTTCAAAAGATTAAAGTCTTCACGAATTTAAAATCACTCATATATTTTAGTTCATCCCGGTTCTGACGGATTGAAACTCCTAAGAGTGGATGTCTCTGTGCATGGATTGAATACCAGTCCAATGCAGGTTACACCACAATTTTTACTGGTCTTTATACAGAGTGAGTCCAACTGGAGCAAGTTATGCTAACTGACGTGCTCAAATGCACATATCAATGGTTAGTATGGAACAAAAACTCAGGACCGTCTGATATTGAATCTGCAGTGCTTATCCTGGATATACGAAACTGACCAAAAGCCCATAATGGCCAGCAGGCCCGCAAACTTTCATCCCAATGAGAATTAACTGGTCCATATTTAGTGCGTTGTTATTGACCTGGTGTATATAGACTATAAAGATAAATTAGTAATTATAATGAACTGGTACAACATTTTAATACATTGTTATGTTATGGACTGGATGTCAATTAAATAGAAAGGAAAGGTTAGTAATTAGAATGAACTGGTCCATTGTTTAGAATGAACTGGTATATATATATATATATATATATATATATATATATATATATATATATATATATATATATATATATATATATATATATGTGTGTGTGTGTGTGTGTGTGTGTGTGTGTGTTAAATATAAAGATAAATTAGTAATTAGAAGGCACTGGGCCATTTTTAATACATTGTTATAGATCTGATGTATATTAAATAGAAAGGTAAGTTAGTAATAAGACAAAAGTTACTTATACAGTATAAAGGAATACAACATTCCGAGCTTTGACTTCAAAACAAAAATAATACTGTATAATTAAGAAAAAGAGTAACAGCAATATTCTATCACTTAGCGACCAGTCGCTAGTTAGATATACTAGCACACAACCTAATGACCTCAATATACTTATACACACTTGGTAGCTCAAGTAAAAGTTTGCTCTGGAGATCGTTGTTATTCATTAACTTAATTTGTTCTGAATAAAAGTATTTACTGATATGTTTTAGGTTGTTTCCTTTTAAACTACTTCAAGTCGTAAGTGATCAAACATGAAGTTAAACAAAAACATGTCTGAATGGTTCATTGGTATGCAGCTGTCCAATCAAATGCTACATATTTAAAATAAATATGGTGATACATATTAAAGTACATTAGTTGCACTTTCATGCCAAGTTTATATTCTTAAACCATGGAAAATAAAAATTCTTTAAAGTCAAAGTAAACATTTTAAAGTAGTTGCGACACATAGGGCATTTTATCCAGACCAAATATCTTCTGGATAGAAGAAATAATAGCTGTATTAATCCGTTGATACGATGCGAAAAAAAAAACTGGCATTGAAGCCGTCTTACCTTTAGGTCACAATGCCTCGGCATGCTTTGTATACCTGTATTTTAGCATCGGACTATATGAACTTGGGTTGCGGGATGTGGAACAGAGCCGGCAGGAAATGTTACCAATTCTACCAAAGTCCAGTGTCTACTTGGGCAGAAGCGAGGAAAAGTTGTCAGGCAACTGGCGGCGATCTATTAAAAGTGACAAGCAAGGACGAAATGGTAATCTGACGTCAAAAATCTGTTAAAATACATTAGATTTTGCTATTCGAGGATTAAAAAATAAATACTTGCTTGTACTATTGAAGGATAGATTCAACAGAAAGTTAATTAGAATTGTTGCAATGAAAATCACGCTATTGTTTAAAGCTTCTTAAACAACTCATAAATTCTATTTGATAGAAAAGACACAAGCAGGTATTAAATCTCTCACCTGGCTAACTGATAACGCGTTAATGTTTCACGAGAACCTCCTATTTTGTTAAGGTCGAAGAAATATATTGTTTTATAGTATTTCAGTCTAGTAGTTTAGTATTTCAGTCTAGTTAGTTATAGTATTTCAGTCTAATAGTTGCAGATTCAGTAGAAACATTTAAATAAATAAATACGCACTAAAAAGAAACTATACAGCTAAGTTCTTCAATCACTTCGGCATGAGGAGGAGGTTTGAAGAAGTTCATTGCTGCTGCGAAAGTCCCTAAGCTACACAGGATTTGTGAATACAAACGTCTGCAGTTGTTTTAGCAACCAAAGCTCAACTCACCGGTTTATTTAGGTACTAAAAGGCTAATACTCATATAACGTGATAGATGCTAAAAGGCTAATACTCATATAAAGTGATAGATGCTAAAAGGCTAATACTCATATAAAGTGATAGGTGCTAAAAGGCTAATACTCATATAACGTGATAGATGCTAAAAGGCTAATACTCATATAACGTGATAGGTGCTAAAAGGCTAATACTCATATAACGTGATAGGTGCTAAAAGGCTAATACTCATATAACGTGATAGGTGCTAAAAGGCTAATATTCATATAACGTGATAGGTGCTAAAAGGCTAATACTCATATAACGTGATAGATGCTAAAAGGCTAATACTCATATAAAGTGATAGGTACTAAAAGGCTAATACTCATATAACGTGATAGGTGCTAAAAGGCTAATACTCATATAACGTGATAGGTGCTATAAGGCTAATACTCATATAACGTGATAGGTGCTATAAGGCTAATACTCATATAACGTGATAGGTGCTATAAGGCTAATACTCATATAACGTGATAGATGCTAAAAGGCTAATACTCATATAAAGTGATAGATGCTAAAAGGCTAATACTCATATAACGTGATAGATGCTAAAAGGCTAATACTCATATAACGTGATAGGTGCTAAAAGGCTAATACTCATATAACGTGATAGGTGCTATAAGGCTAATACTCATATAACGTGATAGATGCTAAAAGGCTAATACTCTTATAACGTGATAGGTGTTCAAAACAAAACGTGATAGGTGCTAAAAGGCTAATACTCATATAACGTGACGTCCACATAGCTGGGAAATACAAAAATACATTGGAAAACAAGCTGTGAAATTCTAGGAAGTGTGTCTTATTTGAACATTACGTTCATACCAAGCGAGCTGGAATTCTGTAACGTTAACAACGCCATAGATCTTAATGATAACGCCAAACTTAGAAAAACAAAAGGTCAAAGTTCGACATTTACAGTTAATGCGTCTTCAAATATCACCCAACATTCATTGCTTAGAGATCTAATTGTTATTATAAGGTTAAACAACATTGCATTCAGTTTCGAAAGACCTTGAGACAAGATACTTCCATTAGAATTTGAGCAGATCAAGAATGGTCACAAACTTTGTTTCTGCCCAATATTTTCTGAAGGATTTCCTAGGTTTAAATCAAGTTTTGTATGAGGGGATGACCAAAATAAAGTTTGATGTTCACCGATTTCTAGAAACATTCTACGAAGTTATGGCCTCTATTTTAATTAGAATTTCACCCTTAAATTTCAGTTAGAAACATCTTTGGAACGACGACGGTTTCAAACCAGATTAAGCATGAGCTTTTTATTAAAGTGACCCTGGTTAAGTTTTTTTTTTCTCACTGTTTTCCCCAAAAGATTTTATAGACTTATGGCACATTGCTAACTCGGATCTGTGCCCTTTAATTGCATCATGGTAGCTGGCGTATTAGTGGTTAATGCATAATTCATAGTCTCCTTTATAAGGGTCACATTCGAGATTGTGGGGTTGGTGATGGGGTTGGATTCACCTCGTTTTCGTACAATCAAAAGGCCTTGATATAAGGGTGCTTCTTTAACTTTCTTAAAAATGTTTCGAGTGGCTTTTTTGTTGAAGTTGATATCAAGTATAATACAGCTTTAGGGTGTGATTGATAAGCATTCATATTAGTTAAAAAAGCTTTGTTCAAAACATTGCCACGTCTTTTGTATATGTCCGCGGAGCATATTATGTTATGTCTTTGTCCAACTAACCGTCTGTCCTTCCGTCTATCCGTTTTTTGTTTCCGTAAATGAACTTTAGTTCAATAGCGTGTACATTGCTTCCATTTGGTGTACAGTATAACAATAAACCAAGAGTTCAAATTCAAAGTTCAAGCTAACCTGATTCAAAGAAGAAACAAAATAGTTACAAAACAGAGTAAGAACGAAACACCTTGTTTTGGGCTTTAGTGGTTTATGGTCAGGATCACCATGAATAAAACAAAACAAAGTAATGGTCTCCACGCATAAACTATAGTTCTTTACGTTGACTAAGCTTTGTAGATGGCTTGCACGTTTATAAAAAGGTCCTTAAAATACGTTAATAACATACCACATGATTAGACAAGACGTTTTGAATGGTTTATTGCTGCAGGAAAAAAAACTGCGGAAAGCTCACCATAATTTGCTTTAAATATCCATCTTTTATATATAAGTATTTTTCTCATTATTTACGATCATGTCAAGAATGAAAGTTTTGCGGGCTTTATGCACAAGGGAAGCAACGTACAAATACGTAATTTCCCCAGTCTGGCAGGAGATTATGCTGTGTGTGTCATAATAATATTGACGAGTATTTGCCAGACTTCTAGTTCTACTTATTTCACTTTCGGTAATTCTCACAGTGAATGACAGTGATGGTCCTCTTTTGTCTCCATGAAAATATTACTTGCGAAACGTTTGTTACTGATTTAGTACATGCATTCTCTTTATTTTGTTCTTTGTTCAGAGTGGGTTTTTGGCGGAGTTAAAAATTTTGAATATTGGGTATCAGACTAATTAAATACATACATTTATATGCTTAGCTTGATAGACAATACCCCAAATCAAATAAAGCTTGAATTAGGATCTCACCCCTGCCTCGTCTTCCCTACAACAGCTTAATATAACCGCAAAGTATCAAGTAATGTATAGATGGAATACGCCTAACTAATGACAATGTTCCAATATGGGTGAAAATATTTGCTAGATGACTGTATAAATAAAGTCTGATATAATCTCAATTGACCACAAAGTTCCAATAAAGAATGCGACACAAGAAAGGAACTACGTTTAGATGTGGGATATGCAAAATGTTATAGCTTTCTTCATTTTCTTCACAGTTTTATTACTCAGTCGGCTTGGAAAAAACGTAACATTTAAATCTGAAACTTCCTAATTGATGAATGTAAAGCGTATAATGTATTAACTGCAAAACCTTGTATATTGGACTGTATATGTCTATTTCCAAAAATGATACTTGTTTGATTGCGCCAAATTATTAGTGAATTATCAAACGGACGTATACCAAATGCCTTCACAAAATTGTCATAAACATTGATAACGAATGCAACAGAGAAAAATACTTTGGCCTACCATTATGACAATGTTTTAATACATGTAGTCTTCTGAATTATATTAGATATCCTTATGACTATTTGAACACTGTTTCAATATGTAGTCTCATGACTATTGGAACACGATTACACTAGATATCCTTATTGGAAAACTAACACTAGATATCCTTATGACTATTGGAACACTAGAACACTAGATATCATTGGAACACTAACACTATATAATCTTGTGACTATTTGAACACTAACACTATATATCCTTATGGCTATTGCAACAGTAAACATTAGATATCCTTATAACTATTGGAACACTATAACACTAAATATATTTCTGACTATTTGAACACTGTACCACTAGATATCCTTACAACCAATGGTACATTTTTGTTACTCTTTTTGCTGACCGTATGCCATTTTGATGTTCGTTGGGTTGTGGGCTTTAGGAGTACTTTGAGAAGGTGATGGGATATATCATGCCAAGGAAATGGAAGCTAAGTGCCTTTCCCAAGAACAAACCAAGGCAATAGATCGTCTGCTAAGTTACCACTCAAGTATTTTTTTCATTACTATATATATATATATATATATATATATATATATATATATATATATATATATATATATATATATATATATATATATATATATATATACTTATAACAGCTGGAACACTGCGTTTATTACTTTTATTATCCTTATAACTACTCGAATATTTTATTTGTTCTTCAACATTTTGTTACTATTCTTGATATGCATACGACCAGTTTAACGATTTATTCCTATTCTATATGTACATATGACTATTGGAACTTTATATTTGTTATTCTAGCATTAAATTGTTGCTTTAGCTATATGTATGACTACTGGGACATTTTAAAATTACTTTTGGTATCCTTACTAACACTGGAACATTGAAACATTAATTTATTACTACAGCTTTACTTTTGAATATTGGAATATTTTTTGATTACCCTAGCGATCACTATGACAATTGGAATATATATATATATATATATATATATATATATATATATATATATATATATATATATATATATATATATATATATATATATATATATATATGTGTGTGTGCTCTATTTCATTACTATTGAAATATGTAGTTATTAATTTATTACTGTAGCTGACGTTAAGACTATTACTCTTATATGTACAGTCGAAAACATACACAATTCATAATTCTAAAGCACACTCGATTTGAAATCATTACTATTTGAATACGTTATTCAAAGTCCTGGATAACCAGCCAAATGATGATGTATCGGCGAAAGTACTGGACAGGATTGAATGATATTGCTTCCGAAGGCAACTACGTTTGGTTAGACGGAGTACCATCGCAGTCGCAGTTCATGTAAGTTATGCATAACTATCAAACATAATTGGAAAATATGATTTTATTATTGACTATTTCATAAACTGCAACGACATTTTTGTCAACTTCAGGTGGCGCTCACCAGTTTTTATAAACTTTTGGGAGAGAGATGTATGTAAAATGAAGTTGTTTGCATTAAAAACATGCACAGTGTAGAGAATGTTGGCATACATCCTTGCTTCTTTCATGTAATATGGCTGACATTTCTTTGGATATTGAAATTTTTGGAAATTGTAAATGATCTTAGCACACTATTAACTAAAGTGACTGCTCCCTTGTGCTCCAAAATTCAACATGAATATGTCTAAAGTACAATATCATTGGCAGCTATTAAAATAATGAAAATAATTTTTGCCAGACTAGACGATACCAGTTTCTTAAATTGCAATGAATAAATTAAAAATACAAACGTTATCGGTTCTTTTTTCAAAAAAATTTTTCTGAAGTTCTGAAAGTGAAAATGAGCAAGTGGAGCTAGCACTTTTTTGAAAGGTGCACATCTAGAGTAAGGCCAAGCTGTATACTCCATAACCCATATTACACCCATCAATCATACAACAAAATGTAGAGAATTTAAGGTTCTTTGAATAATATATAAGATAAATAAAGTTGTTTTTTTTTCTTCTAAGTAGCCAGTATATGTAGTGAGGAAACCCTGAGAAATTATTTTTCTTTCAAGTTCTAACCATATGCTAAATACTAACTGTAGAGCACCACCTTAAAAACAAATCTAAAAATTTATGCAATTATTTTTCTTATTTCCATATTATTACTATGTATGATATTCTGAATAAAATGGTACATTAAAATTGATTTTTTTCCATGGAGATAAGTTAATTATGCTTTTTTTGATCTAGCTTACATAATTTGCCATGAGGTATCTTCACAAGAGTAGTGATCTTAATTATGGGGAAATTAGGAGTCTTAGAATGTAGGAATAAAGTCACTTAAATTGAAAAATGTTGCATTAAGTAAAAGAAAAAAAAATGTTTCTTTTCATTTATTTGCAATGAAATTGAAAAAAAAAATAAATGATGACAAATCAAAACTTCTTTCTTTCATATTAAACAATAAGTTTATATTTTACCCTTTCACTTTTGACCTGTATTTACAAAACTCAATGCACATTTTTAAAATAGCTCACTTTTTATCATGAGTGGGGGCTATACCTGTTTGACACTCTGACTCTAATAAATACTCTTCTGAAGGGAAGAAATACAGGATAATTATTCAGAAAGGCTCTTTTGATGCTTGCGACCTGAATATTTCAGCCATGTTATCAAAATTAAATCATGTAATAATAATACCTATATAGTGTTTAAGGTGGCGCTCACCAGTTATTATGTACTTTTGAGACAGTGATGTCTGTGAGGTGAAGTTGTTTGCATTTAAAACATGTACCATGTAGAGAATGTTGGCATACATCTACGCTACGTTCGTGTAATGTGACTGACATTTCTTTGGATATTGTATTTTTGGAAATTGTAAATGATCTTAGCACACTGCTAACTAAAATGACTGCTCCCTTGTGCTCCAAAATTCAACATGACTTTGTCTAACGTACAATATACTTGGCAGCTATTGAAATATGGAAAATGATATTTTGCCAGACTAGACAAAACAATTTTCTTAAATTGCAATGAATAAATTACCAAATAGATAAAAAAAAAAGTTATCGGCTCTTTTTTTACAATTACCTCTGAAGTTCTGAAAGTGAAAATGAGCAAGTGGAGCTAGCACTTTTTTGAAAGGGACACATCTAGAGTAAGGCCAAACTGTATACTCTATAACCCATATTACACCCATCAATCATTCACCAATATGAAGAATAAAAGGTTCTTTGAACAATTCCAAAGATATACAATGTCTTTTTAATAGCCAGTATAACTAGTGAGGAAAACCGGGGAAATTCTTTTTCCTTTAAAAATGCTAAATACGAAACTGTAGAGCGCTACCTCAAAAGCTAGCTACACACTACATCAAGTATTGTATGCTGTTTTGTTAAAATTCGTAAAGTTTGTAAGATATGTTCAAACGTTTATAAAACGTCGCATATAATGGATTCTTAACTGTCTTATAAACTTAACCAGATGCAATGTCATTTTTCAGTGATTCTCTTAATGTACCAGATATCATATACATTATATATATCTTATATTTGACAACATATATTAGCTATCTCATACATGTGTATATATCTAATAAGTGAACTGAGTTATCTAGTTTGAGAATATATATATATATATATATATATATATATATATATATATATATATATATATATATATATATATATATATATATATATATATATATATATATATATATATATATATATATATATATAACCATGGCATATTCCTTATGTCATAGGCGTTTATAATGAATGTTAAATCTGGGCCAGTCTGATTTTAAAAAAGGCAATTGGAAAATGTTGTATAAATCAAAGCTACACCCCGACTCTCTGTCGATCTGTCTCTCTATCTCTTAAAGTTCTCCTAATTCATTAGAACTTCATTTAAAGTTGTCCAGCAAATGTATATTGGTGCATGTTATTCTCATACATTTGAATTTGACCATTAATGCTGTGTAGAGAAATCCGCATTTGAAACGTACGAGAAATTTTCAACGGTCAATCCCAGCACTTCGATCTATATCAACTTTCATTCTTTAGTTTATATTCTCTTCCATAGCCCCTGTATCAAGGGCTGCTAATAAAGATTATAACTATAATAATATGCCAAATCTTAGGAATACTACACCGTGTGATACACAATACTAGAAATTATTAGTTCATAACAGCCTAAAAGAACTAGTTTTTCTCTTTATGCACCCTTTTTGTGTGCTTTAACAATTTAAGCAAATACTAGTTAAAATAAATTTATATTTCTTGTTATTATTTTTCTTGTTATTCTTTATTATTCTGCTAGTTATTTGTAATTATAAGATTTGAGCTTCATATTTTATACCATTCGTGAAGCTTGAAAATCAATTATATATTATGCATGAACGTCCTTTGCATCGCTGCAACGTTTATGGAGTGTGCATGATCCGTTAAAATATTAAGTTAAATTAAGAATTATTGATTTTTCACAAAGCGAAAACTTTCACAAAGAGTTTATTTTTTATGAAGAAACTTCTTTTGATGAAACCCCTCTCTTCATGAAAAAAATTAAAATTTAAAATTTAAATGAAGGCTATTTCTTTTTCGTAAAAATCACATTCGTTTTATTGAAGACAGCTTTTAAATACTTGCATCAAAGAATGAAAGAACATTATTCGTGAAAACAAGATAATCATAAAAACCCGAAAGCCACCCTTTTATAAAATGCTAAGGCTTAAATATATAAAAGACAACTCTGCGGGAAGAAAATTAATTTTTTAAATCAAGTTTAACGACAAAGATTTTTAAAATTAAAGAAGTGACTTTTCTTGAAAAATGTGTGATGATAGTGAAGAATGTAACGCGTAATGATCATGGGGAATGTAACGTGTAATGATCATGCATAATGTAACGTAAAATGATCATGAATAATGTAACGTGTAATGATCATGAAAAATGTCATATGTAATGATCAAGAAGCATGTAATGTGTAATGAAGAATGTAACGTAAAATGATCAAGAAACATGTAATGTGTAATGTTCATGAAGAATGTCACATGTAATGATCATGAAGCATGTAATGTGTAAAGAAGAATGTAATGATCATTAGGAATGTAATGTATGATGACAATGAAGAATGTGACGTGTAATGATCGTGAAGACTAACTTGTGATGATCATGAAGAATGTTACATGTCATGATCATATAGACTGTACCATAAAATGATCATGATTAATTAATGTGTCATGATTATGAAGAATGTAAAGTATAATGTTCACGAAGACTAACGCGTAACGATGATCAGGAATGTAATGTATGATGATCTTGAAGAATATAATGTGTAATGATTGTGAAGACTATAACGTGAAATTATTATGAAAAATAAAACGAATGATGATCGTTGAAGAATGTAGCTTTCTTTACAAGAAAATATCTTTACACATCGATGCAAGCATTTTACGACAGAAATTACCAATTTCACAAAAATATTACTTTTTGTTGAAAATGCAATTTTCATGAAAAATGTAACATTTAGAGAAACTAAAACTGTCACTTTACGTCGATGTAACATTGTTTTATACAAATAAGTTACGCTTTTCATAAAAATGATACAATCATCGTGAAAAGTGTCACACTGAAAGTTGGAATCTTTGTGAAGATTGGTGATATTTTTATAAAGAATGGGCTCATCAGAACAAGTAAAATTCATTAAAATTCGTTTCAATTTATTTACTTGTTAGGTCTATAACATTTGTGAGATAAACATGTATAAAAATAATTTTCTGCATTTACGAGAATATATTTGACAAAGATGACTTATATTTTCTGAAATATTGCTGGAGACATAAGTATGACGTCAGTATATATACTGAATCTCTTAGAATCTCATTCCAATCTATGGCATTATAAGACATTGCCTTACTTCAGTCAAGCTGTCAATAAGCAACCAATTATCTATTCATGCAAAAGAAAATGAATGGCGGAAGGAGTGTCTTGATGTGAAAAGAGTACTAAAACTTTAATTTAGCACAAATATGCGCAAGTGTTTTCTATATACATACATCATTAAATTAGATTAGATTAGATTAGATTAGATTAGATTAGATTAGATTAGATTAGATTAGATTAGATTAGATTAGATTAGATTAGATTAGATTAGATTAGATTAGATTAGATTAGATTAGATTGAAATTAAGATTAGAACAGATCAGATTGGTTTGGGTTAGATTCGATTCGATTTAATTTGATTAGATTTTTTTTATAAAACATGGCCACTTTGTTTTTCTACGCTTATAAGCCTGTTTTTTTTATGCATATTACATTTCTTACAATACTAGGAAATATTTGATTGATTGATGAGGTTGCTCAGTGTTTGTAACAATTAGCATGCAAGTTGACTACATTTCAAAAAATAGATCACCACAGCAGATACGATTTCTAATAGGTTCAAAATATGAATGCAAGAATTAGAAATGTTAAAATTGAGGGTTTAAGTTAGATTAATGTTTCGATTTTTTTTTATTTGGTTACCTTCCTATCTTTTGTTACTTGAAATTTACAAGTGGTATGCCCAGGGGTACTACAAAAAATAACTTTATGGCATAAGTTTACATTTGGCGCCATACTGGGAAAACCTACGTTAAAATGTCCGTTAGTTTAACGTGCGTGAAGGACTCAGGTGCGCTAGAAACAGTTTCTTAAGTGTTCATACAATCAATATTTTTGGTTCATTGAGGGCACATCGTTAGAAGTGGTTGAGCTCAAATTGAACTAAATTATTGCATTGTTAGAGATGAACTTAAAATTGATCACTTTGGGTATCTACAAAAATTCCTGTGTTAAAATATGTCCGGAGGGTTTATATGTAGGAGACACTCTGGGCACTACTGGAATGATATTGGAACACTTCTTCCATGTTGAAAAGTTATTGTGCGTTACAAAAATGGTTATGACAACGTTTTAGCTACTATTCGTACCTATATCAAAGCGAATTTGACCTTTATGAGGTTTGCAAATTTGTTGTCTACAAAAGGAAAGATAGCATCCTCTACGACATAGATGATTTAGCCATTGATATCTGAATGCCATAAAATTAATTTATCTCCTGAGCTGATATAATGCACTTACAACTATTTTGCACATCACTGGCGTGTGATTGTTTCATGTCTGAAGATTTAAATTCAAATTTTCTAGGGTACTATCTCTCTCTCTCTCTCTCTCTCTCTCTCTCTCTCTCTCTCTCTCTCTCTCTCTCTCTCTCTCTCTCTCTCTCTCTCTCTCTCTCTCTCTCTCTCTCTCTCTCTCTCTCTCTCCATATATAGATCGAGAGCATTTCTTCCGGTACAAGAAAACGCTCATTCAGTTTCATTCTATTAAGAATTATAGGTCACAACAGATCACAATTCTCGACACAGATTTACAGATAGTCTTTCAAAAACAAACTTCCAACAAGATTTTATATTACTCCACTAGAGATAAAAATCAAGATACGTGCATTGTCTGTCAAAAGAAAGGACACTGATCTCTAGAATACAACAACATCAAAGAAAAGGAAACACCAAGACAAGAGAAAAGAGAAAAAAAAGTAAATATACATGTAATCCATATCAAGAAAAAGGACTTTGGTTTTTAGAGTGTTTCAAGAAATAAGAAAACAAATAGAACGGGGGTTCTTCAAAAGCAGCATTAACAAAGGATTAACCCTTTAGTACTCGTGGTACTTATTCAGTTCCAATAGCAAACGTATATAAACACCATGATATTGAAAATTCAATAACTTTTAACTTCTGAGTGCTCATGTGGATACGTTTGTTTATATTGCAGCTTGTGGAATCAAGAACCAAATGATTACTTTGGACAGGAGGATTGTGGGCAGATCTTTAGTAATGGAGGCTATAACGACGCCGATTGTAGAATAAAAGCAGCTTTTATATGTGAACTCATGGGGCAAGGTATTTAAAGTCCATCATTAAGTAGACAAGGAATGTCAAACCAGAAATAGTCAAACACTGAACGATGATAGAATGGCGGGACTATTTTATTTGGTCTTTCGTTATTGTATTCTCTCTCTCTCTCTCTCTCTCTCTCTCTCTCTCTCTCTCTCTCTCTCTCTCTCTCTCTCTCTCTCTCTCTCTCTCTCTCTCTCTCTCTCTCTCTCTCTCTCTCTCTCTCTCTCCCCCCCGGTCCGGGGATCATTATTTGGTTGGTTTCACTTAACTCTTAACCATTATTCGTAAGTCCAGATATATCGTAGGATGACACAAACGAAAATTGTCTACATTCGTGTTTTCATAAATTTTAACATAAACATTCAAAGAACTCATTTTTTATGGAAATATAATATGAAAATGACCATATGATCACATGTACAAACCGTTCTTGGGAATTTAACAAGTGTCAAGAATGTTAAAGGTTTAATTGTTGCGCTGTTTTAGCACTAATAAATGGCAATGACTAATTTGATAATGACAGCCGCCATCGATTGTTTGTTGAGAGAGAGAGAGAGAGAGAGAGAGAGAGAGAGAGAGAGAGAGAGAGAGAGAGAGAGAGAGAGAGAGACAGACAGACAGAGACAGAGAGAGAGACAGAGAGAGACAGAGAGAGAGAGACAGAGAGAGAGAGAGACAGAGAGAGACAGAGAGAGAGACCTTTGGACATTTTCATATTTATTATTAATAATCGATTTTTATAACATTATAGTATGTTTAAGAAACAACAACAAAACAAAACATTAAACACATCACAGAATGTGTACCACGTAACCGATAAATTTACGTCGACATTGTTGCAACTTTGCATCATTGATAAACACTGGTGATAAATCCCAAGAAAAGTGAATACGTATCGTTACGACGAACCATATTATTATAGGTTACTTGGTGTAATTTTTATTTCAAGGTTTCAATCCAGAAGAAATGTCTTTTCTCTCTCACTCGACATTTCTGCGTAGTTTATCCGTTATGCAAGATATGGGATGGGAAACAAAATCAGAAAGGATTGTTATGAAAATGTGCACCATACTATATTTATATAGAAAACGGGGATTATTAATACGTTTTATCGCTATTATTATTATTATTATTATTATTATTATTATTATTATTATTATTATTATTATTATTATTATTATTCATCACTAATGATTAATATGTGGAACTAGACTCAACTGCCGACGGTCGCTAGAATTTTTATATATGTTTATTATTGCACCATGGGTGGATCACAATTTGATATAGTATTGATAATTCTCCCTTTCATCACTACTACAACATCAAAAAAGCAGAGCAAGTAGCTAAACTTGCTAGAGACAGTTACACGAAAATTTAAAGAAACGTATACGCTAAACCGTATACTTGGGACTAAGTATTTATGCAATATTCTATTAAAGAATAGGGTAAATAGAGCATGTAATTCTCCCAGGGCTGTAGATGAGTTTTATGTGTCCTGGAAATCGTTTTTCTATTAGGATATTGATAGCCAATTCCAATACCAAAAGCGATGAACATGAATTATGCGGAGAGAAAACAAATATCTCGCGACTAATATAAATGGTTTTTTACTTCGGATCTCGCAGCACAGCTCATACAAGACGTTCCATATTAGGCTTTATAATGCTATCAAACCTTCATGTGTTATACCATGAATCGAATGACATAGAATGGAAGCAATCAACCTTCATGTGTTATACCATGAATCGAATGACAGAGATGGGAAACAATCAACCGTCATGTGTTATACAATGAATCGAATGACATAGATGTAAACAATCAACCTTCACGTGTTATACCATGAATCGAATGATATAGATGGGAAGCAATCAACCTTCATATGTTATACCATGAATCGAATGACATAGATGAGAAGCAATCAACCTTTATGTGTTATACCAGCCCAAATGACAGAGGGAGCAAATCAGATGAGTAAACCAGAGATGAAGTAGAGAGAAGCAAAACCTTTGCATTTTCATATAATAATCGATTATACATTATAGATGTAAGAACAATCAACCATTACAATCGATGTGTACCACGAACGAATGTACCGAGTTTGGAACACATGATAACCGTCAGGTGATAATCCAATGAACAATGAATAGATGTAAACAATATAAGTTACGTGTGTTACATTTTTATTCAAGTTCAATAGAATGGAAGCATTTCTCCTATCATATTTTAGCGAGAATCGTTATGCAAGATGGGAGCAATCAAAGGTGTTATAATACCATACCAAATGAAACATATATACGGTTTTAAGCATTAACTTATTATTATTACTATGATATTTATTATGATATATGAACAATCAACTTCATTTTATACATATAATGATACATATGGAACGACTCAACCTCAGTTTATATTTTAATCCCATGAACAATTGATAGGCACATCAACCTTTATGTGTTTACCATGAACCAAATGACAGATGGGAAGCAATCAACCTTCATGTGTTATACAATGAATCGAATGACATAGCTGGAAGGAAACCAACTTCATTTGTTATACAATGAATCGAATGACATAGATGGAAGCAATCAACCATGAACCAAATGACAGATGGGAAGCAATCAACCTTCATGTGTTATACCATGAATCGAATGACATAGATGGGAAGCAATCAACCTTCATGTGTTATACAATGAATCGAATGACATAGATGGAAGCAATCAACCTTCATGTGTTATACCATGAATCGAATGACAGAGATGGGAAACAATCAACCGTCATGTGTTATACAATGAATCGAATGACATAGATGTAAACAATCAACCTTCACGTGTTATACCATGAATCGAATGATATAGATGGGAAGCAATCAACCTTCATATGTTATACCATGAATCGAATGACATAGATGGGAAGCAATCAACCTTTATGTGTTATACCATGAACCAAATGACAGATGGGAAGCAATCAACC
The DNA here is from genome assembly GCA_016746295.1 of Potamilus streckersoni. NCBI lineage: Eukaryota > Metazoa > Mollusca > Bivalvia > Unionida > Unionidae > Potamilus > Potamilus streckersoni. The sequence goes on along the minus strand of JAEAOA010000900.1, from coordinate 2,743,592 downwards.
TTCATGTGTTATACCATGAATCGAATGACATAGATGGGAAGCAATCAACCTTCATGTGTTATACAATGAATCGAATGACATAGATGGAAGCAATCAACCTTCATGTATTTTACCATGAACCGAATGACATGGATGGGAAGCAATCAACCTTCATATGTTATACCATGAATCGAATGGCATAGATGGGAAGCAATCAACCTTCATGTGTTATACCATGAATCGAATGACATAGATGGGAAGCAATCAACCTTCATGTGTTATACAATGAATCGAATGACATAGATGGAAGCAATCAACCTTCATGTATTTTACCATGAACCGAATGACATGGATGGGAAGCAATCAACCTTCATATGTTATACCATGAATCGAATGGCATAGATGGGAAGCAATCAACCTTCATGTGTTATACCATGAAGCGAATGACATATGTGAGAAGCAATCAACCTTCATGTGTTATACCATGAATCGAATGACAGAGATGGGAAACAATCAACCGTCACGTATTATACCATGAATCGAATGACAGATGGGAAGCAATCAACCTTCATGTGTTATACCATGAATCGAATGACATAGATGAGAAGCAATCAACCTTCATGTATTATACCATGAATCGAATGACATAGATGAGAAGCAATATTGTGTTATACCATGAATCGAATGACAGATGGGAAGCAATCAACCTTCATGTGTTATACCATGAATCGAATGACAGATGGGAAGCAATCAACCTTCATGTGTTATACCATGAATCGAATGGCATAGATGGGAAGCAATAAACCTTCATGTGTTATACCATGAAGCGAATGACATATGTGAGAAGCAATCAACCTTCATGTGTTATACCATGAATCGAATGACAGAGATGGGAAACAATCAACCGTCACGTATTATACCATGAATCGAATGACAGATGGGAAGCAATCAACCCTCATGTGTTATACCATGAATCGAATGACATAGATGAGAAGCAATCAACCTTCATGTATTATACCATGAATCGAATGACATAGATGAGAAGCAATATTGTGTTATACCATGAATCGAATGACAGATGGGAAGCAATCAACCTTCATGTGATATACCATGAATCGAATGACATAGATGAGAAGTAATCAACCTTCATGTGTTATACCATGAATCGAATGACATAGATGAGAAGCATTCAACCTTATTGTGTTATACCATGAATCGAATGACAGATGGGAAGCAATCAACCTTCATGTGTTATGCCATGAATCGAATGACACAGATGGGAAGCAATCAACCTTCGTGTGTTATATAATGAACCGAATGACACAGATGGGAAGCAATCAACCTTTATGTGTTATACATTTAAACGAATGAAACAGTTGGGAAGTAATCAACCTTATGTTTAATAAGGAATACAATTGCCCACACGGACCATGACGTGAGACCAGAAACAATCTTTAACAAGAAACGTGAGATACAAAACATATACATAGGAGTGGAAAACTGCTTAGAACAAAAATTTGAAATATAATATTCATGTTACATTGGAACTATATCTGTATCAAAGTAGAAAGAGATGTTCAGGCTAACTACGTCTATAATATTTGGCTTGAAAAGTCGAGTTAAGACCGTGAAAACAAACTTAGTTACAAAACAATTCTGGCAAATTTACAAATTTTAATTTTTTATGCACTTATGCACATAATCTATGTGCAGTACGCTTTGTTCTGGAAATGGACAATACCAATAAAACAATAAGATCATTTTTTAAGGTAGAAAAAAAACTGGCTACCAATACATGTACATACTGGGGTTTACCTAAACATTACTTCATCTCCAACTGCAAATAAAATGTATATATTAAATAGGAAATAGTGAATTTTACCCCATCCACACTCGTGATGTCTCTGAAAGTATGAAACAGTGCAACATGATGATAATTACCAAATCGGACTCTAAGTTTTGTGAAAGAGCTATAATGTTACAGGACAGGTTGTGGAAAGTAAGATCAAAGAAAGAATGAGAAAATAGAAAACTTATAAATGACAATGATTGTACGAATGTAACCTTGACTGCGATATGTGAGGTGCCAACAAATCCAGAAACAAGTGTATCAGCGTTTATCTCGGTACTTCAAACAAATTTAAACTTAAAACAGAAACGGAAGAAAACTAAAAAGTATTGACGTGTGACCTTGACCATGAGGATAGACCCCCAAACATGAAATGTAAGAAAGCTGGTAACAATATAAATATACTATGCTTCATTCGTGCATCTTAGCTCTAATGTTTTAGTTTAAAATGAGAAAATGTTATTAAAACCTTAAAGATCTATGGGTGACCTTGACCTGGAAGATACAACGCCAAATGTGTTACTCAACTCGTATTCTAATGATACATATGACAAGTTTTCTTCCTTAATCTCAAACAGCTTGAGCAGAAAGGAGCGTGTAAAGGAAATACTTAACCGTTACTTTGACATTATGTATTTGGCCTGGAACATACCTTCTAAATATGCTGTATAAATATATACACAAGTTTCATCCTTTAATCTCATTATATTCTGAAGTTATTTAGTAGAAATGAATGTGTGACTTAAAATATAAAATAACCTACAAGTGAATTTGATCGTGAAAACAAGGCCCTCATTCGGGTATACACACGTTGTTATCATTATGTATACATATACTAAATTGCATCCCTTAATCTTGAAAGGCTGTAGTTATAGAACAGAAGTGAAAGTTTCACGATGGAGGGATGGACGGAAACACGAATAGTATCGTCTCCCACCTTTTTGTAAAACGTGGGCGACAATAACGTAGGTGACCACATGTTTCAATAAATACTTGTGGTAGGAGCCACGAGATCCTTCTTACACAGTGTCATATTGTGGTTGGTATTTGGTGAGCCCCGGTGATTTGCCGGTCACTATAATAAAAACCGCATCGAATATAAAGATCATTCACAAATAAAGTAATAACAACTGAGTGTAAAGAAATGGAGTAAAGCACCGAATGAAGTGTAGATGAAAATGTACTTCAGCTAACCACCACATATAACATTATAAGCACCACAAATGATGGGAAATCTAATGCATATAATAATAAATTACAACAAACCATAATGAAGAAAGCACCAAATATGAAGAAGATAGCACTGGAGTTCCTAAGATGATGTATTTTTTTTATTCTACGCTTTCCATTCAAGGCACTAGTCGCTTACAAATGTAAACGTATAGTTCTTAAAATGTTGATATTTGGATGAAATATTAGATAAAGCGATGTATGTTGATTTGCTGAGTAAATGTGTACCTATATTGTCAACGTGAACATATATTTTACAATCTATTTGTTTCATTAAAGTGATGAAAATGGTATATTCAGGTCCTAAATAAAAATGGTATATTAAAGTCCTAAAGAAAAATGGTATATTAAAGTCCTAAATTTAAATGGTATATTTAAGTCCCAAATAAAATGGTATATTAAAGTCCTAAATTTAAATGGTATATTAAAGTCCTAAATAAAATGGTATTAAAATCTTAAATAAAATGATATATTAAAGTCCCAAATAAAATGGTATGTTAAAAACTAAATAAAATTGGTATATTAAAGTCCTAAATTTAAATGTTATATTTAAGTCCTAAATAAAATGGGTATAATAAAGTCCTTAATTTAAATGGTATATTCAGATCCTAAATAAAATGGTATATTTAAGTCCTAAATAAAATGGTATATTAAAGTCCTAAATAAAATTGGTATATTAAAGTCCCAAATAAAATGGTATATTAAAGTCCTAAATAAAATTGATATATATCGACCCTAAATGAAATCAGTATGTAGAGGTCTTTATGACAACGTTTGTTTTTTTTTCAGTTCCTAAAAAATGACACATTTGGGGACTAAATGAAAATGGTATATCCAGGGCCAAAATGAAAACTGTTATTTTATGGCTTAAATAAAAATATTATTTTTACGGCCTAAATGAAAATGATATATGCCAGCCCTATAGGAAATGTCTTATTCGAAGTCTAAAATAAAATAATCAACATCATATTTATTATCTGAAGCAAAAGCGCATTTACATGATTGAAAATGAACCTTTATTTGCATAAGCTGGCTTGAAACATAAGCCAGTGAAAAAATTGGGGATGAGTAAATTTGTAATTTAAATAAATACCAAAGAATGAATATTTAATTGTACGCGTTGAAAATGTTTGAAGAATTATTTTTAGATTTACTATATATAGCTTATTAAGCAGTTGCAAAGTATAATGTCGTAAAGATACCTGTTTTATCATCAAATACAGCGAGCTGCCCAGCTGGGTGGATATCCAGAACAACGGCACCGGCACAAGGACTTGATTGCTACTACTTCAGCAAGTACAATAACTCTGCCAACCTCATGATGTGGTCGGAGGCTCAGTACTATTGTGCTGCGCAAGCGCAGAGTCCAACAGCCATACCACTGCTACTTTCTGTAGATGATACAGCTGAAAAGGTACATGTTGACACCAAGTTTATCGCCCTTGGATAAAATAAAATAACTTGATACAGTAATACTGCGAGTAATTTGTGGGAGTATTAAGAAAAATATGACAAGGAAAAATGAGGGGGGGTCGGCGAGTGTGTTCCAACATTTATTTACATTATGAAAGAAGACCCACCCAGGCTCGATTATGGTTTGGAAGTTGGGTTAGTGAATGTTTGGTGTATAGCTCTGAGCTCCAGTCAGCAATGCGGACGATTAAATAATAAAGGTTACAAAGGGTGAAATTCAATAACAACGGTTTAATTACCAAATGATAGCAGGGGCCCCGAGTGGCCGAGTTGTCTAAAGCGTCGTCCGTTACGGATCACTGCCATCTCACCTCTGTCTGCGTGGGTTCGAGTCTAGGATTCGGCGAATGTGGATATGTGAGAAAGTTTGCCAGTAGCTTCTCGTGGGTCGGTGGTTCTTTCCGGTGATTTTCCGGTTTCTTCCTCCACCATTAATACTGGCCGCCATGAATAGCCTATCGTGTGCTGAAAAATGGCGTTAAGCCCACCACCACCAACAACAACAACCAAATGATAGCCAATCACTCGAATTTCTCGAATGCGTCTCATTCTCTCGACCCTTTGGGCCTATCTCATTATATGATTTATAGTGTGAGAGTTTTCGCCCTGTCCTCGGTTTTTATTCATCTCCTGATGCCTCATCGTCTCAACTAATTCCCTCTAGGTTCCTTCTCCTACTCCTCATCTTTCCACTCCTCTCAGACTACTTTCCTCATCCTCTATTTCCATCTTCTCCAATTTGCAGACTCCTACTGTACCGACAGTCAGTCTCTCTCTCTCTCTCTCTCTCTCTCTCTCTCTCTCTCTCTCTCTCTCTCTCTCTCTCTCTCTCTCTCTCTCTCTCTCTCTCTCTCTCTCTCAGAGACTTGGGACTACTGCCTCGCACCGCACTGAAAGCTCTTCCCCCAAAAGCTCCCTGTAAAACACAAGGATGGTACACTATTTTTTTCTCGGCTCTCACACCTCACACTATGCACATAGCTTATCGTCAGATATGGCTATTATATTTCATCGGTCACGCATCCATTCACACCGAAATACGCATACACTCTTGTATGGTAAAACACAATATAATAACACAACATGATAAACAACACCATGAAAGCACGATATCAGTTACTCGTATACATGCAACGATAATTGATTCACATTAGTATATACTCATAATTCAATTATACTGACATTACCACAATAATCAGACGCAACTCATACCAAAATATACAAATATTTAAATATATATGCTCTGATATAATCAGACGCAACTCATACCAAAATATACAAATATTTAAATATATATGCTCTGATATATTCAAACGTCTATTTTAACTAGTGAACGTTAACATACTCATTACTAACTAAAGCTACTGGTTACTACGGAGTAACCTATAAACAACTCATAACATTAATTCTGCTAAACTAGCAATCTACATAATCCTCAACGTAACTCAAATTCGTGTCTAAAATATGCTTATAAATCTTATAAATGAAGCATTACAAGGTAATTCTACATACTAAAACAATCCCAGTAATTGAGTAAACATAATATCAATGTTTACAATTACAACGCTGAAATGTTTTGCAAAAATCGAGCAAATATCTACCTTCTGAAGCTTTTCGTTCTTTGTGCACAATTCTTTGTCCTACGTCACCTGCCAATTTACGAGTGACGTCTCTCGGAGTATAATTCGTGACAGTGGGATGTACTCCTCACAATCTTCCCAGGTGTACTAACTATTTTTTGGCCCGTGGTCCTAATATCTAAGATTTAGGTCCACCCTCTGGATGAATTCCGATTGGATATTGTGGGACTGACCCAATCAACGTTTTTTCCGTCAATATTTAATGAAATGAAACCCGATAAACGTTTAGGATTAGATTTCACTGTATTGGATATTTTACTCCCATCTCCAAAGCTAATTTGAATTGGTGAAAGTTTAGCAATATATACATATATACATCAAACACAGCTTACAACAAAAAAACTGAATCTAATCGTCAAGATATCTATAATGCCTTCAAGAAACTTCAAACAGTTTTAAGACTAGGACTAAACCGGAGCGTACTGGATTTTACGGCTGTAGTTCCGTCATTTTAAATGTAAACCAGAATGTCGGGAACTTACCTCAACGGCATAATTTAATTGGATATAATCCGCTTCAGATGAAACTTCACGTCAGAGGAAAACACTTAAATGTTAGGACTAACGATTAAAAATTCAATACAGATGGAAATTATGGTTGCTAAATATACCCTGTTCCACTCTGCTAGTATCAGAAAAGTAGAAAAGCCATCAGGTGCACGCATTGGATTTGCTACGTGTGGAAACGAAACTCTCGCATATCGACTAAAAGAGATTTAAAATAATAAATTATATAAAGTCACCTATGACATAAATTCCTCCAATTGTAAAATTTCTTTTATCTCACAATATATGAAAATATTATACCACCTCCACACCCATTTCAATAGGCGACATTCAGAGTTTTTGTGTGGAATTTACTGTTTCTTTCAAGGTTCTAGTTTAGTAGTTTTAGTGATATTGTGATAATCACTTCTTTGCAAATTTTCACATGTGTTTGAAGAAGTCATGAATATCACGATCAAAATATCCAAACGGGCAAATGCCAGTGAGTAGATGACAAGACATGTTTTCAGAAATCAACAAAATCACTCGTAAAGTCCATTATTCGCTTTTGCAAAGCCATTATCTCGACCGCCATTCTTCTGAAAAAATTTATAAAATGTCGAAAATGCATATAATCTATAATCTAGTTTAATTTATATATTTTATGGTCGTAATACAAATTTGTAACACAACTTTAGAACACAACTTTGCTAGATTAAAGTAGTCCCAAGCTTAAATACTATATCCCAGATAAAACAAATTAGTTTGACAGTTGTCCACAAGAAAATAGATGGCACAAATTTGTTTTAAACCACTACAATCTTGCGTGCTGCCTCGGATAATTGACGTTACCAAGTAGCATTGCAAATCTTGCTTTTTTCATTCATGTTTTCTTGCATCATTTCTGAAAATGTTTTCCACCACACACACACACACACACACACACACACACACACACGCATATATATATATATATATATATATATATTTATATATATATATATATATATATATATATATATATATATATATATATATATATATATATATATATATATATATATATATATGCGTGTGTGTGTGTGTGTGTATGTTGTTGGCATCCGTCCGTCTTCGAGAGACGATGGTGTAGCTCCCTGTTTTGGTGCCTTATCTGCACCGTCGCGAGTGGCTGAAGAGTCCGACCCTTGCGTGACAATCTTTGTTGCACTTGCTGCAGGTGAAGATGGATTCTTGTTGGGGGCTGATGTTGGTTCCCCTTCCTCTTGGCGGCTCTCTTTGTAGCGAGGTTTGCTAATATCCCTTCCTCGGCTTTCTGAATGCCTTGTCTCACAGCAAGTCGCCATTCGTAGCGGTTGTTAGCACAGCTCTCCCAGTTGTTGACGCTGATGTTGACCTTTTCATGTCCTTTTTTGGAGACGTCTTTGTATCGCAGACGTAGCTGTCCAGTCGGTCGTGTGCCTTCTACTAGCTCGCCGTATAACAGGTCCTTGGGAAAGCGGCCTGTATCCATTCTCCTGACGTGGCTGAGCCATCGAAGGTGCCTCTCGCTGAGGCTGGTGAACATGCTATTCATGCTGGCCCGTTCCAGAACCTCCGTGTTGGGTTTTGTCCTGCCACTGGATGCGAAGAATGCGCCGCAGGCATCTCAGATGGAAGCTATTGAGTTTCCTTTCGTGGTTCGTGTAGGTGGTCAATGCCTCGCTACTTTAGAGGAGTGTGCTGAGCACACATGCCTGGTAGACACGCAGTTTGGTCTTCTCAGTGAGGATGAGATTGTTCCAGACCCTCTGGTTCAGTTTTGCCATAACTGCTGTTGCCTTAGCAATCCTGCCGTTCACCTCAGCATCATTGGAGAGCGAGCTGGAGATGGTTGACCCAAGGCATGTAAAGTTCTCAACAACTTTAATGTTGTACCCATCAATGATGATGGTTGGAGGGGAGTCTACATACTGCGTCATGACATTCTTCTTCTTCCAACTGATGGTCAGTCCGAACTTTTTACAGGCGTGGGAGAGGCGACATACCAGCTGCTGAAGTCCTGTTTCCGTATGTGATGTCAGAGCTGCATCGTCATCAAAGAGCATTTCACGGATGAGAACCTCTGTGACTTTGGTCTTTGCACGGAGACGTTTGATGTTGAACAGTTTGCCATTTGCCCTGGTGTGAATGTACACTCCCTCGCTGCATATATACATGATTGATGCTATTTTTTAAAAAACAATTGTTAATGATGTGTTTGTTTCTGCGTTTAGGAGTATTCAACTTTCGTTAAATAACAACAATAATATCACTTATAGCGAATGGAATCTTTTTGCAATGCACACGTTGTTAATAGTTGAAGGAAATGTTAAATGTCTTGTAATCATTGTTTAAACAGAGGGAAATGGACATAAAATCCAGTGAATTAATAACTGGTGTGCATGTTTTAATCTAGTATTTTTTAGTGAAATCAATGCTAGACTTTTTCTTATCAGATAAAAATATTATAAAGAGAATTAAATATTTATATTTTCGAAACTGTGACTTCCTTGTTAATGATGTCAAGTTACATTTATTTTTAATTCATTTTTTGTCATAGTATCAGTTTTGGTGGTTTTGCATGGTGGTTTTGCATGAAATACTATTTTTGTTGGCTTATGAATTCGTTGACTGGTATTGATCGTATTGTTTGTATAGAAGATTCATATTTTGATTGATCTTTAAAGTTGTTGTTTGACGCAACTACAAACTCCACGAAAATGTGTACCCAATGAAAACTAGTGAATTCACAGTAATTGAAACAGAGATCAGCCTGGATTTCAGAAACGGATTTCAAATGCAGACTCAATGAAAAGTTTTGAAATACAGCACAACAATTAGACAGATTTAAATATGACATTTTTTAATCAATCAAGCGTCTTTTGCTCTGACCTAACTGTTCGTAAGGCGCTTAGGTTCATGATCACCCATCGAAGATAGGTGGTTTTGTCCAAGTTTTCCAGTTCCTTCATTTTAAACATCAGCGTTTAATGCATGCCTTAATATGTTTACACATTGCTATAACTTATTTTTTTAGCCAATTAGCCTAATTAATGAGCTAATTTTAGTTTGTGTTTTGTTTACGTAGGCATATGTTGAGCAGCAGCTAGCCAGTATGAGAGATAATGTGCGGGGCTGGTGGACAGGACTAACTGACAGGGACAGGGAAGGGTACTGGTCCTTTGTAGGGCAGGCAACCACACCCGACCCTTCACTTATGTATGTACTTATCACTCTTCCGTTTTAACGTGTCATTTTCAATGAACGAAATTTTATCTCGCATGTAAATACAAAGAATAGGCATCGCTTTTCGTGTCGGCGGCGTCAACGAAGTTTAAAATTATGTTAGTCTTTCGAAAAGTTTTAAATTTTTTGTTAGTGTTTCAAAAAGTAAATCTTTCACGGAAATGGTTGTAGTTACCTGCAACAGATGTGATTGTCGTTATATGGCGAAAACTTGGACTATATATGACGATATTTTGTCCTGTTTGATTCCTAATATTAGATCAGCCCAGATTGGAAACTATAAGGTCTTCTTGACGAAGACAATGTATTGTACACATTAATAGACCAATTTTTGTATAAGTAATAAGTAAATTTTAAGACATGAATTAGATAAGACAATTATCCTAATAATAAGCTAATTTTAGTTTATTGTTCAGGTTACATCGGCATATGTTGAGCCGCACAATATAACTTTCAAAGTGTGGTTCTGCCGTAAATCTCAAAAACCAAACCAAGCCATTTTTGACTGCATAAGGAGAACGATAATGGCGACCACAGGAGCAATGTTTTACATTCATAGATAATTAGTATGCATTGTGAGTGACACGGAGATGACTGGGCATCTAAATCATCCATTTTATGTACAATGTTTTTTCATTTGTTGCAGATAATGTACGTAAACGTCTTTCATAATCATGCAATATTTTCTCCAGATTTTTTTATGAAGAGGAATTTCTCATTCTGGCCTTGTGGTGCGTGGGATTATTCGGTTATAAAGGAGACAGATTTGATGTGATTGGCAGACAGTTACTATCTTACGTAACCAAACAAATTAAACGGAGTCGTATTCATGTATATCTCTCCAATACAAAGAATAATGAGAAATATAAACACGGAAACATTCTCGTCTGTGTCGAACCACACCTTTCCAAGTCAACGCAATGATTGCAATGCAGTAGCTACGGACTCCTCTCCATCTATATTATAGTATTAGCATTTTCTACGCTCGCAAGAGTAGCTTGCAACATGTTTCTTGGTATCTTAACTTATTTCACCTCTCTAGGCTACAACGAATTTGAATTTCTTGTCAGACTTGAAATTCTAAAATGTTTGCATCCTTTGTCAATCGTCAAATAGATTTTTTCAACAGTTCCTCACAAAACGGGACGTTTCCAAAACCAACTGTATGAGTCACCGTAGCAGACAAAAGCTGGTCCAATTAGAATAATAATGTCCAGAAGTCCAATTTCACGTGTTGTATAAAAAAAAAATTAGAGGCCAACCGAAATTCATTTTCGATTTTGATTTTGGCGCCAAAAGGTGGAAATGGCCTCTTTCAGCATAGTTTATGTTTCGACCGAAAACAAAAAGTTAGCTTTCCGTTTCGGCCTAAAATGATATTGACTTTAGGCCATCATCCGACGACTGATTTTAATTTTAAGAATGCAACGCTGGTGCTACGTCTATTACTCTGCTTGTCGTCCGGTCAGTCGACGCTAGCCAATTCTAGGCACTAAGATACAAATATACACAAGCGCTCGGCAGCAGATGCAGCTTGGTAGCAAGGTTACAACTGCAACCATTGTCGGCTAATAACCAGTCAACAGCCAGCAGTTGAATATACGTCCTTAGATGAACTCTCTTTGGCGGGAAGAAAACAACGTGCGCAATGCCTCTCTTCCTGTCCCGCCTGCTCGCCTTGGCTTATGTGTTACAATTTTAGTCTACTCGCGTGTTGAATACAGAGATTTCGAAGTCTGACAATATTGTTAATTTCAGTTAGTTAAACTGTAGCAAATTACTTTGTGAGAAATATAAAATTTAAGTTAATAATAAACGGATTAGTTAATCACTGCAAAGAATGTCGAAAAATGCAGTGTGGGATTACTTCACAAAAGTCGAATCTGATGCAAGCAAGGCGCTGTGCAAAAAATGCAACAAACTGTTATCACTTGGCATCAATAAACCAAGACTTCAGACAGTTTCAGGCATAAAAGGTCATCTGGCCAGCTGCCACCAGGAGCTCCATGTACATATCTCAAGAGGTCCATGAAGGACGGAGCAGAGCGTGCCTCGAAAAAGCTGATGATGGAAGACAAAGCGATTAAATATGCACTACCGAATTTTGTGCAGACGGCCTTGACATGAGTGGTCGAGAGCAGAATGGTCTGGCCTAATAACCACGTTTGCAGTTCAGCGAATTGAGAAGTGCATTATGGACTTAATCTATATCAACATGTTACCCTACTCAATTGTTGAAGTTGAGGCATTGAAAAGATTGAACATTGGTGATTCACTCAGCGCTCAGCGCTATAAAGTTAAACGCGAAAAATACTACCGAACAACTCTGATGTCTGCCACATATGACAAAGTCGTGAAACACGCGAAAAATCTGTTACAGGAGGCCACCTGGATATCGTTTACTAGAGATGGATGGAGCAATCCAACAAAATCATGTTTCTTACTAAGCTTCACGGGTCATTTCATTCATGATGCTGTGCAGCGTAAATTTATTTTGAATGAGATTGTGCTGGAAGAATATCATGATGGAAATTATCTTGCATCGAAGCCATGACGAAATGGGAGATCACGGAGAAGATTCACATTGGAGTCCGTGACAATTCCGCTAACATGAAAATGGCAATGAAAATCGCAGGCGTTACTGATATTGGTTGCATGTCCCAAACATTGTAATTGGTTCTGCATAACACCTTGTTGACTCATACCTCAGTAGAAGCTCTCGTCATGAAGGCTTGCAAGATTGTTACCCACTTTAAGCATAGTGAACAGGCGTGCCGTCATTTCGTGGAACGTCAGCAAGCAGGTAAATCCCCAGAAAATCCCTACTGCAAGACGTTGAGACTAGATGGAATAGTAAATAACTTATGCTGGAGAGGCTGGTCGAACAGCGCAAGGAGATTAATCGACTGTCTTTCAATCGCAGATTGAGAACTGACTGGATAAGTTGTTAAGATTCTTAAACTATTTCACACTGCAATGCAGGAGATTTGTGCTGATGATGCATGCATTTCTGTCGTGATACCGCTTGCCTCAAATTTGAAGAACATGCTCAACACTTCAGCAGCAGACCATGGCCTCAAGCAAATGAAAGGGGCGCTGTGTGATGCAATGACCAGTCGATTCTCTGATATTGGTTCATCGGCACCTTTCCTTGCTGAAACGCTGCTTGATCCACGCTTCAAGGATACATATTTCAATGTGCAGGAGGCAGCGCCAGCTAAGAAAATGGTTCTGGACTTTCTATACTCAGTCCAAGAATCCTCTATGAACAATATGACCGCAGCTACAATTGACAATGTTGAGCAATAGACTTTCGAATCAGGTGCTCAAGAAGAGGCTGATTTGTGGGCTGCGCATGACAGACAACCTGCTTATGTAAACACACCACAACATGTCTAAATTTAGTTTCGGTCTGCCTCTATCAAAAATGCTTGTCGCTCAATTTCCATTTTAAACGTCGAGATTTTAGATTGTATCTGTTGAATTAAACAGTAGTGTTTGAAAATAAGTTTTCATTGTCGATGTTTTAGATTATGTCGTGTGAATTACAGTGCGGTGGTAGAAAATTCAATGTCGGATGTCGAGAATTCCTAATTTACGTATTTGTTCAAAGAGTTTGTGTTGAAAGTTCCATTTCATATGTTGAGTAATTTATTTTTTTCTGGTGAAATACACAGCGCTGAATAAAATTCAATGTTCAAACTTGATTTTTTTAGATTGTGACTTCTGAATTACACGGCGGTTGTTGAAATTTTAATCTCCTCTATCGAGAGATCCAATTTAACATGTTGAATTACACTGATTGTGCTGAAAGTTCCATTTCGTATGTTGAGTTTTTAGATTGTATCTTTTGAATTACAAAGCGGTGTTGGACTTGTTAGACTTAGAAATTCTGAAATGTATATTGTGCTTGCCACAATTGTTATCTTTATATTGTGAAATGACGTGTTGGTGTTAAAAGTAACATGACACAATGTCCACTTTAACAATTCAGAATAATATCGAGTATAAGATAAATCATTCGTGTATTCAATTATCACGCACCATTACATTTCATGTATTTACATTTTGAAAGTTACCATTCACAGGTCGAGAATTACAATAAATTTATTCGCTGAAGGTCGCTCTCGTAAATGGACCACGTTATTTTTTTTAACACAAAGGCTGCTTATTGTTGTTGTGAAATTCAACAGATAAAATATAAATACTCGTCATATGAAATCAAACTCATCAGAAATAGTTGCATACAACGTGTGAATTAAGTCTCGATCTAGAAAATAGAACTTAAAGGACATGCAATTTTATCCAATACGTAATATTGGATTTCTCGACATACGACATCGAAATTTCAACAGCAACTTTCTCATTGGACCAGCCTTTGTCCGCTACGGCACCTCATAAATTCCTCGCAAACGACAAAGAGACATGTCCAATATTTTAACCATTTTTCCTGAAACTGACTTAATTAGACCTGCATTGATATTGAGAAGTCCACTTTATCTTCATTAGTATTTGTATTAGTATTTGTATTAGTAGATGTAAAACAGCCGTCAGTAATTTTGCAACACGGCTTTGTTCTAATTGAAACATTCTACTAATTTCGTTATTTTAAATACAGTTTTTGAGTGTGTGTGTGTGTATGTTTTTTTTTTATTTAACGTAGCTTTACAAATTTTTCAGTCATATCGCTATGATGTCTGCAGTGTTGCGGTTTATAGTGTTGTCTAGCACTGGGGCATTATGCAGCAGAGATGTGGCATGATGTCCCACTAAGTCACATTATTCAGACTGCAGGCTGACCACACCTAACGTTGACCTATTAATAATTGCAGTTTATACAACGATTTTCATTAATCATAAAAATCTCGCATCTCAATGCGCCAATAGAAAACACAATGTACCTTGTTATTAAGTATAATTACTGAGTTCATATTCATTAGGTGTACCTTAGAAGAGAGACGCGAATAAAGTATCTACATATAACATAAGTCTGATTGCTACATGTTTATGTGTTTATTATGAACACATACCCATATATAACAAAATGCAATGAACATTAAATTCATAAGAAATTCCTAATTATAGTCATATGTAACTAAGTTTTAGCAGTGATGTGAACTAGTTATTGAATGCAAGTATTGAAAAATATAACTGGGAAAATCCCACTAGCACAAAAAACATAAATTAATCAGTCAATGTATGTGTGTGTGTGTTATATTTTTAATGTAGCTTTAAAAAAAGTTTCAGTCATATTGCTATAATGTCTGCAGTGTGATAGCTTATAGTGATGTTTAGCACTGAGGCATCATACCGCAGACATGTGCCATCATGTTCCACCCAGTCACATGATCCTGACACAAGGCCAACCAATCCTAACACTAATCTCTTAATGCTGACCATTTTTATAAGCGTTTGTTATGACTCAGCCTGGCTTTAAACCCGCGATATTTCGCATCCGAAGCGGACAATCTAACCATTAGGTCAACGGAGAGGATCCTTAGTCATTTTGAAAAATACAATATATTTTTATATTTCTGTGTCAAGGTTCTTTACATATATCAGATATATCGAATCTTTTTTCTTTTCGTTAATGCTTATCGTATAATAATGGCTAAATTACGAGTTTGGACAAGAAAGTCTAGTAGTTCAAAACTATTCTTTGGCCAAAGATTTGACAGCTTACAGAGCTCTTTTGTTAGCTCTTTTTATGTATTCGCATATTTGTCGGTTTCTAACTATTAAATACACTTTTAATGGAAGTAAGTTTCTTGGGCATTGCTTCCGGTAAGGAAATACAAGTCTCCTTGAATGTTTTCTGTATTATCAAACCCTGCCGCTGGAAATACTTCCCTTCCAGGAGGAGAGCATTTGTCCGTAAGAAAAAAATGTATTTTTTAATGAGTCTTAATACCAGATTAATGCAAAATGTGCAAGAATACATTTGTATGCTTTGATGATATGTTAAGATAGGATATAATTTTTACAACACTGTTGCATACACTTTAATAAAACGTATTGTACCAAAGCATTAGAATTTCTTTATATTCACATAACAAAAACTAATATTGTGTTTGCGATGGTGACCAGACAAAATGTCTGCGGAAATGGCACGGACAAAATGTCATGTCGATAAAATGTCAACGGACAAAATGGTACGGACAAAATCGCACGGACGCAGAACAACAGACCTTTCATCCATACTAAGAGAGACGACATGATCATCTTCGCAGCTGATGATGATTTGGAATTCCTTTCCAGATATCAGCACTGGTTTGCAGATGGAACATTTCGAGTGAGTCCAAATTGATGTGACCAATTATTCACGATTCATGGTTTTGTTAATGGCGAAGTTTTCCAGGTAGTATATGCACTACTATCTTCAAGAACAGAATAAGCATACCAACATCTGCTTCATGAAATTCTGGTAATGAAAGCGGGTCTAAATACAGATTAAATTATGATTGATTTTGAACTAGCAGCAATCGGAGCGTTCCATAACACATTACCGGCAGCAACACTCACCTAATGCATGTTTTACTTCGGTCAATGCGTTTGGAGAAAATTGCAAACGGAAGGATTTCGCACTTCTCGTCAAACGACTTATTTCGATGGCATTTGTTCCACCACAAGATGTTAGTGATTTGTTTGAACATTTAATCAGAAGATCCACATATTTAGGAGACATTGCACGTGTTTTAAGCAATAATGGTGTATGCCTTCATTATTTTTAATTAGGCTAGATATAATTATTATAATAAAGTTAGACTAAATTTGAATAAATGGATTAGAGAATTTTTTTATTGCTTATTCCATCTTAATTTTTTTTCGCCAATTTTGGTACCACTGACATTTTGTCCGCATGACATGTTGTCAGTGCCATTATGTCCAGTGCCATTATGTCCACATGACATTAGGTCCGTGCCATTTTGTGCTCGGACATTTTGTTCTAGCACCGTTTACGATAATTATAATTACGATAATTAGTTTTGCCTAATCTAGTTTAGCAGTCATTATTTCACTTTTTGAAAATAAGTTCCAAATGTGTATATGGTATTATCTTCTCACTACCTGATACGGAATATTATAATATTTTGCCCCCTTTCTGAAGCTACATATTTGAAACTATTCTCCCTCCGAAATAGTGGTTAATCAACAGGAATAATTTCTAATAAATAATAAATCCTAATAAAGTCTAATACAGACAAAACAAAAGACATCTTATTATTTTCGTACATGAATGCGCTACCTTGTAATAATAATTCTATATAGTTAAAGACACACGATACAAAGGCTTTTTAATGTCAGAATGATTTTGTAAAGATTAAAATTTAAAATAAATGGCAAGAATCACATAAATGTTCTCCAAAAATCTATTACATTCCTTCTCCTCTTTCAATCTTTAGCCCCTGGAATTCCCAACCGGACAGTTCTGCCGATAATCTAGACTGTGTCAGTGTTAATTACGCGGGGCACTACGAGACTAACCCCTGCGATGCGAAGATTGGTTTCGTCTGTGAGCGACCGGTTGCGGTCCGCAATGGTAAGAATGTAACTCGTACAAACAATTTCAACAATCAAATAGTCTCTAATGTGGAATGACAAAGAAATATAATGAATAGGATATTATTCTGTAAAAAAGATTTCATTAAAAAAAGTTCATGACAGACTATATAATATTAACGTCTAATCAGTTTGTTGTTAATTGAATTGACAAAAAAAAACAATACTACTTCTACTGTTGCTGCTATTACTTCAAGACATTCTTACCTTCTTCTATTCGTCACTAATTTAATTCATTATCTTCTATGATTATGATAAGATCATAAAGATTTTCGTCATTATTATTGTTATTATTATTATTATTATTATTATTATTATTATTTTTATTATTATTATTATTATTATTATTATTATTATTATTATTATTATTATTATTATTATTATTATTATTATTATTATTATTATTATTATTATTATTATTTCAGGAGCCTACAAAATCCATGACTTCACAATGGCCCAGTTAATAATTGCAGTGATATCTTTTCTATTAATATATGTTCGATAAGAAAAGTAATCCAGACAATTCTGTCACGCTAGTCAGACCGTCATTAGTCACTCTGTCTAGCTCCAATCGGATTAGGGAGATTAATTTAAAACATGTCCAACCATTGACTTAGCGCTGATGATGACTACCTTGACTTAACCCCAAAATATTACCAGCAACGCCTTAACATATATATTTACTTCAAACATTCTTAGACAGTGCAAGAAAAATATTTGCATGACAATAATATTGGTTGGAGCGTAATACTATGATATGGTATTTTTCATCGCTTTATATGAGACTGAAAAATTGTATCGTTTATTGCATCATTTTACCACATATTCCTTCAAAATGTTATACATGTAGTTCATTTCTTTTGATGTTTATTAGCCTTGTTAGATGTATCATTCATATCAGACTCTTCAAAAGTTATAAAACAAAAAACACACTTCCATTTATGCATTATCTTTACTAATATATGTTTTAATTCTTGCAGCTATAGTTAAAGGATTAAATTTGCATCCATTAAATACTTTTGCTGACGTAAACCATCTGTACTATCCATCAAAGATTCTATGAAAATACATTGAGTGAAACAGAACGATTTGATTTTACATTTCTTTCTCTTGAAGAATTATATTTTTCCAGCGATACTGACTTCTGTTCAATTTTCGAGGAAAAAAATGTTTTATTTCGAAAATTTTCAGAGTGAATGTATTATTTCTTTAAATCTTCAAATAGTACCAAAGACTTCAGAGTGAATGTGTTGTTTCTTTAAATCTTCAAATAGTACCAAAGACTTCAGAGTGAATGTTTTATTTCTTTAAATCAGCAAATAGTACTCATGACATCAGAATGAATGTGTTTTCTCTTTAAATCAGCAAAAAGTACGTCTGACGGGACAGTTTGTAATAGCCATTCTGTTTCTAACCAAATAAAATTTCTTCTAATTGTGCATGGAAAATTTTTCGTTATTATTAACTCCTCTATTTATCAACACCTTTATATTATATTTATGTTGGGATGAATATAATGACATTTGCAAACATAAAATCTTCATTAAATAACATTCCTGTATACTGACACTACTTGCATGAAGGGGTTTCAATTTTGAACAAATATTCAGCTCAAAGTTTAGAAATTCTTTATTTTGAATGCGCCATGGAAAACATAAGCTTTAAATTATTATAATTCTTAAAGGCCAGAACATCAAGAAAAAGTTCTTAGCACGAATAACAATTTATGTAAAGAGCCCAACATTACAAGGCTAATGCCATAACAGTTCTTCTTTGAAATTTTGGCATGTCATCCATGATAATGTTATTGTGTTATTTATATTAACAGCAATTTTATCTGCAATAGTAATGAATACATTATAGTGTTATCTTGTACGTCATCCCACGTAAAAGTGGAAAATGATATTTGTTCGTTTATTTTGTTTGCCCTGCCGAAGATTTGGCGATGTCAGTATGTCCGTCCGTCATTAGACAAGGTGGTTACCGAAGCATAAGTTACAGTAGTTTGCTGTTATATCGTTTTGTAGACATGCTGTGTAAAACCCAAAAACTATTAATCTTGTAACTGATTGGTCGAAGAAAAAGTAACTAAGACTCAAAATGTGATTTTTCCTTTCTGGATAAAATTTGAATTTTCCTAGACCTAATTTTATCGAGTTGAATAGATAACTAGACATGGGCAGTGACAGTTTTATATTGCTTTTGGGACCCTGTGATGAGAGATCAAGGTCACCTGGAGCCGACATTGTAATTTTTGTTTGTTTCCGGTTAATAAGTTAAGCTTTTCTAGTATCTAATTTTCACCTTAGTAGGTACTCTACACTTGGGCAGGGCACCTTTCTGTCCACGCTTGAGCATAAAAGTACATGGTCACGTGAACTAAAATATAGTTTAAGGCATCCATATCATATGTAGATCTTCCTCGAGTATTACACACCCAGTTAATATCTACTTCATAGCTGCGTCATATCTGAGGAAAGGCAGCTCGAGTTTGCAATAGGAAGAATTAAGGAACGGTCATCGGATGCGCAAGTGCAAAATAATGTTTATTTTAGATTTGTAATACCTACGCTAGATTTGGAGATTGGATGGTTGAATAAGTCTTCTGATGGCTATTTCCTTTATCATATCTGAACTACATCTCGTCTCAATACTTTTTAACCATGATAATGTAAAGATGAAAGAAGGAAACGCAATAAAGGAAATTGCATTAAGGCATATTATGCCACGACATATTTTGGTATGTAAGTTTGAAGCTGGACTGAACTTATATGCGAGTATAGATGGTATTTAAAAATGGAACAAATAAAAGTCATATGAGAAGGTTGGTATAACAGCGAGATAAATATATTGATCATCGTAAAAATGAGACACTGACCACATTAGTTTTCGTTGAAAACATGCACAAAAATACATACTTTTTTGTATTGAGTCAGCGGAAAAAACACGTTTGATATGGCGTAAGGATAGGTCGAGACCACTAATCCGAGAGGTTTTCGTTGCCAAAGCCAACGAGTTCTTTCCCCGACCTAGAACTAAACCTGAATGCTGTTTTGTATTTATTACATACCCCCTCTTTCGAAATATTTTTAGCTTCACTCTCTAAATGAAACTGAAAATAAATTGGGATTATAAAAGATAGATTCACTGAAAAAAAACTATCGACATCATTATTCCAATTTTGATGTATGGAACGGAAATACGGGTTGAATATCTGTATTGAACACCAGATGAAGCATGTAAGATCAAATTGATATGTAATACATGTATAACTGTGTAAAATATCAATTTACTTTTGTAGTATTTTTTTTTATTTAAAAAACCCCAGAGTTATAACAGGTGATTTGATTAAATTAAACGTGTTTACACATAAGCTGAATTTGATTCAGGTTTACCTAAATTTCAGAATACTAAAACGTATTGTGAGCTAAGCCTCGTAATTTTCTCAAGTAATATAGCCTGTGTCAAATATGTTTGAATTTCAAATTTGCATGAAGTTATTAGTTAGTCTCTTTTTAAAATACAAAATAAACCAGCGTATCACAAGCTCTTTCATTCAACCAAATATTCAAAAATTACATTTGGCAGTAAGTCAGTTGTTGTTGTTGTTGTTATAGGGTTTAACGCAATTTTTCAGCACAAAATATGCTATACATGGCGGCCAGTATAAATGGTGGAGGAATAACCCAGGAAAACTCTAGAAAGAACCACCGACCTACGAGAAGCTACCGGCAAGTTTTCTCAAATACCCACATTGGCTTAGCCCGAGACACGAAACCACGCAGACAGAGGTGAGATGGCAGTGATCCGTAACGGTGAACGCTTTAGACCAATCGGCCACTAGAGGCCCCAGTAAGTCAGTAAGTTGAACCCAGTTTGGTTTGTTTAGGAAACAATTAATGTCAGATGATAATAAATCGGAATTTTTTAAATATAGTTTCAATCATAAACGTTCAAAATCTTCAATCAGTATTGTAATGTTAAAATACTGTTATACGCAATGACGTTTCTTGACCGAGCGAATCCAGTACTTTTGTGGGTTCAGCTCGAAGTCCCTGATTTTCTCTTATTTCTAATGACTTCTCGACAACAGTCGTTGTTAACTGGAAGTTCTTATAACGTGCCAAGTCAATAATGAATTTTCCTCTAATCAATCAATAACCACAACATATCTCAGCTTCACATCTCCATAACAACAGCACAGTTGCATAGCAGCCCCACAACTGGATGGCTTTTTTCCATGTTAAATTTCCGTAACTTAAAGTCAGTAGCTAAATACAATAAAATACAAACCACAACTCAAAACACTAAAATAGCGGGAACTACTTTCCTACTCCATCCCTGGGTAAGTCGAGCCATGATTTGGAGCCTCTTTTCACATGTTACTTTACATCATACTTACCATCATGCTAACAATAAAAAACATCTCGAAGTATTGGAACAACACCGTCTCAATTATTGCATTGTGCAAAATATCTGTCCCTATCACAAATATTTCACATGGAAATACAATACCAATCACCACCTTTAAATTTAAATAGGAACTACTTGTCTCATGCCCAACGTATCCGGCTCTGTCCTGAACTGAACAACGAAACTAGACCATGCCATCATTAGACTTCTTCAGTACTGCATTCTGTGACGTTTTCCACTAGAAATTGGCTAATTATTCGGACTGAGAAATTTTCACAACACGTACTTCCCATAATCAAACAAGTAGTCACTAAAACCTAACAAATTTCAACCAAGACACGTTAATACAAATGTCGCATACCCTAAATTTATTGCACTATATAATGGTTGATGACCATTTTCTTTTTAGTTATCCATACATGAAATTATTGTAAGCACAATTCTTTAAGCATAGTAAACTTTAAAAATAAATTGCCGAGTATGTCATTCGATGATATTTGCCTTACTAGGTCCCAGAAAGAATGACCAATAATTTAATCTTGAAAAAAATATAAAAGATCAAGTTTTAGGCCCAAGTAAACATTAGTAAATTTTTTTTATAATATTTAATTAGCTTAGTTAATTAGTCTCTCTTCACCTGTCAGAGTTTTTCATTATACATGTGTCTATGAAAACAGTTTAGACAAAGAGTCTTCAACGTTGTAGTCATTGCCTTTTACGAAGCACCAGATATCACTGCACTAGCTGCAGATATTGTTAGCAAACCAAGATTGGATAATATAATGAACCACAAGTTGCAAGAGGTCGCAGGAGGGCTGGCCAGGTACGACCAAAACGAGATTCTTTATCATGGTTTTTTTTTAGGGTTCTGACAGTGTTAGAATGCTTTGCTTTGTTAAAACTGGAATATTGAGTTTTTAGCTGTT
Source organism: Potamilus streckersoni (assembly GCA_016746295.1). Classification (NCBI taxonomy): domain Eukaryota; kingdom Metazoa; phylum Mollusca; class Bivalvia; order Unionida; family Unionidae; genus Potamilus; species Potamilus streckersoni. Next base: position 2,720,770 of record JAEAOA010000900.1, on the reverse strand, counting down.
TTCAAATTTAATAATTTAATGGATATGTGTGCCGTTTTTCTGTGCGCCGCTGCAATTGATTGTTGCCATGATGGCGTCAAAATGACGTTTATATATAACTAATTATATTAACTCTTTTAGAAAATCACAGTCATCTTGCTACTAAAAGCGTCAAACGTAAGGAACCTATCAGTGCTGATCACTGCATATACATAATGGTTCAAGCTGAAGAGTCAACATGATTTTAAAATCTGCCATGTAATCCTTAGAGTGTTCTCTGACCCTCAAAATGATAAACGGTTTACAGGTTAGCAAGGTCTTCAAGGAATATCTATGTACCTGTATCAACATCCCTATGTTTTTGCACAGATTCCTGTATCTTTTGAATAGGTTTTTTTTGTTCATTTATTTGATAATAGTTGGGGCTATTATTTTGATTCACTAAAGGTTGTAAGGTCTGAATTTCAGCTTAAATTTTCTTTTTTATATTTTTGTTTCTCAGGATTTGTCTTAGCTGGAGAATAATTAATTGATTCTATTCCTATAATCATTCTAATGATTTCAAGAAACAATTGATCATTGTAAGTCAATTTCTCCTGAAATGGATTTTTCTTATCGCCTTCATGATATTATCATTCAACTGATTTAGTAAATATACATCTTTCAACCAACTGAATATATTTATCTTGCTGTAAGAGCTTTGAATTGAATTTCTCGTACCCAGGAACTTTGGGTAATGAGAATATCGATAATTGTAGTGTTATTGCTGAATGGTTTGTTTTATAGCCAATAATAATAGATGTGTCAGTACAGTTTGAAAACATATCCTCAGAGATTAAAAATAGTCCATCTATTTTGCCTGTTGTCAACTAAATATCATACTCTCCAGATTGACGGCTCTCCATGAATCTCCTAATTCAAGTTGATTCATGATGGCCTTGACTTTTGCTAGGTCCAAGGAGTGTTTATCATGCAGGATATTATAAAAGTCAAGCTCCATGCCCTGAACAACATTCCAGTCACCACAAATAATAATAAAGTAATTGTCATAACTTATCCTATCCTCCTTCAAATTCCTAAAATAAACTCAGTATAAACACAGCATTATAATTATTATGATACCATAGATTCACTAGCATAACTTTCGGTGCATTAACTGATAATTCTAGAAGAATGTATCTGCCATGACCATCACATCGGTTTCTATTAATTCATGATTTAAAATTATAGCAACACTTGCATTATTGACAAATTTAAGGTTAAAAGACTTCATTCATCAACCAGCATTTTTTAATCTCAGCTTAACTGTGTCTCCTGTTGACATATAATTGATGCATTCTTTTATATTACCAAGCCAAAAATATCTCTTCTTTTTAAACTGGAACTATGTTTTTATTTATTTAACATTTATTGATACAATTTTAATCTGGGTATCCATTATTAGTTCTATTTTTGAGCTGAAGTTTTTCAGGGCTTTATATAACAATGCATTAAACAACCAATATCATATAAAGAACTTGCGTACACCTTGTGATACACTCTTACACACCCAACCACAACGTATTTGAAAAATTTTTAAAACCATAGCACAATGTCATGCACCACTAGGTATATATATATATATATATATATATATATATATATATATATATATATATATATATATATATATATATATATATATATATATATATATATATATATATATATATATATATATATATATTATGTTATGTTATCCACAATAAAGACACATGAGGTCTGTTAAACACTGGTCCTGGTATAGTTACAAAGTTTTAACATCAGTATATTGTAGCTCATTCATTTTCTTCCTTTGCCTTTTTTTTCGAGTTCTCCATCTGCTCCTTGGAATGTCTGTGTGTATATAAATGTTAGGGGAACATTAGACTTTGCCAACAATCCCGGGCTGAATAGTTCAAAAAATTTATTCTAGATCATCTCGTGTAAAATAAGTATATAATGTCTAGTGGAATCGTCATAATCTATAGGGACCTTACAACTTGCTGTTTGAAATAACGTGTCACGATCCACCAAACAATGCTGCTCGAAAACAAACTACGATAACATCTCGCATCTGGAAGAATCGTGTCAGGTTTACTGATCCAAGTAGCGATGAAACAGATGATGTGAAGCGAGATTATTTTTCAGTAGTTAGCATGAGAGCGACTCAGTTAGAGTCAAAGCTATAATATTCTGTCAAAAGTTTTAGCCAAGAAAATGAGAAATACATAATATTTCAGACGCCCGGAAAAGGTAAGGAACAAAAGGTGGACTACAAGTTTAAAGCTCGTCACATCAAGATGAAAACTTCTGAATCAACATGTCTCTCCAAAACAGGATTAACAAATAAACGTTTATGAAAAGACTGATATTTTTACGATATAGATACGACCATACATTTGATGGCGCTACCTGGAAAAATCGGATTTTGTTAAAAAGCTGCCAGGTGGTCCTCCCGTTGAAAGCAGTCATAGGTATCAAAACTTGAAAAGCACCAGTAAACTGATATTCCAGAAAATCTTAATAATATCGTCGAGGCGTCCTATTATCTTGTTAAGAACATACCTAAACACAACTATAATGCAAATACATTTTGGTACTACATTGAAACATTCAGTCTAAGCCTATTGCAATTTACCTATCTCAGAGGAGCAAAAATACAAGTCAACATTGTGAATTCACCAGAAGCCAGATCAGATCTTAAAGATAAGCGAATCCAGCAAAATATTCTTTCTTCTGTGAAAAAACTCTTTTCGCAAAAGCAATTGCGTAATAATTGTATAAAGTAACACTAGACAAAATTGCTCTTACGCATCACAGTGACATCCGAGTTTTGGTTTAAAAAAACTGAGTTTTATTATCTGATCATCAATTATTTTCTTAGACGTGAGGTTGATATCAGTTCATTTGCTGCATAAAGCATGCAGATAATGGAGAGTTTAATGAGTTGCCACAAAACGTCTAATTTGTGAATCCACATCAAAGCAGAATTAAGATCAAAGCTAGAAAACAGGGAACTAGATGGCAGTGACATCATGCAATAAATCCCACCAACATGTTTTATGCAAAACTAGGAGTGGCACAACACGGTTCTGCTGCCAAGCAACCACTGCAAGATGATGCACTAATGAAAAAAAATTAGAAGAAGTGTGCAACAACATTATTATAAAACAAAGATGGCCGGGAACACATTAATCCCTGACCAAGCTTTACCGTTTGAAGAAAAAGCAATAGGACGGATTTAAGGTTCAGTCTGTTGCTGTCTCAGAAATACCTACTGGATACGTCAGTGAGACTAAGCTTTCAGAAGAGAAGGAAACAAAATGAAACTGTAAAAATGTAAAATACATGCACATTATTTCAACACAGGATCGCCAATTCAACCGATCCTATATTCTACGAACCGGTAATGAGTAACCTTAATGCAGAAGGTCCTCAAAATGATCCTTTTTTCTAAGAATAGCTAGAGTTAGAGGATATAAATTATTTTGGTTAGTTTTTGTTTTGCATGGAATGCGCAGTCTCATCGTTTTCAATCATATTAGTGGTGACTTACCCCCCAAAAAACGTGAAAAACCCATCGTGTTCTTAGTACTATCACACGGTGGCTTATAACTTCATGAGACCCTACAGACATTATCGTCGCATAAGACTTCTTCTAACGGCGCATCCATTTCCGATGACTACTATCGGAGTCGCTTCTACTGAGTCCGTTTCTACTTTTTTCTGACGTTAGAATCGTGACACAAATCTGCCTAAAAACAAGAGATAAAAATTCAAAATAAGAGAGCCATGTGCAGGTATGCTTTTTCACTATGTCTTGAATCAGATCAAAGCTTTCTGTATCGGGACCACGTACTGCATAGACGATGTATCAAATTTTGATTTAAGTTTACAATGGTTTAAGCCTGATTATGGCAAAAAGCGCCACACCACCAAGTCTGTCGTATTCTTCCTACAGAAATAGGAGAGACCGCTTAAATTCAAGTAATGTCATTAGTGTTTTTAACAAGTATGCGTAGTTACAGTCATAAATTTTTAGAAGTCATTAAAAACACTCTGGTGAGAAATTCATACACGGATCCTCTTTGATATGTGGTTATAATATATTATATAATTAGCATACACAAACAACAACCTTGACTCTTATTAATAACGTGATATTAAAATGGTTTTCCCAAACAAATAGTGGGTTTTTTTTCTTGAAACCAAAATGTTGTATTATTCTCCTAGCTTATGTCGGCTACGTTCCGATTCAATGGCAATATTTGCATAAAAGTGCTCTGGCGTTTCCGTATATATCTGGAAGTCGTCTTAAGGTCGATATTCACAAAGTGATAAGCTGTATTAAGCGTCGTGGTGTCAGATACTTTGTCGATAATGTCTTCTAAGCTAGAAACATGTATGCAGCTGTCCTTTTAAGTGAAGTGTATACATGATTATGCAGTATACTTTTGTCTGATTTCTCATAATAATTGTTTTACCTTTGGCACAGCGTTCTGAATCGTATTACCATATACTAGCTGGTGAGTTCTGTAATCATAGGTGTTCTTAAATATTTTTTGAACAATTCTTAGCGATGGCGTCAATCGCATCAGAAATATCTCATGGCTGGTTACTAACGTAAGCTATAGTATAATTGTGTTCTTCTACAAAAGTGCAATCAGCTCTGCCTTAGTAGGTTTAATCAATTAACCAAATCGTTATAGTCGCCAAAAGAAACTAGATATCAATTGCTATCAGATCATTCGCGTATCTGCAGGAATCCCTATTACAAAACCTGTTGTATTCATTGCATAACCGAGTTGTTCTGGAGAACACTTGAGAAAACCGGTATCGACCAACATACCATAGGAAGTGACCCTCTGAGACCTCTAATCAAGATAATCGTTTTCGTATATAATATTCTAGCAACTTTTACATGTCGCAAGCAATACTAAACTTGAATTCCAAAAGAAGAATCTTAGCGCTGTCGATCAAATAGCCGATAGGACTTGTATCTGAAACCGTCTGTAACTTGACGGCAGATGTTACTGCCAGCAAACTTTTTTGCCTGTTCTGATTTTTTTACATCTTTCGATTACTTTTCAAATAACACACTCCACTGGCAAGGTTGGGTCACAGCAGATAGCTTTCTTTCTTAAAACATTTACTGCGGCCAGATTTCGCGGTGACGCTAACTAGTTTCATAATATGCATTGGATATTAATATTCCAATGCAAAAAAAAAATGAAATTTTCCAGGATTTCCTCACTTATTATACTGGATTTTTTAAACAAAAAAGAACTAGTATATCTTAAGTATTGGTCAAAAAATATTTAATTCTCTTTATTTTGGTGTATGATTGATGGGTTTAATATGGGTTATAGATTATACAGCTTGGCCTAACTTTAGATGTGCACCTCTAGAAAAACCTACTAAATCCGCTGATTATTTTGAATTCCAGGACTTCAGAGGTAAATTGTAAATGCAAAAACAGCCGATAACTTTTTCTTGCATTTCATATATTTGACAATTCATTAATCGCACCTTCAGAAACTGGTATTATCTAGCATGGCAACATTCATATTCCCTATTTTAATAACTGCTAAAGACAGCGTACTTTATACTAATTCAGGTTGACGTTTTTAGCACAAGGGAGCATTCATTTTAGTTAGCTGTGTGCTTAGATCACTTACATTTTCCACAAGTGCAACATCAATGAAATCTCAGTCACATTACATGAAAGTCACATAGAGGTATGCCAACATTTTCTCCATTGTGCATGTTGCAAATGTTAAAAACTTAACCTTGCAAAACTTAATCCACCACTTTACTAGAAGTTCATACTATCTTTAGAGCGCCCCTTGTTGTTTTCATATTGTATTTCTTTTTAAAATAAATTTAATATCAATCACTGTTCTTATGTTATTGTTTCACAGATAACTGCGTCACACTAGATGTGCTCATGAGATCATATATAATTATCATCCAATTTAAGGTCTTCGAGCTTTTTCTGCGAGACAAAAACATGCGTCGGATATATGCCTGCGTAGTAATTTACAAAACAAGCATGCATTTTGTTCGCTTGAAATATCGCTTCAAACAGAGAAACCGCAATTTATTCAAGCTGACTGCGATTTCTACTATTGGATTAATTGTAGTATTGCCCAAAAAGTTACGAATGAAAACAGTTTCTTGTATTTCATCTTCACAATCAATGATTGTTTCGCAAACAGCAGAGGTTGTCGTAATGAAGCAATCGCAATCAGCATATATTCTGGATGTGATCCGTAGGATGGACTTAGAAGCTGCGAATGAACTCATTTAGAACTACCTCGTTTATATCTGCAAGACTAAAATATGCCTTGGATGTCTGTCAGCGCACTAATTTTCATGCGTTTTTTTTATATTTTCGCACGCAAATTTCTCTACAAAAAGAAACCTAATTTAATACGACAGCTTTGGTTATTTCTTAAATTGGAATGTCTGTAGGACTGGCCAAGAATTTTCGAAGGAAAACAAAATATCTCAGCCATTTGTGACTTCTCGATCAATCTTTTATTTGTGGTCCGAATGAAAACTATCGACATACATTCGATGTTAAGAATGTAATGAACTGTTATACTCCTTCCGTAAATACACAACCCTTACTTTACTCTCGTTGTGCATGGTGCCGATGTCAAACCAGTCACTGTCTTTAAGGTCTCACAGGACAGTTGTTTTGGCAAATTTTCATCCGACAATGACTTATTGCAGAAAATTCCTCATAATTTTATAATAAAGATACAAATAAAACTAACTAATGATTTTTGAATCCCTAATGCAACTGGTGGTTTTGATACTGAACCTATACTGCCACCATCCCCTCTTTTTATATTCATTTTTGACAGAAAAGAGCTATTTTTGACCTGTTCCTGTGAGAAGCAGGCTAACAGAGTCAGTACGTACCTTATTCATCTTGAAAGTTCACAGTACTATAACAAATTAACATACTTTTCATCACCCCTCAACCATGTAGATTTTTTGCTATTTTCCTCCGTAGCAGACACATGTAAATACGTAAGCCAAGTCGGCTGCTCATTTGCAGCCCAAGTTACGCATTTGATCTCCAATGCTACTCTATCTGTGACAGGCAGTCACCAACCAGGCAACCCATTTACAAGCCTAACTCAAAGTAAATGTTAAACCACATTACAGATTTAGCTTATGTGTGAATTTATAGGGTTGTCATAATTAGGCTAATGCCTTCTACCTTAAAAATTAGGAGGGTGTCAAAATACGAAACTATCCAGTGAGACCTTAAGGGGGCAGTTTTGGAAGCAGCCATTAGAGGAATGATTCTCTTTTGTGCAAATAACTTCACTGACTAACTAATCAGGCACGAATTTGCTAGTTACCGGTCGAGTAGTACTGACTGCCCAGTTTATGCCTGTTACTAATGAATGTTGTTTTGTATTGCTAGGATTTCCCTACATGCAAAGCTTATGTGTGTGACTGATGGGTAAAGTAACGTTTTTCATTCATCCAATCGGTGCAGTACTTATATAGATACAAACTCGGTCTGCTGTTAGGTGTAGCTTTAAAGTTTTGGAGCAGACACAATTTTCACAAGTACAATAAAATCCAAAGAAATTTCAGCTACAATACACGAAAGTAACATAGAGGTAACATTCTCTCAGTTTTGTATATTGCAAATGAAAACAACTTTACCTTACACCTGTTACTTTTATCTGGATACTAACTACAGCCGACATGAATAAATGATAAATGTATCATATCACGTAACGTTGTACCATCTCCAGTAAAGTATCTGTGACAAAAAAGACTCCAAAATTAACATGGACATTCAAAGAACTCATTTTTTATGGAAATATGATATGAAAATGACCATATGATTACATGTACAAACCGTTCTTGCAAATTTAAAAAGAATCGAGAAAGTTAAAGGTTTACTTGTTGCGCTGTTTTAGCACTAATAAATGACAATGACTAATTTAATAATGACAGCCGCCATCGATTGTTTGTTCAAGCCGCCATCGATTGTTTGTTCAGAGAGAGAGAGAGAGAGAGAGAGAGAGAGAGAGAGAGAGAGAGAGAGAGAGAGAGAGAGAGAGAGAGAGAGAGAGAGAGAGAGAGAGAGAGAGAGAGAGAGAGAGAGAGAGAGAGAGAGGTAGACTTGAGGATTTGCGGGTAGCATGTTTGAAATGTTGGCTAGAGTGTCCGTTTATCAGTTTAGGGTGGCAATCAGCAGGTATATTTGCCTTCTCATATGATTGTAGATCAAAGTACATACTGCTGGAAACTGTTTAGTTGAGTTTCAGTCGACCACTAAATAATGTCCATACGAGGTTTCCTTTACGTCTTCGTTCTTTGCGTAGGTAAGTGTAATGCATAAAGTTTGCTATAATGTAATTAAATGACTGCACCTACTATGATACAGGAAATGAAAGGGATAGTTTGGTTACTAATTTATTGCAATAAATACTTATTCCTTATTAAATACTATACCGTATATATCAAAGCTAATGTAAATATAAATGATTGTTGCATATGACGTGTCTTCTTAAGATGGTATGTTTGTGTATAATGGATCCTATCGTACATAAAACTTTGCTATACCCACAATGCAATACAAAAACGACATAAAATTACTCAATTTAATAACAATTATGACAAATCTATTCCATCGAGTTTTAGTATTGCAGACTGGCTTAGTTGTCTATCTTTTGGCGTGCAGACTGGCTTAGTTGTCTATCTTTTGGCTTGCAGACTGGCGTAGTTGTCTATCTTTTGGCTTGCAGACTGGCTTAGTTGTCTATCTTTTGGCAGTGTATGTTTCGCTATAGCAAATTACAGTTTTACAAATCCGAAAACAGGTGTTAAAATATCACCATATCTTGACGACAAAATCAGTCTCACCGTATATTATCGATACAATAACTAGCACAGAGCGTGTGCTAATGGTATTGTCGGTAATTTTAACATTTTTCAGTAATTACCACAGTGCTACAAATAGCATGTTAAGAACGGATAAGAGCTGGAGTTATTTGTAAACAAAGAAAAAAAAAGGAAAAGAAACCCAAACACCAATTTTTGTATCTAAAGTTTGTGGTAGATAATGAATGTACGTATCGTAGCTTTAAAAGTAAATACAAAATAATTGGATAAAATGATAACTGAATTAAGCGTATTCCATTAATCTCAGTGGGTGTGGGTGTCTATGCGTGTGTTTGTGTAGCACATGACAATTCCACCCAAAGATCAGAATGTTTCGAAAGACACGAGGCTTTGAAGCAAAATTATGATCTCGAGAGTGGAATTCTCTTATCCAAGACCGATGCATAATTAAGGATAAATTTTCTCGCATTCCTTAAGACAACATGAAGGTCGAAATTAAAATAGCAAATTGTGAATACTGACACAGATACAGGTGTGGACAGGTAAACATAAAGTTCACTCTTATCTCTAAGATTAAACGAGATGGTCATATGTAATAATAATAATAATAATAATAATAATAATAATAATAATAATAATAATAATAATAATAATAATAATAATAATAATAATAATATCAATTGGAACAGTTTTTTTCGACTCAAAGCCAACTAAACAGCTGCACGGTTTAGAATGTAAACGTGTTACAATGAATACTCCAGCGATAAAGAATTACAGTTTTGCCGGTCTGTGTGAAGTTTGATCTCGGTAGAAGTTTATATGATTATAGGCAGCAGTCACGTGATGAAAGATACCGGCATTCCCCATTTTGTCTTAGACGTATAAACATCATACACGTTAAGGCTGAGAAGTATTTGTCCTTAATCTGGAACACGTGCACGTATATAGCGATGCAACAAGTGCGGTCATGTAATAAATCCTTCTCGTCTATATTGTAGTGTTTACCACGAGGTAATTGATACAGATTATCTCCCTTGGATAATATATCAAGGCACTGGCATCCATTGAGAGGTAAACAAAATTTACCGACTCTGTATGCAAACATTGGTTCTTATTCAAAATATTATCAAGCAGGTATCATTTTCACTAAACAACGTGGACATCCTCATTCGTTAAAATTTACAGCTTTGAATAACGTTCACACCGTTTGCTTGGCAGCACGGCATTTTAAATGAACATTCAATAGGCATCCAGTACTAAGGTAACGGCATTGTATCTTGGATTAACAAGAAAAGTGTAATTTAGGAATCACTACGATTTGCAGAGAATAGACTTTGATTAAATTAAAACTTTGTTTTTCTTCCTTTTTATACTCTCTTACTCCGATATTTTCAAGGAATCAACAGCAAGATAATGTAATGCATCTTTGAAGGAGAAATTTTGAGAAATTTAGTGAATAAACCTGCCACCAGGAGGCAGTAGGGTCAGTATCATAGTGTGTCCGGGCCCCAGGTGGCCGAGTGGTCAGAAGCGCTCGCCTTGACCTATCACTGCCATCTCACCAATGTCCTCAGGGGTTCGAGTATCAGGCATGTCCAATGTGGCTATGTGCGAAAGCTTCCCAGTTGCTTTCCGTGGGTCGTTATGGAATTTTCTCGGATTCATCCTCCACCGGTTATACTGATTGCGATGAGTAGCCTATCATGAACTGAAGAATGGGATTTAACCGAAACAATAGCCTATCATGAACTGAAGAATGGGATTTAACCGAATCAATAGCCTATCATGAACTGAAGAATGGGATTTAACCGAATCAATAGCCTATCATGAACTGAAGAATGGGATTCAACTGAAACAATAGCCTATCATGAACTGAAGAATGGGATTTAACTGAAACAATAGCCTATCATGAACTGAAGAATTGGATTTAACCGAAACAATAGCCTATCATGAACTGAAGAATGGGATTTAACAGAAACAATAGCCTATCATGAACTGAAGATTGGTATTTAACTGAAACAATAGCCTATCATGAACTGAAGAATGGGATTTAACCGAATCAATAGCCTATCATGAACTGAAGAATGGTATTTAACCGAAACAATAAAAATTATAGTATGTCCCATACAGAATTCACAAAAATCGAATCTCTGGAATAATAACAGAATGAAAAAAAAAACATTGTTTACATTCAAACAGGAAGAGGATCAGATTCAATAAAAGTAATAAATTTTAAACTATAAAAGCCGCCGTAGTTTAGTGGATAGCGTACCGGAATTCCCGACTAAAAGGGTACAAGTTCAAATCCTACTATCGAATCATCAGCAAATGTTGGCAACCTTAGTGTGCCCTTGATTGAGGCTTTTTGCCACAATTGCACCAGAACTAAATAACCTAATAGTGTTATTGTGTCGTAAAACATAAGAAAACCAAACAAAATTCAATCAACGACAAGTCATGAAATCTTTGACATTTTTTTTATAGCGGTATATGTTCTACTAGTATTTTTAACAGTCATCTTTTCGGTCATATCAACCACTGAACAGTATAATTGTTAACATTAGTTCAGTGGTAATGGCGCCCATCTACATCTGTGTATCTTGCAAACCAACTAGACTGTGACTACAGATAATCTAAGATATACACCAAACACTGTCTGCAAAATACCCATCCTTATATGTTCTTCCTATCATAGATTTTTGCAATTTCGTATACCTCTCCAGTTTCTTTTTCTTCTTATTCTCCTCATCCTCTTCTTTCTCCTACTCCTCCTCCTTCTTCGTCTTCCTGTTATTGTTATTGTTGTTGTTGCTATTATTATTATTATTATTATTATTATTATTATTATTATTATTATTATTATTATTATTATTATTATTATTATTAATTTATTTATTTATTTCAGTGCTTACCGTGGCCAATGGTGATACGGGTTCGGCATGTGACCAGGGATGGGTAAACGCTAATTCAAACTGTTACTTCTTTGAATACACCCGCCGAATCACGTGGTCTGATGTCAATGATGAATGCAAACATTATAATGCCATGCGACTCCGATTTGAATCTACAGATGAATTGGTATTTAGATATAACAGTAGCATTTAAAGTAACAACACAATTCGTGTCAATGACAACTTGAATGTATTGACTGTATGAATAATGCATCTTTTATGCGATACAAAAGCAAACTGCAAACTCAATAGAAGAACTAAAAATAGTAATTAGCAATAGTTGTATGTTTGATTCGTGTGATTCCCTTATCATAATTACTTTAATTTATTTATTGTAAATATCGGCATATCTTAGTTTGCTCTTTTAAAAGAACAATATATTCATCACAAACCCATTTAAAAATATTCCGTAAAACAAAATGTCTTTCTTGCAAACCTGTAACTGTGGATATAAAACCACTGTCTATTAGTTTCAAGTCAGATAATATCCTTTTGTTTCTAACGATGCCAGCGCCGTTGAAATAGGCTAATAAGAACAATGAAGTTCTAACATCTTACTTTTGAAGATATATCAATAAATTGATCGTTTGTCAAAACAAAATGACTTGAACAGAAAACTGTTTAAATCAATTCCAGAATTGGTTTATCGGGTATGCTCAAACCAACGCCAAATCCGATGGCTACTGGACGGATCTCAATGACCTTCCTGCAGACGGAAGCAGCCTACAAGGCAATGGTCACTGGCGTTTCGGAACTGATGAATTTCCTATAGCAAATTTAATGTAAGTAATACATTTAATATATTTTTGTAAATATGAGTGCTTAGACGCTTGCGTAAGATTGAGACTGAAGCGGACTAAAGAAGAGAATGCTTTGCGTGAAATGTCAATTCAGTTACTCTGTATATTTTCATTCCGATGTTGTAGTAATGAAATAGCTTACAGAATATCATAATTAAAAAGGCGATTTTTTTTAAATTTTACCACATTGACCTTGGACGCTAATGGTAGTGTCATGAAGAGAGGTTTCATTAACATCTGATGAGTATTACATTTAATCTATATTGTTATTTTGTGAGATAAATGCACTTCTGCCCTCAGTATTTGCCTTATACGTGTAAGATATCGAAAGATCAGAGAATAGGAGTAACATGGAATGAAAATCCTGCAACATGTTAAAGACAATTTTATTTATTCGTTTTGTCTCTTTGTAAATGTTCCTATGTTCCTTTGATAAATCGTATGATTTTATATAAAACATCATTCTCTTGAGGTCGGTTTCTTTATTTGCTTCAGATTGTGGAATATTTCACCCCAGAATGATGGTATTTCCAAATGTGCTGGGGTAAACATTCAAGGAAACATGGAGGATACAAACTGTATCTCACAACAAAGTTATATTTGTGAAGCCCCTATGGTTGGTAAGTTTTCATTTAAGCAAAGACTCAAGCCTAAGATGCTTTATATCTTCAAGAAGTTAGCAACGTCCAGATAGTGTCATAAAGTTTGCAAATTCGATCATAGTAGGATACGGTTAAGGCCTTGGTAACAATAAAACAATGAAAATTAAGTCATAGTAGGCCATGGTTAATGCCTTGGTAACAATAAAACAATGAAAATTTGGTCATAGTAGGCCATGGTTAATGCCTTGGTAACAATAAAACAAAGTGGTATTAATTTCAAACAAGCAAAGTGTGTTATTCTGTGCAGAATTAAACGGGGAGGACGTGATATTCGCACAGTGACGTGAGTGCCAGAGTCAAACTGATTAGCGTATTGGTCTACGAGAATAAAAGTCTATCTAAGCCAAGCAACTTTAGGCAAAAGTATTTCCCCCATCAGCAGATACGTTTCGAGAGTTCTGACACAGCCAATTAATTCAAACTCTAACAATTCAGACACAGTAAATGAATTAAAACTCTTTGTAACAATTCTAACACAGCAAATCAATTAAGTCTTTGTAACAATTCTGACAAAGCCAATCAATTAAAAGTATTTGTAACAATTTTCACACAGCCAGTTAATTACATGTCTTTGCAACAATTATGACACAGCCAATCAATTAAAACTCTGTTTAACATTCTGGGTACCCAAACACGTGAACATGTCTAGAACACTTGCACATTTGTAAACCTCTAGTAATCAGTGTAGGGGTACAAGGATGCTGCATGTCAGCAAATCTACATGACCTCTGAAAAAAAGAGAACTGTGCAACGAGAGCAATTCTAGAACACTTGAAAAGTTTTAAACCACAGCTGACATACTCGAGTACTGTTACACGCTATAATCAATTTATTGTGCACTGAAAAAGACTAATATATAAAACTGTCATAAATCAATAAACATAGCATAAAATTTGGCTGTGTTCCAAGGTACTGCAAACTCAAAAAGAAAGTATTATTTGATGGTTTTCATTTACTGCTATGAGAAATAACATAAATAGAAAAAATTATGCTGATAATAACAGTTTTGAAATTTCTTTTACCGGTCTTTTACAATCCCATGACTTTGTTCTCACATCACGTGCACATACCCACGCGTGTAAGCTGCAAAACAGGAGCATGTATTTTTCCTTCCGCCTTTTAGCTTCAAATATGAGTTTTGTTACATATATTTAGTTTTCATTATTTGTTTGTTAGTTTGTTATGTTTTACTTCATTATATGCTTTTGTGACATAACATATGATGGACTTGACCTTATCCAAAATGAAATTCATTGTATATTTGACCTGAAGTATTGAATTTTTTAATTCTGTAAATAACTAATACATAGCTAAAATATCCTATGTTTGTATGGGATTAGTATTAGGATCATTATTAGTAGAAATAAGCATATTTATTTGGGTCTGGGTCTGGTACTCGCTTTTTGGAATTCCCCAATACATTCTATATTATAGTTTGCGTAACTGACCTTCCAATTATAACTAAGATTTAATCTAGACGACATTTGTATTATTCTTGAAGGTTATGTTCCATTAGGTAATTGGGTTTTTGTTTAGAAAATGCTAATTGTGACTTTGGTCAATTAGAGGTCCATATAATCTTGTTACTGGAAAAATATTCATTAGTGCTTTAAGATCTTAGCAGAATCAATCGTATTATTGTTGTGTCTAGAAATTCAACTTGACTGGAATTTTATGGATTCAAATTATTTAATTTAAATGATTTTTCTCTGCAAATACATAGCGCTTCAAAAAACCAACTGTGTGCCTGGTTTGACAATATCAATGAGTCCATCAATATAAGGCGTACATGTGTTTTCTCGCGTTAACAGCAAACATGGGTATTGTCGATTACTCCCACGATCCTGTATATTCTGTGTGCCCGCTGTTCATTTTGAGACAGCAGGCCATGAACTCATTATGAGGCTGGAAACGCTAGTAGGTTTAGTTCACGCGGCAACAACTCACAAGATGTTATTAACGAGGCCCAATCAGTGGTTATTCACCAACAACATCATATAGCCTGGGACTTTTCGCAGATTAATGCATCAACTTGTTGAAGAATTCTGATGATGCACATGACATCAGTGATGCGTTTTTAAGCGCTGTATGTGTTGCGTGAGGTAAACTCACTACCATCATTATAATCTCAACGACGAAACCAGAATTTTATACAGTCTTTCTGACAAGTATCATTTTCGTGGCATCAGTAACAATAATGCTTTAAACATTGTCAGAAATACCACAACGACTCAGGTTAATCGGACCAATGAATCTATCAGTATCAGTTATGAAGCCTCGTTATCAACTTATCAACAACGCAAGCTTTGCAAGGTTATATATTAGATGAGTTTGCTAGGACTGCAGACTCGGGTTGTTTGATTTCGATTACTCCCATGATCCTGTAGTTTCTAAGCATCAATCCTCGGTTAGCGAACCTCGTTTCACACGTTAGACCTTCGCAAAAAGACCTTGTGCACTGAAAATCGATTTGATATTTAATAACATGGCAATCGTACGTGAACGTGTAATATCCATATGTGCTGTTAACGCGAGAAAACACGTGCGCCATATATTGATGGACTAAGTGATATTGTACAAGGATTGTTTACATTCGCATCAAATATGTTCACGACCTTGTATTCCAGCGCTGAACCATTCGCAAAAACAATTTGCTATACGCTGAACTATTCTCAAAAGCAAGTTACATTGAGTGAGGGTCTTTGATATATCAAATATGTTGATGTGGATCGGTTCAGAAAACCTGGGATATCGAGTAGTTCAATCGATTCGAGGTCGAGTACGACTCCTAGTAACTGCAGCACCACATCATCAACAACAAAGCCCGTCCCCGATAATAAAATAATCAATTTAGCGGATCAACAATATATTGTCGATTTGATGTAAACGATGTATTCAGCAATGTATATATTCAACAATGAATTAGCACCAGAATGATCAATATAACATCTGGCTCAGGACACATCTCAGTATCTTCGTCCGAGTGATGCATTATTGGAAGTCCAAGGAAAGCTTGTTCCCAGTGGCACTAACGCTGCTTGCGTCCCCGACAATAAAGTCAGATTTATCAACAAGAATACGGCTTTGTTTAGCAGAGCACGTTATCTTATCTATGGAAAATAAATCGAAGCCTTATGGGACTAAGTGGCATTGCAACAATTCTCTGACTCTGCAAACAAGGCGACGATTCTGCAAGATCTGCTGGCCCGTCTGTCATGTTCCTTAAAGGCAAAAACACACATACAGATCATATCCAGAATATATTTAGTCTACTAGGCTTATTTCGTGGACCCACATCCTGCATGTATGCCTGCCAGATCCAATACTAGCAGCGGTCCTACACTGTTTCACCCGAAATTAAACCTTCTCTTTGCAATGGGATTATGACAGATTAACGATCGAGGGGAGGTTTCGTGCATATTTCCACTCTCACATATATTTTAATATTTATTTATTACTTTTATAGTCAAACGCACAGTCATGTTAACTCGTAAGAACCACGTGAGCAATACATTTTGGCCAATTCCGACGGTAAAGTTGAATATCCAAACTTAAGCTTTTTGATGCCTTTAACGAGTTCTTAGTCAGTCATTGATTAACTTTTGACAGCACTTATCGAGTCTAGCAAAACATCTCTTTCATTCCTCACAATGATCACACACTCAAGGCAAAGCAAACATTGTTCGAGGAGAACTCTAATGGCAGTACCCCACGAGGTATTAGCGCACCACGGCACGCGTTTACAGCATTTAATTTCCTGGCAAATATAAACATCCAAATGGTAAGTTCGACGCTTTTTTTTACTAATAGTAGTGATGAGATCTCTCTGAGTCTAAACGGTCACCATGAACTCACCCAAGATATTTTCTCGACTTTCAACAAAATCAAGTCACGCATGTGTATCACCAGCTGATGAAATACATAGAATAAGACCAACATTGACATAGCCTTGAAAACTTTCCCTCAAGATTTTACTACAGCGCATCCGATTTTTTGCTTTTCTCCCGTGCATCTAGACCTGACAAAGCAGTCCATGGTAGACATGTACTACAACGCACTCGAATAAAGACTTTGTAACACTGAATATAGATGCATTGCATAATTCTCTCAGACAATACTTTGTTGCTGCAGGGCTTGAATTGGTAAAATTTGTAATTAAGACTGATGTTTTAAATATAATTTAAGTCTGCGTAAACATGTCACGCTGAGCCGAAATCAACACGAAAATGTCACAGCCTCAATTAAAAACCACAAGGTTTTCATTTGAAACATCGACGGAACAAATAATCCGGAACCACCTCAATGATGTTGACATCAACACAGGCGCAACAATTCGAACCAGCTAAATGTCAACGCTGCGAGATAGCTATTAATTTGTCAGCGGCCGGAGTAGCCGCAATAAAACATGACAGTGGAATATTGCCGTTCCTCGCAGCTTTTCTCTGCGACATTGAGTAGTCTCGGTACAATTACCTAGCTGTAATCGATACATATTGGTTATCATGGCTGAATTCGAGATCGTGTGGGCAGAAATGGAAAGCCACTGGCAACTCCAAGCGAAACTGAGAGGTAGTAAAATTTGAGCAATTTCCTTTCAAAATATCAAACGTATATAAATGCCAAGAAATAAGCATACCTTACACCATAGAATATTGTACAAAATAGAAAGCCTGCATGGTTTAATTCCTGAAAAAGAAATTAAAGAAATATATGTAATCAGCTCAAACAAATTGTATCAAATATGAAATGATCTCAAATATTGCCCTGCTGTCAAACAACTGGTATAATCTAGAAAGATGTACAGCTTATAGTCTTAAGTCGATACAAAATCTGATAATGACAAGAGACCATAACTGAATATATCAGAATACTAATGCAAGAGAATATAATATCGGTGAATACAAACAATAGTTGAAAAAGACAAAAATGTTGCGATACTACCAAAATGTTGCGATACTATTACAAAATCTGTTATTACATAATACACTTTCAAATGTAGGTGGACTCCTAACTACAAAGATCACAGGGCATCTATTTGAAAACGATCATGGCAAACGATTGACAGGAATTGATATGTGAAGTTAAAGATGATATCGAGCAAGAACTCACTGGATAAGGCAACTCAGACCAGTTCGTGTCACCGTCTTTGTACTGTGTTACGTTGTATCTGATCGGTTTGTTCGCCGCCCTATCGTAGATGCGGGATACGTAGTACTCACGCCGTATCTGTGTTGCACCCGCACCTGTACTTGGCACATCCAGTTGCGTTATAAGGTTGGTGTCACCCAGTGCAGTAAATCATGTTGTCACCCCACGGGCCTCCTTCTTGCACAAAACTTCAAAACTTTTATTGAAAGTAATTTTGGTGTCAACACCTATATGATGGTGTCACCAAGTGAGGTCTGCACCCACCGCACCCCGCTAGTGACGCGACTGGGGCACATCGACAGGCAATCGTATATATGTGCATGTTAATTGGGAGAATACATGTATTTGTGCGTTGTGCTTGTGTATTGTACTAATACTTGTCACATCGACTGACGTGTACTTATAGTAGTATAATAATAAAAACGGTATTGTTGGCTCTTGATCTAGGTTGAAGTCTACTACTCCACATGACTTTCCTCTGGAAGGTGCGCCTGTTGACAAAATATTCACGCTTGTGCACATAATGAAAAGACAAAGTCATTAAGGAGAAGGCTTTGACCTAGATCAGTAAAAAGAAAATACAAAATCTCTCAAATCATGCTACTAAGATGGCAGTTGATAGATATGGGCGGAACTCCCGTCGTTGTTGGATGCAACACAGCCGTTTGTGAATTTAGAACCTTCATTTATTGATAGCAGTATCATTTTAATGTAATGAAAAAAGGTTGTTGTGCAATAGTCAATGAAGTCAGTGGTTTCATTAACTTTACAAACATGCATAAAATATAAATATCACAGCTCTCGCCTTATATAGTTTACGTTAAATGGCTAAAGTTTTTATTTCTTCCATAGTATATTGCAGTAAATGAAAAATTAAAAAAAATATGTTGGAAATATTCAGTTTTCTGTTACCTTATCTGGTCATGTGTAAAATCTTCAGCTTCATAGATGTCCTAATGTTTTCGAACATTGTTACGAAATTCCGGAAATAATTAGAGTAAACATGTTATCCACAAATACGTGTATTTATAGCAAGGTAAATTGGAAACAGTTTCTTTCAGACATGCATGTTCTTCTCCATTATAAACTTATTGAATGAATTAATGAGCATGCGAGCAAACGTTGTGAAAGAAGTCAAGATAAGTCACACACACACATGATCATATTTGTATTATCTAATTTGTTTACGAAATGAAATCTCAGTGAAATGGTATTGTATATATAAATCAAATCTCAGACATACAATTTCTCTCCTATTTTCCCTTTTTATTTATTTATTTTCGCAGGAAGTAATTGTGTTGGTCAGTCATGGCTAAGCAGCAATAAAAATGCGAAATGCTACTGGATAGCCAATACTACGCTACCCAGTCAGATGCTGACGTGGGATCAGGCCAGAACCAAATGCAGCCAGCAAGCCACACAAGACGGATACAGCAAAGGAGACCTTGTCTCTATCGACGATGACGATGACCAGGTATTTTAGTCTGATAGTCTTGTATCCTCGTCCTCTGTACATTATTCGAGCGGTGGATTGAAGAACAAGAACACCAGTGTACTATGTAATAAGTACTTTGATGGTTTTTCATCGTCACTTATTTGCGAAAATCTAAACTCTATTTTTCAGTCTTTCTTAGGTATAAGAAAAAAAAGAAGGTATGAAATCTGTCAAAATCATCCTCGTCGTATCTTAAATTACCAAACAAACACAATTGTAAACAATCAAAACGTCTATGCTTTAATAGTTTCGTCCCTAAATATTATGACAAAATTTTTTATCGTGCCTTCATGTTTCATGTTTAATCCAGTGTTGAAGCAGACAATGAAACATGAGCTAAATTACACGTAAATTTGTGAGTTTTAGGAGGTGGGAAGGAAATTTAAAGTTTTTATGTACGAAAAATTAGTAGAAGTCTAATATGCCCGTTAATGCCATTTTGTTGTAACGTCAATGTTTAGTGATGGGGGCTTTTGACGTTTATATTTAAATTCTTTGAACTTCAGTGGCTGGCTTATGTCTTAGTAAATGTACATGTGCAATAGGTGTAAGATTTCATTCATAAATTAATTTTGATTGCCAAGGTGAATTCAACGAATAATTTTGGTTAAATACTCTACGCATTCGTTTTGATGTAGATTACGAAAATATCACATGACACTAGGAGCGCATTTGTCCTGTATAAATATCGTGCGTACCCTAGCTGTTGATTGGCTTATTAATCTGAAAAGGTCATAATATGACTGTTAAGTATTTTAACGGCTTAATGATTTAAATGTTCAAAAATTGTATTAGTGATTCAAATGTTGTTGATTTGGTGGGCACATATAGACTATAGAAGTGAACTAAAGTAGCACATTGAGATTCTTCAGTAACATGCAGCTTTTGTTAGAGTCGTAAGAGGAAATTGTGAGTTTTTCTAACATGTTCGTTGGGCTAGCGGAGTGAAGATATTTATTTTAAAACAGACTGTACCGTGAGGATTATATAAATTATTCAAGAACTTGAACATTTTAATAATTCTGTTGAATTATGCGAAACTTTTAAGGATTTTTGTGATATTCTACTTTAGTGTAATTTACCTTGAGTAAAACCTGTTGGATTTGGAACTGTGATTCTTCATTAGAGTTAGCGTGTTAGCACATAAGCAAATTATAACCCTCATGGAGAATACCGTTGGATATTTCAGGGATTAACGTGTAATATTACAATTTGGGATTTTATTCTAGGAGTTCATACATTGTAAGCTATTTGTAATTGTTTCACATTGTTTTGATTTTATATTTAAGGAAAATAAATTTATGCTTTGGAATTAATCAATTTTGCCCCACTCTTTTTTCATTTTTAATAGAATGGTTTGTTAATCGATTACAGTGTATATACTCAACCTTGATAAAATTTCAATTCTTCTGATTTGGACATAAAAGCTATTTAGAGTTTTGACAAGATCTCATATGGATAAAATAATCAACGTAATCATTCATTGATCAGTTTCTTAATATTAACTGATGATCATTAATGTTTTTTTTATTCCTTTCAATGGCTTGATTTAAATCCCTAAAAGATAATATGGATATTGTGTTATATCCCAAAGGATGACACATTGAAAAAGAAGTAGTGCTAAATTGCAGAATTGCGCTTCCTAAACAAATTTCATAGAGTTGATCGATTCACGGGAATGCCATAATGCCTAAATACATTATATACTACAATATAAAATGCATGTTTTAAATATTAAAAAAAAACATAATTCTAAACTCTGTATTTCATATCTGTTTCTTATTGCAGACATTCCTTTTGGGAGAATTGCCGTTTCTGACTCAGAGTACAAAGCTATACTGGACGGGCCTATACTATACGAATTCCCAGTGGAACTGGGTCAACGGACAGCCGGTGAACACAAATTATTTGTGAGTAAACTTAATTTAAACCACATCCTAGCTTGAATTCTTATATGCCTTCAATGAATAATGATATGTTCCAATTGCAAGCTTGCTTTCAGTTAGACGTGTGTGATGTTGCTTTAAAAATGGGCTTGCGGATCTCTTGTAACAAGCTTTGGTTTTGTTAAAGCTGTAATGTCTGTGTTTTTCATAAATTTAGAAGAACTGGCTGAAATCTACGCATTCTATCTATTCACCCGAGTCAGTCTGTCACAAAGTTTTATTTATAGTCTCAGAGACTGGGTTACTTTTATGAAGAAAATTAATTAATAAAAATTACAAAAATTAAGAGTATGACGCTTTTAAAAGACCTTATTTATGGCCTGGATTCACGGTTCGGCATAGATTTGCTATGTTTGTGAATATATTAAATATTATAGATGTATATCAGAATTATAAATAGCATCATCACAAATTCTAAATTTCATCTCTGATGTATGACATTTTATTTAATGACAGATGTTCATTACCATAGTGAGAAAACAAATTTTAGTAGCTACAATTTAGAAACTTAGCGATTTTTTCCTTGCATTTTTAAGTCCGCAGTTTTGATAAGAATCCGCGTATCAAGAACTGAATGGTCCAGTTATGAACAGATTCGTCGCGAAATGTGGTCATGTAGTACGTACGTGATGGATATATAAGCCGAAGCTTCCCGGATTCCAGATTCCTGATGTGTATCGTCCTCAAAGGGAGAAGTTACGCCAAAAATCGAGGTCAAGATAAGTTATCGGTTACTTTTCTAATAAATAGGCAAAATGTGTGATTTTATAATACTTCAGCATACGATATACTATACATGGCGGCCATTAGGCCCATATCTGGTGGAGAAAGAACCCGGGAAGAACCACCAACCTACAGAAAGCTAAAAGCAATCTTTCCCACAAACACCATCTACACATTATACATTGTCCTAGTGACATCTATTAGATTGCATGAGTGCTCCTTTATTGTTTAATACTAACTAAGGTGGTACGTTGAACATCGGCAATAATGGTGGAGGAAAATAACCTAAAACGGATACTTTTTAAGTTTAAAATCGAAAGTATGAGTGAAAGGTTTTCGTTTAAACAAAGACAGGTAGTGGAAACTTGGTTTTTTTAATCAGTCCATTCAAGTTTTGTGCCCCGCTTGTCTCGATCATATAGGAACAGTGTTCAAATTTGATCAACGTAATTTTGATTGGATGAAGTGGCTTGCAGCGGCATCCAATGAAATTCACAGACCCGAAGCACAGAAATATGTGCTCGACACGCCAAGGTGTAGATAGAGTTTTCATATCGGAAACTTTGTTAGCAAAAAAAAGATGCATTAGCCGAGTCCAAGACTCGAACTCACACTAACAGAGTCGAGATGGCAGTGATCGATAGAGGCGAACGCCTGAGAAAATTCGGCCAGACGGGGCTCAAAAATATGCTTGGAATGAAGTGCTTGAGGAAGGCTTTCTATGACTGTCAGTATCAACGGCGACACAGAGTATCTTGTACGCATAGGCTAGCGTCAGGGACCGAGAACATTTATCGGTAGTTGAAATCAGTCTCTGGAAAACTAGAGTATGCATCGAGGATAAATGTTACTAAAACTTTAAATATTAGTTTCTACACGCTGTCCTATGCTTTAAATAGCAATATAATGACAACTTTCAAATGAGATGTTAGCAAAGAGCAACCTGGAATAACATAATCGGCGCTATATGTTGTTATAATGGGATATTACAATAATTGCGATGTTGTAAATTTAAATGGAAACGTTGACTGCTACTATGTCCGATTGATTACAGATTCTAAGCACATAATCTTTTAAAAACTATGATTCCATGTTTAATCCCAAAAACACAGCTTTACTTGCTATGGCTATCTTATTTTGCGAGTTTGATCGTCAGTTTAAAAGATAAACGTTAAAACAATGAATAAGAACACTGCTTATGCAACTATTCTGGAACTACTTGCGGATCCAAATATATCAATGGTAAGGGCGAGGAGGGCGCTAACAAGTTGGCAAGGTATCTGCGGATGCATCCCAGTTGTATTCACTGGTGGAAGAATTGTTCAATAAATAATTAGGAAGAAAGAAATAATTATATTATCTTATGCAGAGCTATCTGCATAACAAATGTCACCACTGAAGAAGATAACCACAAAGGCTTGAGTTATTATGATAAACTTTAGTTCACAGACAGTTCTCTTACTGTACAAGTGCTTAGTTACACCACCGTGAATTATTTATCTGTTGCAACACGGAACAAAGCATATAGCTTAAGAAATGATCGATGGCGTTTATTTGGACATAAAGCTATTGTATTGCTCTTTTTCAATGTATAGCATGGCATAAGTTTTCTATTTTAATGTTTGGTGTCTATCTACAGGTAACATCAGTACAAAAAGACATTGAACATAGTTTTGCTACTACTATGAAATCTGGCAGATGAAACAAAACACGACACAATTTTAACTTTTTATTTAAATTTGAAAAATAATCTTATTTCATTTTAATAATTTCAATAACAGTCCTGTGACAGAAAAGGATAAAGTCGATAAAAGGATTACGGGCAATTGCCACCTGCCTTGAGTGGGCGACGCACACTTTCCGCTGCAGAAGACGTGCGTGATCTCAATAGCTGGGTGATTTTTAACAAATTCACACATCTACATATCTTTTTCATTATGCATTTGGTAAGATGGGCCTGCGATCTTCAATCTGAGCAAATCTTCTGAAGTTGTAATACTCTTTTCGCTATTATTTAACGGCACGTGGTGACAGGGTACTTTTTCCTAAACTCTTGTATAAACTCTTCTATTAAGTAACAAAAATGCACGTCAAACCATATTTTTAAGTGATTATAGATTGTTTGAACTATTTGCTATGTAAACTATTTTCTTTACAACAACAAAAAAAAAAACATTCACAAGCGATAATCCTTTTTAAGAATGAAACCAATGTAGTTAGCACATCATTGCTTGTCAAATATAATAAATGATGTCATACTATATATGTCATCCAACAGCACATCAAGCGGTCCGTAGAACGCCAAAGCAGAGATCTCTGCTAGATGTATTTATCACAGGATCCGGGTCAAGGTACCCTTCATTTGATTTTTTTTATAAAAAAAAAAATATGCTTTATATGTGGAGAAAAGAGTAACCTTAACCAAATGTAGTTGTAGATTTTTACTTCACCTATATTTAGAAGAAATTTATAGGAAAACTTCATTTATTGACATTTCTAAAATAATAGTTAAGTATATTATATACTTTAAACTTGGGTTTTTATTGCACGTCAAATACACATGACATTCGATTGATTTGAAATAATAGCATCTCGATGGTTAATCCCAATAAATGAGGCGGTACGGTCTCTTGTTACATTGAAAGACTCGACGAAATTGCACGCAGGGGTTACAGTACAGTTTT
The DNA here is from genome assembly GCA_016746295.1 of Potamilus streckersoni. Lineage (NCBI taxonomy): Eukaryota > Metazoa > Mollusca > Bivalvia > Unionida > Unionidae > Potamilus > Potamilus streckersoni. The sequence continues at coordinate 2,695,481 of JAEAOA010000900.1, read as the reverse complement.
ACTGTGCGTATAAATGCTTTCATCATTATATACCCCCATATTACAAATCTGAGATGTACAAAGGTTAAGACAGCTGCAGATTTGAATGGTGAGCCAGTTGTCTGCTGTACCAGATTGAATGACAATGTGTGCATCGGTGTGAAAATGCAGTTTGTGATTTTAGCAGCACGTGCTGAAGTAATAGAGTCCTGTATAAAATAATATTGTCTCGAGAAAAATATGAAAACGATCCTATTCGCACATATATTGTTTTCGAATTCTTTCAGTTTAAAATAATGATGTTTCTAACTTTAACTCTTACATATTGATTTTTTTTCTTTTAATTTATGTTGATGTTAAATTAGATGACACATACATGTCATGTATAGATATAGGGAAATTATGTTTCTATGCGCCAATAAAATTATGCTGTTTTAGATAACTATTTTGCGTCACAGGAAGATAATAAGCTAGGTATATTGACATTCTCGTTCACTTTTGCTTCGCAATACGTTTCTCAATTAACGTTTTGATTCAGTTTGACTAATTGAGTAGATGCATATAACTGACCGTGTGTACATGCATACTAAACGGTAAGGAATCATACTAATCATTTTTATACTGGAAGGCAATATCTTACTCGGATAACATTTAGCCCAAGACTAAATGCTTAATTGCAAGATAATAAGCACGCGTATCCACGCAATTTTAAATTATACTTTGAAAAGTAATGCTTGTTAAAACTTATGATATGGTAACACTTCCAGACTAGCGATGTTCGCTGCAGCAGTATAAATATGCTGGACCGACGTCATTGTTTTCAGTCAAATGACACAGCAACATGTGTTGCCGTAATTGGCCTTTTTTTATTTTTTCGTTTTCTTATTATTGCATCTTACACATGGTAATAGCTTACATTAATTGTGCTACATTGTAACTTCCATTCTATATTTATCGGTATAATATTTAACCGCCACAGGCGGTCCGTCCAAAGGCAAAATAGACAACTGCCAAGGACACCAATTTAATTACGGTTCCGAATCTGCGGAGAAATTATAAGGGGAGAGGGTATGGTTGGCCTGGGGCGTCAGTTTCTTGCATATATTCTAGGGAAAGACCTGATTAGATAGTACAAGTCTGTAATATAAAAATATTCCTATCGTAACCCGAATGTAATTCAAGCATTCGGAACTTCGAGGCCAGTCCTTCGAATTATACCTAGAATGTATATGGCACTCCCATTTGAACTGTTTTGGCTATTTACGGCACAAGGATTTACCAAGATGTTGTGATTGATCGAACTTTTTTTTAATTTGCAACATCTCAGTCAATCCGAAATGTTGAAATATACAAGGTTGTCCTAATAGAGTGGGACTATCTTTTTTTTGCAGAGAAACTTCACGGAAATAATATGTATACTTTATATGTGAATTGCTGTGCCGACATACATTAGGCATTTTTTATTTTCGCAGAATTACCAGATGTCGTTGTGAATGTTATGATCTGTATGATCTACCTCAACGTTACGGATTGTCCACATTTGTATTTGATTCTGTAACCCTCAGATAGCGTGTATATGTTTGTATTTACTAAATGTATGCTCTCTCTCTCTCTCTCTCTCTCTCTCTCTCTCTCTCTCTCTCTCTCTCTCTCTCTCTCTCTCTCTCTCTCTCTCTCTCTCTCTCTCTCTCTCTCTCTCGCTTTGCTAGGTCAGTGGTTTTCACAGCGTTCACATGGCAATAAAAAGAAGTGCCGATTATTATAAGTCACATGTGCATGTCCCTTTTCGGAGGATAGGTGAACCTCTTGTGTTGGACAAATTGTGAAGATATAAGACTAATTTATCTAGCTGTGCTCAGCTATTAAATATGCATAAATAATGTAAATTATATAGAGTGAATAAATATTATACCTACATATTATATATAACCATGATTTTATTTACTTGTAAATAGCTTCTGATTCTATTCTTTTTGTTTATAGCCAGTGGGTACAAGAGCCAGATAACGTTGGAGGGATAGAAAGCTGTGCAATGATAAGGATGAATGGAAACTTCAGTGACCAAAATTGCAAATCCAACCACAATTTTATCTGCATGAAACCACAGAATGTTGGTATGCCAATCTCTACATGCAACAGTTCATAATAGCAAAGACAACCGTTTTCTAAAATAAATTAAAATCATGTAGAAACACAAAAGTCGCTCTTTCCCGTCATCGTTTATAAATTTCAGAACGTTTTCCAATTTATTTCGGAGAAAATAAAAATCGAACTGATATGCCAATTGGCTCTGACTATGAACAGGAAACGTCTTCCCATGTAAGGAACCATTATTATTTTTACTTGTTGAAGTTTATCAATGGTTTAAAAGGACACGTCGGCACCGATACCATGAGTTAATTCATTTATAGAATATTATACTTTATATTTTTTCAAAAAAATGAGGTTCTTCTCAGTATAAATTCATGATCATGATATTGTTGGAGATTCACAAAATCATGAAACTTGATACACTGCTAATAAATGTGGTATTTAAGATCAGAGTGAAACAAAGCCAGTTATGTTTCGAAGTCTTGTTGCAGCATCTGCTCTTTTCAACATGGGGTGCGAGCAATGGACAAGAGGAGGTAGAAAATGTTACCACTTTTACAATGAACCTAAGCTGACTTGGGTAAACGCTAGGACAAAGTGTCAGTCTTTAGGCGGCGACTTGTTAAAGGTAGAAAACAAAGATGAAAAGGTAAGTAAAATGTTTTGAAATTAGATCATTTAAATAACATATAATTCAACAACCAATAAATGAAATGATCGTAAGCAAAATGATAATTATGGAAGACAGCAAAGAACATAATACTCTGTGAGACCGATGGAGAAGATTGTAATTAACTATCATTAATCGCTATTTTTGATGTGATGTGATGTGATGTAATTATGATTTTTAGCGTAGCTTTAAAAAAATTTCAGTCGTATTGCTAAGATGTCTGCAGTGTGGCAGTTTATATTGACGTATAGCACTGGGGGAATCATGCCGTAGGCATATAGCATGTTGTCCCACCCAATCACATTATCCTAACACCAGGCCGACCAGTCCTAACAGTGCCATTTTTGTAAGTCTTTGGTATGATGACCGGGGATAGAACCCACGACCTCCCGTATCCAAAGCGGACGCTCTAACCTCTAGGCCACCAGAGCGGTCGTTATTTGTTTATTTTGTTTTGTTGAAATCATTTCCTTTTTAAAGAGGTAGTATATGGAAATTAAGATGATATTTTCAACTTTAACGTCAACTTCCACGATCCAAATAAAAACGCATTTCTTTATGAACATGATGAAAATGTTTTTCAGTAGAAGTAGGAGTAATATAATCAACTGCTTCCATTTGAAAACAAACCCAATATTTTAGGCATTATTTCAATATTCATAGAATAGCTATAGAAGTTCAAATAATCGCCGGGAAATATATTTTTCAATTCCTCCTGCAATAATACTAACATTTTGTAACTTTTGTTTTGTAATATTAATGAGTTTTCAATTAAAGAAATATTATGAACAATGCGTACTTGTTGAGAAACGAGTTTCTTAAGGGGTGCATTTTTCTTAAAGTGGTGGATTACAGGTCAGATGTTGCTGACCACGGACAGTTATTGGACCGGCCTAAACGATAGAGCACAGGAAGGCACTTACGTCTGGGCAGATGCTGCGACATCTCAGGATCAACTTGTGTAATTGACGATATTGTTCCAGATTAGTTCACTCTGATTTACATTTAACTTACCATATTTTGTCATTAGTCAATTAATTTGAACAAGATCTATGACCGAAGATCGATAAAGAAAAGGGTTAAATTTATTTCGAATCGTTAGATAAACTATCAGTGTTATCAAAGTTGTCTATGTGTCTTCTTGATTTGAGAATTTCTCAAAATAGCATTAATTTGAAAAGGATATTCTACGCCATTCTGAACAATGAAACAAATCAAAAGTTAGAATACCTTTTCTGCATTATACAAAATTGGAAATTTGCATCTGCAGAGAGTAAAATCTGACAAAAGTTATGTTCTTTAAATTCGAAATAATAAATTATAATAATAAATAATAAATTAGCATGATGACACACTCAACTCTAACACAGTCCAAAAACAGTGTTTTTCTTAAATAAAAGAGGAAAATAGATGAAGAAATAAACAATTAAACTGAAAATAAGTTTACTAAGATCAGCTTTCACTTAAATTACAGAATGTGGAACCAGGAACCTAACGATTATATGGGCCAGGAGGACTGTGGAATCATCTTCAGTAACGGGGGGTACAATGATGCAAACTGTGCTGCGAAAGCCGCATTTATATGTGAGCTTCAATATCAAGGTAATATAATATCAAGGCAACATAATATAAAGGAAACGTAATTGTATTCTTTTTGCTAATTAACTATCACACAATGCAGTTTACAAACATCGATTCAGCTAAAGCAAAATGAAAAGAAACAGTGCTTTAAAAGACAAATCAAAATCGATGTCATATATATATATATATATATATATATATATATATATATATATATATATATATATATATATATATATATATATATATATATATATATATATACTGTGCCCTCGATTACCGAGGTAGATAACCAGATGCTAGTGTTCCACTTTCATGCAACATATCCATGTGTTCATGTGCTCAGCTAAAAGTTGTATCCTTCCAAAATAATTTATATTGATCAATTTTAAATAATATGGTTTTCACTCAGAAGTGAAACAAAATTGCATACAAGCTAGGCCGTGGATCATGTCCTGATTATTCGTTTTGAATTTATGTTTTCACAACAAAGGAACAACATGTCCAGCTGGATGGGTGTCCAGGACAACAACGCAGATGCTCGACTGCTACTTCATCAGCGATTACAAGAATACCACTATGATCATGACTTGGTCAGAGGCACTAGGCTACTGCGCAAGTCAGGCGCCAAGTCAAAGCGCTGTGTCATTACTACTGTCTGTCGATGACGCAAATGAAAAGGTACGATGCACAGGTACAACCGTATTAAGTTGTGTGATTCTTGATAGAGTTGTTGATGAAGCAGTTGCTTGGTATATTTTGGATTTAGATTTCCATTGATGATGTGAGAAAGATTAGTCATCTAAAGCTCTAAAGATTCATAGATGCTCCAGACCTTAAGATCAAAACTCTGTGTAAATTTTAAATGAAGTTATCACTTTCAGGAAATCGAAATCAGATATTTACAATATGACTTGGATACGATTTGAGAATTCAGAAACAGAAACTCTGCTTCAAAATTGTATTATTTCCAGACCTGATCCCGCTTCTTTGAATAAAATTAAGCTGAATGGAAAGGAACTAGTATTCATTTAAAATAAATTTAGCTGCAGTTTTTATTATAAATCACTTAATAAGTTTCCGCTAAAATCATGAAATATCTGGAAACACCAAACATTTTTAAGTTGAAAATTCAGACAGTGGAATATGAGAGGGAAAAGCAATGTAACTGCTTTGGGTCGTAACAATTCGAGATATACTGATTCATGTGGAGGTATAAAAATAGTATGCTTTCCTAGCAATTGTATAGCAGTAAAGATCAATTATTATGGATGGTTGCTTGGTTGAACTTCTCTTGTGGTTCTAATTGTCCTCCATAGTTACATTGAAACAATGTAATGAAATACAAAAGTGTTAGTTGCAAAATAAAATTGTGTAAGTTTAGTTTAAATATCTCTCAGTCGAAATTGTGATTGCTGCTTGAACGAGTTAACATTTAAATCACCCAGCATATTGAAAAAGGTCTATGCCATTTGTCGCACAAATGCGCTTGGCATTCTCAGTAACACAAGAAAACTTGAAAAGTTCCAGTGTATTTCAAAATCGATCAATCCATTTATACATTGTGAAATTGCTTACATCATACATGACTTACTTTCCTCCAAAATTGGAGAACCTGAAAATATGCAAAAACCACGCACCTCCGAAATTTACAATATGGCAAGGAAAGTGCTCCAGTTAGCATGAGCAATTTACGTTCGCAGAAGTACACGCTAACACGTGTTTTACAAAAAAATTTAACTTAGTTAAAATTACACTCAAAATACATAGTAGAGTGACCTAAGCAAGGAGCCAAATGTTTGGAACCATGTTGTCAGACTCCTATCATGCATACGTTTCTGGGGAGCTGTTTGGCGTACGAATATTATCCAAAATTAAATATATCGCCGAGCCTGATTCTCGAACCCACGCAGACTGAGGTGAGATGGCAGTCATCCGTATATGTGAGCGCTTTTGATCACTCCGCTACTTGGGTGCCCCTGAATCAGACATAAAATTGGTTTATCAGGGACTCTTTTTTTATAGTGTATAGTAATTCAATATTATATTGGTTTTGAATTAGCAGATACCTGTTATCACTGGGCATTATGATTCGGTTCAATGGTTGACCGCTCAAAGAAAGGCTTTAGGGTACGTTGGTATATATCCATATGAATACTACCTATATAAAATAAATCAGTTTGTTTTTTTTTTGGGGGGGGGTAAACTGGTTTGACATGGCAATCATATATTGTCCAGCCATTTTGCCCGTCATTCCGTTCACATCTTTATTAACACAGCATAATTTTACCAGGAATGTTTTTTTTTATATCAGCCAGACGTAGATATATCGTTATCTATGCAAGTTATCAAATGACTTTCAAATTCAGTATTTGATCATATTTTTATATTTTATTATATATTATTTTTTATATTTTATTATATATTCTTTCTCACAGTGATTTCCGTGCGTTGGTTTTAATCGGGTTTATACTAATGTAATTTGGTGTTTTGGATTAAAAGGATTTGATACGAATTTTATTTTCAGTAGTATACCTCACCACTTTGTGCAGTTATGGTATATTAATGTCCGATTGACCCACGATTTCATTTCCGGACAAACACCCATTTATCATCTTTATAACAAAACTGGAAATGATGTGCAGCTTTGACTTGGAAGGATCTCAAATGATCTCATTACAAGCATCGTTTGACGGAGTTATAGTTCATTATTGTCAAACGCTTACATGTTGTTTCTGTAAAGTACCTCTGCATCTTAAGAATCCGTCGACCTATATTTATGAAGTTGTGTCATATGCGATGACGTCAGCAAGTAAGACATTTGGCAGGAACTGTAGCAGACGTCAGCCAGTTTGGAGTAATCTCAGATAAGTTTTTAGAGTACCATGTTAATAATGATATCACTCGGTGCGAGACTAGCAATAAAAGTTATAAATCCATGTTTTCTAATAAAATGGATTTTCGTTGTTTTTTTTTTTGTAACACAAGCAAGCCAACAAAAAAACAAATAAAAAGCAATACCAGAAATAATAAATCAAGCATTGGTGATGTGATGTGATGTGATGTGATGTGATGTGATGTGATGTGATGTGATGTGTGATGTGATGTGTGATGTGATGTGTGATGTGATGTGAGGTGATTCTGATTTTTAACAATTTTTCAGTCATATCGCTATGATGTTTGCAGTGTGGCAGTTTATAGTGATGTATAGCACTGGGGCATCATGCTGCAGACATGTAGCATGATGTCCCACCCAATCACATTATCCTGACACCAGGCTGACCGATCCTAACACTAACCTCTTAATGCTGAGCGCCAAGCGAGGAAGCTGTTAGTACCATTTTTGTATGTCTTTGCTATGACTCGACCGTTAGTCGAACGCACGATCTCCCACATACAAGGAGGACGCTCTAACCACTAAGCCACCGTGGTGGTTCTCAAGCACCGGTGGAAACTGAACTAAAATATTTGATTCAATATTTAACAGGCATTCATTGAACAGCAACTGTCAACTTTGGACCGGAACTTTGGTGGATGGTGGACTGGACTGAACGATAAAGACAGGGAAGGATACTGGTCATTTTATGGACAAGCAGTTATAGCAAGCACCTTGCTTATGTAAGGTTCCATCGATTTGATGATGAAGTATTTCGTTACCAG